>VZSF01000866.1:252158-281576 GCA_013398295.1 Chionis minor
TCCCGCCGTCCCGGCAGCTGAGGCGGGGCAGGGCGGCCCGGCCCGTGCTGTCAGTCAGCCCGCCCCGCCCGGCCGTCCTTCCTTTCCCTCAGGTGGCGGCGGCGGGGGACGCGCGTATGGGAGATTTCTCACATCTTGTGCGAGAATTACCGCCCCTTCAGATCTCTGAACAGATCTGAGGGAACACAGAGGTTCTTTAAAGATGAGGATTGCCTAAGTTAATGATGAAATGCTAATTAATGGCAATCCCATAGGTGGGTTACTTAAGACATAGGTTGGTAAGGTGACAAATAATCCTGCCGGAGTTAGAGATTCTATCGTTGCTGTTGACAGCGACAGAAGGCCCTGGTGAGCGGAGGGCGGCTGAGCCAGGTGCCGGTGCCTGTGTAACCTGGCTGTTCTTCCCACGCCACGTATCGCTGGAAGACACTCCAGGCTCCCGATGATCCGCCTTCCCCCCCCAAGTATACCCACGCCACAAAATGAATGCTGACTGGTGGGAATATATACACTTCTGGAGCACCTCTCTTGCAAAGAAAGGCTGAGAGGCTGGGTCTGTTTAGCCTGGAGAGGAGAAGACTGAGGGGATCTCATCAACTCTTACAAATACCTAAAGGGCGAGTGTCAAGAGGTTGGGGACAGACTTTTTTCAGTGGTGCCCAGCGACAGGACAAGGGGCAACGGACACAAACTGAAACACAGGAAATTCCATCTCAACACGAGGAAAAACTTACTTTGAGGGTGACAGAGCACTGGGCCAGGCTTCCCAGCGAGGCTGTGGAGTCTCCTCTGAAGATACTCGAAACCTGCCTGGATGTGATTCTGTCCACCATGCTCTAGGTGACCCCGCTTTAGCAGTTGGGGTGGACTAGATGATCTCCCCTCCCATCACCATTCTGTGATTCTGTAACCGGCACAGCCATCCCTGGGTACAGAACTGTCAATCCGGACTGTATGAGCGCTCTGGGAACAGCTGGGATTCACACTGTAGCATGACTTCGAAGGGGAGAAGAATTGGGATCTAAGGGGAGATACAGATGTGATGCCAACCCCAGGTGCTGTCTGCGATAGGAATTTACTTTCATGCACTGGAGTGCTTTGGTCAGCTTTGAATTTCCACTTGGGAAAATACGTGGAAGCTGGAAAGACTTTACAGAACAGATGAGAAGAGGGGGTTTCTCATCAGAGAACAAAAAAAAGCTGAACAAACTGGGTCCCTTAAAGAAAACTAAGAAAGCTCAGTTATCAGTCTTAATATGTAAAAGACTGCTGTGAATGAAAGGAAACAGTCAATCTGCCCTTCATGTCCCAGCTATGTTGGTGAGAAGTAATGAACTCAAACTGCAAGACGTTAACAAGTATTAGCATTAGACTACTTTCTAATGGCTATGAAAATGAAAAAGTCTTGCAGACTAAGTAGAGAACAAAGTCACCTTCATCAGACAGCGTTAAGAACAGACAACATACATCTATCAGAGATGATATGGTTACAAGCAGTTCTGCGCAGGGCAAGGTGATGGGCTAGATGGGCTACTCAGATTAATTCCAACTTTTTCCCTGTGACGTGAAATACCTGTCACACTGCTGAAGCCTACTGAGTTGCCACACAGGACCTACTCTCATGATTAACTTTTGCAGTTTGATGGTGCCGATCAGTTTTTTTGAAGTCTTGAAGTGGGATGCTAATATCTGTAGGATTACTAATACTTCCATAATGACATTTTGCCTATCATTGCTGATTTATTTGTTCATTCTTTCCTCGTATGCCCCTGTGCTTGTTATGTATATGAGATGACATCACATGAAAATTCATAAAACTGTTAACTTACCCTTTTTCCAGTCTCTTTCAGGGACTCATTTCTCCCATGATACTTCAACACGATACCTTTCCATTAGCTAAGCAACTAGCAGAAAGGTCTCCAGAGAGCAGCATCTTGCCAAAAGTTCTCCAGGGAGAAGTATGTATCGCACAAGCAATGAGACTTTGGTTCAGTTCCCTATTTCACATGCAATATTGGTGCCTCTTTGAGTCGTAGCTCCGCATGTATAAACCAGGGATAACAGTATCTCCCTAGAGAGACTGATTTGAAGATAAATACACTTAAGGACTGTGTGACAGTACAGGATCAACCCCTATAAGACCTACGGATGAAAAGCAGGACATAAAGCCATCCAGGTGTTACTACTATTTGTTTCGCTTTTATTCTCACCGTTGTTAATTGATTTTACGCCCTTTGTGTACTTCGACTAGGAAATAGTAATTTTCCTGGGGCAGGAATTGCACTAGTTGCAATGGGGTCTCAGCTTTAGGTTAGGTTTCTGGTATTACTGCAACATAAACAGCTGTTCTGGCAGTTTGATAGTTTGGTTATGGAGTTAAATTTCCCCCTTGTGAATAATTTGTATACTACTTTCTGGATTAACTCATGCATATCCACATTTAACTGTCTGCTGCTGTGGAGGCAGTCTGTAGGGAACAAACATGGGTCTCTTGACTGAGTTTGCATTCACATTGTTTACTGAAGTTCTGAATATAGCTGGGGGGGGTCGCTTTAACTCGCAGTTATCTAAATCTTTCTGCATTGCTGAACGCCAGCAAAGAGATACTAGATTTGTTGTAGCAGGCTTCAGATTTTCCTAGAATGTTTCTTTGTCTTGCAGTCACTTGTGAGGAACAATAATGAACCCATTACTCATTTATTTGATCTTAATCATAGAGCTTCCCAGTAAAAAATCAAATTCAACTAGTATCTGGTAAGCAATATTTATCACCACCTCAGAACTTAATTCTCCACAAAGTTCCCAATTAATTTTCAAGTGTATGAGTGGCTGCCACTAGGGGCATGGTGGTATTGTTTGGAAACCAGGGAGAGCCCTTGACTTACAAAGCAAAGGTATAGCTAAGCGACACCTCGTTTTTGTGCAAGAGGGCTCTTTGCTTACAATGAGAATGCTGAGTTCCTGCCCGTGCTCTGCGTGCAATCCTCAGCTCCCTCGGAAGGACGGCAGTCTTCATAAAAAAAGACAATAACGTAACGTACTGGCTGATCATGAGATCGCTGTTTCTCATCATTTGCCTGAAGTGAACCACCACTGGTATATTTTCAAAAAAATAGGGCTAATTGATTCATATAAAGGCCATCTGACAAGTAGAAGTGCTGAAAAGAAAACTTAGAAAACACAGTTTTGAAAGTAGTATGGTTATGTGACATCAAAGAGAACTGATTTCAGTAAAAATGCCAGCACATCTGCAGCGTGGTGGTTTGAAGTATACTAACCATTGCCAGGCCAAGGTGACAGGATTCGGCAGTCCCTGAGCTCTCCTTCCCGCATTCCCGAGTGCATCTGCAAGTGTGAGTGAGATGCCAGCTCAACATGACACTCCTCATGTCATCAAAGACCTGCATTGCCAGAATTCTGTGCAGTGGCATTTTCAAGAAACATAGTTTTAAAGAGAGTTTATAGTGTAATACAAAATAAAGTAGCTGAAATACTTTAAATTTTCAGAGAGGTCTTCATAGACCTCTTCACAGAGGTCTCAGAGCTTTGTTAGCAGTAGTCCCGTGGGAGAGCAGAGAGGGAACGTGCTGCTCAGGACAAACACTATGTTCTTGGGCAACCCAAACATGGGCTGTGAAAAGAAAAAGCGCTTCTGATAAATTTTTTTTGCCTCGGATGTTCTTCAACAGATTGTTGAAAATCAGCTAATGTAGCATGAGAGCCCTTGAGATGTAGGTATCAGATGTGGGAAATTATTTGATGGGATACACATCCAGTCTTAGAAGCTTCAGCAACTTACAAGTTGCTGAAACAGCAGCTGTCCACACATCTAGAAGAGAAGGTAGAGGACTATATTCAACTTAAACTGTAAAAAGAATTTTGAAAAATGTCAAACAAGTTTTATTGAAACCTGTGAAGATTCTTGGCCCCAGCTGCAACTAGCAGGAATTGCCAGTGCCATAGTACATGCCTATGCTGTTCCTTTACTAAGTAGCAGAAAAAAGTTGTGGGATTTTTTATTTATTTTTATTTTTTGCTTTTATAAGTTATGAGATAATTCTTAATTCCCCTTGCTGCTTCTGAAAGCAACAGAAGAACGTCATCATAATAGTAGCCAATGAGAAAATGAACCTAAAGAATCCTTTGGGACTGGGAAATTAGAAAGTAACTTTTTCAAGAGTCTTCATTTCATGGCACTACTTGCAAGGTTAAAACAGAAGGAAACGCCTAGTTGAATAAGGTGTGTTTAAATGTTCTTGCTTTCTTCAGTTCAACTATTATGCAGATGTGATTGACACTAATATATTAGAACCCCTTTTTTGTTCTGTAGCCCTCTACAAAAAGCCGCCACCTACAGAAGAGGTGGGGTTTTGACCGCCCTGGGTACAGGATGGGTGTGGGACATCCACAGCTGAATCATGGCTTAGGAGAAGCTGATGAGGCAATAAAAGGGGGAAAGGGGCATAAGCCCTTGAGATCACCTCTGGATTAGTCATTTTTCCACCAGAGGAAAAAAAAAAGAAAAAGAAAGCTTACACCCATTCATGAACATGTCATTCAACACCAAGTAATTCATGCTCTAGGAGGAGTTTTATTGACACTTGAATGGGCCAAGAAGTTTTCTTGAAAGGAGCCAATTTGTCTAAGACCTACTTAGGCTCCGTGCCACTTTATAATAGAGTCAGCAGAGACCCCAGGGGAAAGGCACCACATCCATCCATCCGCTACCAGTTTCTGGCAATACGAGGCTCAGCTTGCAGGCCTCAGTGCCACGGAATGAGAGAGGCCCAGGTCTCAGAGCTTACAGCTAGGGAGGAGCATGCAGGGCCTCAAGCCATTGGCAAGGATCAGCCTGGATTTGGAAAGGTTGCACAAGAACAGGAGGAGCTGAAACTAGGAAAAAGGTTGATAAAAGCCTGCAGAGCATGGGCCATGAATGGAACCAACTCCAGCTAGAAACTGACCTTTTTTTTTAATATGAAAAAGGTTAGTGGGAAGCATGATCTCTCTTTAAACATACAAAAAATACAGATTTTTTCATACCTGGTGGTCAGCGGTCTCCTGCTAAAGAGAGAAGGTATCAAAGATAATCAACTATTTCAGCTTTCAGTCAACCAGATGATCTGAACAGCTTAGAAATGGTAGAGCTTAGAAGTAAGTCTGTATCTGAAGAAGAGCTAATCACTGAGAAGCAAGCGCTAAGCCCTTGACATAATATATTAAAAACTGCGTATTGACTCCTCTGTGAAACTGCTGTGACTTCACTAAGCCTTCCACTGGTGCCCCAAAGCAGAGTTATTAGTAATATATTATTATTACCTATGTACTAGTAATAACTCCAGATCTGACTTTTCTGTGTATCACATTTTACATGAAAGAAAAATACTTGCTAAGTTGTTAGCTGTACGCACGTGTGAGTTTGTGCATCAATCAATTCAAGGCTGGCCATTGCAAACTGAATTAAGACACCTTTCTATTTGTTTCTTCTGGTTACTTCTGGTAGTAAAACCAGTTAAACTCTATCACTGGGAGCAATAGTGGCAGATATGTTTATCAATGTGGATGCTTCGCAGGTTCCCAGCAAACTCATTCCACCTTCATTCTACTGTAATGACAGTCTTGCTGCATCCAAATAACTGAAGGGAAGAAAGGCAAGCTTCCTAGAAAACTGTGTGGACATGTATAGCCCTGCCCAGTTTCAACTCTTCTGCAACATGTCAAATGCTTGTCAAGAGAAAAAGCTTTCCTATTTATTTATTGAGGCAATTCAGTAAAACCAAACATAGTTACCACATATGGCTTCCTGCAGCTTTGTCTGTGAAAGCAAGCATTTATAGACGGTTAGCTTTCAAGGCGCATATCCCAAAGGAGTTCCAAGTGTGTTTGCACACTCTCTTTTAGTGCCCAAAGACTTTCTCTCCTTCTCCCTTTTTAAGACAGCTGCCAATTAAAGTGAAATGTAACTGCCCAGCATGACACGGGAGCTTCTGTAGAAACTATTTGTCTCTATGCTTTTCTGTCTACTGCAGCTCCTGTACACCTGCATTTTGTCTTGGTGACTCCATCTCATAAGTATTCTCTGGTCTCTTTGTTTACTTTCAGAACCTCCATTTTTCATTCCAGTTTTATTTCCTCCTATGGAGGAGTCTGGCAGAAGTGTTGCAACTCTGAAAATCTCCTTTTGAGACGAAGCATTGCCTTTCCCACTCCAGTTTATGACTTTCTCTTGAATAGTGTTGGTAGTTTCCTTTTGAGACATTTTATTAATATAATTATGGTAGTCTCCTGATTTGGATAGTTGTTTGCAAAGGAAAGATACCCTTCTATATTTTCCCAAAATACATTGCTTTGATAGCCAGCAGACAGGAGAGAAATATTCCATGGGGAATTGAGGCAGGAGAAGCTGCATGTAGTAAACACCATTTAAGTTCAACAATTTGTTCTGATAATCCTAAATCCTGGCACTCTCCTGTCCCTTGTGCTCTAATGCACACAAAATGTGAGATCAGCTCAGCATACTGCTAGGATCTCTATGAACGTCCAGTCCTCTGGGGAGATCCTGGGAGCTAGATTGTATTACAGCATTTTATTAAATAATCAATTCTAAGTATACAATTTGATGCACTAAAATTCTTGCACTAAAATTCTCACAATTTGCCGCAATTTCTTAGAATTTAGAGGAGGAAGAAGAAATGACCTAATAATGGCATTTGCTTAATTCTTTGTTCCCCTTGGTTATGTCCCTAGACATATTATTGGTTCTAATAACCATTGTTTTACTCCTAGGGGTATATAAATTACAAACTGTGTTGTGGAAGAGAATGTAGCTTGGGTTTTAATTAGAAACGCAATTCCTGTGTATCCTTTTGAGAAGATTATGGATATGACAAGAGCTCTACAACTTCTGGGTGAGAAATAGCATTGCAGGAGGAGAAATACAAGGGTATGGAGAGGGCTGATTGTGCTTGAATGCAGTTTAAGTCTGTTGGATTTTTACTTGCTTAATTAAAATACAAAAAAGCGCTGATGAGAAGCCTAGTGTATTTGTGCAGTTCTTGACTGAATCTTATTACAGAATTCTTTCCTGCTGGAGAATTTATCAGATAACTTAGACAAAGTGTTGGACATATTTCAGTTAAAGCTGTAACACTTAACTGTTGTGGCTAACTCAAAAAACCCTTGCCTAGGTCAGGTAGCAAGGGAGCTTAACAGACAAATCAGCTATTGCAAATCCTTCCTCAGAGTTTAATGAAAGGGAACAATTTCGTCTAGTGTCTATTACATTTTAGAAAATTACCTGAGTATGCTCTAGGGAATACCAAGGTATGCAACATCAGACACACAATTAAGCAATATAATTGCATAAACAACGTATTTGGGGCAGGCAGAGTGTTTGAACAGACCATGCAAAAACTGTTCCCAAATGGAAGCTGACAAATAATCATGTGACTCTTAAAAATGAACAAAACACTCTTTAAATGTGAATTGTACTTGACTGAAGTGTTTGATTCTACTTTTAGAGTTCCCTTCACATAATGCCCTTGTTTTGGTCACCTTTCATGCGAAACAATTGATTTTTTTTTCCTTTGCTCAAAGGAAAAACAATAGGCGTTTCCGTGATCTAAAGGGAAATAGATGCCAAAGCAGAATGAAACATTTACAGCTTAGATTAGAACTGTTAACGCTGTCTTGATAATACTTACATTATCCTCATATCATCTTATATTACTCCATAATTATCTCCCACACAATAGTACAATTGTTCTGTAGAACTAATAAGAGAGAATTGTATTAAACATCTGAATTTCCCATTGCGTGATAGGTGCTTTGTCAAAATGGTAGGCAGAATACAACTACCCTGAAGCCTCTGCATTTGTTGTGATATATGCAGGCATCCATATCCTTTTAAAATTCAGATGCACAGTCTTTCAACACACCGCTCCGAGTGGATACTATTCCTGCCATTAGGTCTGCTGGGGCCATGGGTTAAGCTGGCTCCTCATGTCCTGCAGCAGATGGGCAGTTTGTGCACCAGGCTGCCTGCACTCTTATCCCAACAGCCACGGCTCTCCCGATCCACTGTACTTGTAATCTTTGTTTAATATTCATTTTCCTCTTAGTCTGTTCCCCAAAATTTTCCTGCAATGCTGTATTATTCCTTCTAGTGCGGCCCAGCTTCCCTCTGCATTGCCAAATCAGAGGTACCTTCTGACAAACCAAAAATGCTTCTTTCCCTGTATGTACTAACTAGATACAGGGCAATAATACAACTCACCTTCATCTTCAGAGACCTGCTTCAGGACTGTGAGTTTAGAAAGACATTCAACAATACACGCAAAGATGATGAGAACAGATTAGATAAGAGTCAGGCAGAGTGTAAACAGAAACAGGCGGTGATACTGGGCATTTAATGGTCTCTTTTCATGTGCTGTGCCAAGAGGGGATCAAGCACCCTAAGCAATTGTATGGCAAGATAGTGGAGGCAAACTGAACATCCAGCAACGGCTTCTTATGTGCTCGTGCCACAGAAAGCTTCAGCAGGAGACTGCCAGTGCCATGAGCACAAGATCTTCTGCGTCCTTGTACCAGCTTTCTTTCGTACCTCTGCTGCTCCTCAATGAATGCGGTAACAGGAAGGAGAAATTGCAGTCAGCGAAACAGGAACCAGAGGCACGGAGCTGTGAACAGGGAACTTAACCACAGGCCGGGGGCACCGTCCACCACGTGGTGTTGCACTCGTGGCTGACCACAGCAGAAAGGGAGTGATTTCCTGGTTTACATCCAGCTAAATTATCATTGTGCTAGTGCTGTACCATTTGCATTTTGTTTGGGGCAGAAGCATGTATCTCCCACACCTCTTTTTCATTCTCCTTTTCCTGGACCTGGATCTAAGATCTTCAGTTTTGCACCATCTGAGAAACAAAAAACAGAAGGAGGTGTCAGGCTGAAGTAATAATAATGAGATCAAGTAGTAAATCAAGGAAGTTTGAACAAATGTAGCTAATTGCATCATTGTGTGAAACAAAACAAATGTTGGTTCAACTATAATTTAGGCTAGGGAGTCAAAGGCAGCTGAACAGAATATTTGTACAAGTAAAAGCAACACTTCTGCGCAGATGCAAATCCGCTGCAGTTTTTGAAATACAGTTTTAACATCAGAGGTGCTAATAAAAAGGGATGATTTTCAGGATTTTGCAAATTACAGCTCAGTATATTAAGAGGAATGAGTGGCAATTTATATGAATATGCAAGGCTATAAACCAGAGCAGTTCAGCAGCTGCTCTACAGGCAGCCAAACTGTCGTTGTGACGAGAGCGAGAGCCTCCTGGAGAAGGGTAGAGTGGACAGTCATGGGTAGGAACCATTAAAAAGCATCATTAAGTAAGCAAGCGCTGCTAGAGCAGACTGAATCGTGAGAATCACTAGCAGGCAGTCTGGCAGCCTTTCTCCCTTTCATTTTTGGAATGATTGGTTATTTGTTGGTTTTAATTTTTTAAAATTTTGTTTCCTTCCCGATGATGATGTAATTTGAATTCATCTACATGTTTGATTATTGTCTTGTAGAAGTTTAATTAAGTATATAAAATGAAAGCATAGCTTCAGCTCATCCTGTGGAATATGCACCAGCAGGACACCTTAAATGCTCCTGCTGCTGCTGCCTTGCCAGACCTGAGGACTCCAGTCTTGGGCACTGTCAAGCCAATGCTGTTCACCAGCGCTTTGTTTCAATAGAGAAATGTGGTGCATACAAGGGATAACAAAGGCAGCTCCTTTTCTGAAGAACACAAAATAGATTAAGCTGGTCTCAGCTGAAAAGGATGCCATCAATTTAGACAGCAGCCTGCTCTTTCAGCTGAAAACATGGGAAATGGAGCAGCACAAATGGATGAACTGCTTGATTCTCCAAAATATTTGTGAGATAATTAATCTCTACTGCTTTCTTTGTTTGATAGGGCACCAGCTTACTGCTCCATTACATGCAATGATATCACTGAAGAAGGTAGGCATTTTCAAATGAGTGAAAAACAGAATTTATTTTCTCTTTAACACAACGTTCTTTGTGTGTTGAGAAGTAAAAAAACAAACTGTCCTTGTGTTCATGGTTCCTCAGTGCTGCAGCACTGGAAGTTTAGGGGCAAAGGAACAGTTGTAAAACAGAAAGTGGGGGCAAAGAAAGCAGTGACAAACTTGGAGGGAGAAAGTAGTACTGTAAATATACCTAATGACTAGGCATAAAAAGAAGTACTGAGTGATTCCTCATGCTCTTGTGAACTGAAAGCAGCTTGGTGAGAAACCTCAGGGCAATCATTCCCAAGCTTGCTGGAACAGCAAGACTCTAGGATAATAGTGTTGGCTCCCCTGCTAGAGCACTCCCTCCTGGCCGACATATGGATTAGTTTTAAGAGGGCAGTTAAGGATAACAGTACAACCTTGTGACTGCAGGAAAAATAAAAACATGATAATAAATTCAGCAGAGGGAGAGTTAGAAAATTGAGACATTTATCAAGACGATTGTCTTACTGTGACAATAGTAGTACTTACCCTGGACATCTTGGTACAAGCAGCTTGGGCCAAGAGCATTAAAACTGCCTTACCCCTGTTTAAATACCAAATTTCAGCTGGAATGGAGAGAGCGAGGCTCCTGGTACACAGGAAAGCAAGGCAGAGCTGCAATGACTGTTCTTTAGTCCCTAATATGAGTTTTTCTCATGTGTTTGAATTTTTCCTTAAATGGCTAGAGATCATTTCTGTCTTATTCCTCCAATAAGATGTTTAAATTCCTCATTTACTGCTCAGTACATCATTCAAGCTCTCCAGCTCTCCGAGCAGAAAGCACTGCTTTTGGATCTTTAGTGGAGAGTTCTCTGATCTTGGAGCAGGAATGCAGACAGCACATTCCTACAGAAAGCTTTTTAGCAATTATTTTGTATTCAACGCATGTATTTGTTTATCAGCAATGTATTTGTTTATCAGCAAAGTATTTTCTAAACACTTTTGTAATAGTGTCTAAATATATTTTATTGTAGTTTCTAACCAATTTTTAACACCATTAAAAATTAAAAAGAAAAAATCATTTGCCAAAGATTTCTTTTCCTGGTGATACCGTGTATCCCAGAACTGCCAAGCATTCCTGCCTTCTGTGGCTCTTACTTGATTTCTACAGCATTGTTGGCTGTGTTAAAACAGGCAAACTTGATCATTACGCTTTGTCAATCTTACTTGAGATTTCAGTCAGTTATGTTTTGACTGGATTTAACAGAAAAGCTTTCCAATTATTTTTTTCCCCCTGTTAGCCCTTCATTTTTCACTCCCTCTTACCTTGTATGCTACCCCCAGGACTCTTTAAAATGTACTAGACATTGGAGCAAGACTCCGGAGTCAGCAGCCGCTGCACACAAGCATCTCCCAGACTTCTGGAGTGCTGAACTGTGACGAGCTGCTTCAAATCAGCACCTCTGCAGCAAACCTGCGATGTGTTGTCCTCAGCCCTGGAAATCCCTGCAGGTAGTCCCAGCACAGGCCGGGAGGAGAAGGCAGTGGGTCGTCCTGGAGTCCCCAGCCACCACAGACATTTTCTGATCAGACACTGCCTAAATGTGTCATTGGCAAAGGACTGGGGTGTGCTATTTGTGACCTTTGCTTCCAAATGCAACAAAGCACAGCTTTCCTTTTACCCAGCAGATGGCCAACTGCTCTTGGTAACAGAAAATAAACCCAAGCAGAGGCTTTCTCGCTAACATTTATAGCCCTGCAGATGGACACTTTAAAGGAGAGGCAGCTTTGTTAAAAGACAAAAGAAAAACCTATGATAACTTTAAATTCAAGGCCTGGTTATTTTGCACTCTGTGGTGGATCTCCCCTTTCTTCAGACAGCTCTCCTGAAGTGGTAACACACGTGCAAGGCTTCTGGGAAACGTAGCATGTGCTCCAGGGATGTGTGGTGGTTTACTTCTAACAGGAGTGTGAAAGGCTGCAATAACAGAAATGGTAGGCTTTGTATCCCTGGAAAAGCTTAGAAATATTAAGCTTAATTACAGGAGAAAATATAAATAAACGCTTTGAAGTTTTGTTCAATGAAACTCTATCTTCTATTCCCTGATCTTGTTCTTTCTCTAAAAGGTCATTGCTGTTCCCAAGGGCATTGCAGGTTTAGCTGGACCCAGCTACACCCAGTGGTTGCAGTTCTGCCTAATGCCTGTGACTTTAGGTGATCAGAGGGCGCTCCTAGATGGGAACATGAAAGCCCAAACTTGAGCTAGTATTTCATCTGAAGTTCACATTCAGGATTAACCCAGCAGCTTAGACATGGCACTGCAATGGACAGTTACTCCTCTGGAGGGGACAGGTTCAATGTACATGCTTAGACTTATCCCTAATGTTTTGTCTCCCACCATTAACTTTTAGACAGTAGGTAGTTACCAGCATGGGCAGCCTCATGGACAGGCACCTCCTAGCATCAGTAAAGGTCTGACAATGCCGAAATGAACTAGCTAGTGGAAAACAAACCAGGAACGGAAACAACAAACTTTCATCCATTGCTGGGGCATTAGGCAGCCTAACGCCGTATAGCAACTGTTGGCAGATACTCAAAAGACGGAGCTTGGGGTGCTTAAGAGGCTCAGACTGACCACAGTCACAGGCTTTGTCAACCCACATCGCCAGGAACTGAGCACACAGTAGACGTCAGTTCTCCTCCCAGACCTGCTCCTTTTGCAGTAGTTTTCGCTCTTCTGCTTTTCCTGTAACTGTGACAGCCAGTGCTATTCGATCACCAGGGGGGTATACGTACACCCCATCAGAGATTTCTGTAGTACAGAGGTTTCAGAAGACAGTTTCCTGCTTTATTTGATATAATTTCTAGCACAATTTCAGTTACTGTTTTGTTATTTCTCATATGTAGCCAATTAGCTTTTTTCTGTCTGCAAAATGTCTCAGATGGCAACACAGCAAAGAATATAAATTAAGAAAGTATGACTCCATGCTAGAAAATGAAGAAAACTGGCAGGAATCTTACAGGCAGATAAAGTAAATAAAATAGCATTAACAATCTTAGCAAAGCATTCCAGATTTTGAAATGACAAAGTCCTTTTCAATAAGCTTTTTGCATACTTAAACACTGACTGCCATGTGTTGTGCAAGCAGTTTGAATGTTCTTCTCTTACTGAAAGAGGAGGTTATGCAACCAGACCGCAATACACACGTTGCCGTTTGAAGACAAGTTTAAAAAGCAGTAAAGTATTATAAAAGTATCATTACAGGAGCAAAAGTTCTTTCGAATCATTCCAACTGCTCATTTCACAGGAGAAGGAGGTTGTTTAAACTCTCTTTTGTGGTATATTATGTGTGTAAGCCATAAAAAGTAACCTTGGGAGACAGTGCCTGCACCAGACAGTAATGGGTGCCACAAGCATTTGCCTTTCAGAGGTGGCAAATGATACTATAAGTTCACGTAGAAAAGTATGTGCAAATGGTCTAAGAAATGCCAAACAGGTGGAGTGAAAGGTTTCTGGCATGGAAAGTAACTAAGCCAAAGGGAACTTCTGAGCAAGAAGGGCCGAGTGTGCTTCTGTCCCCTGCTAATGTTCTCTGCCATTCTGCCCTTATACCTTGGCATCTGTTAACTTGATATGCTTTTACTATTTCCTGCCCTGCCCCAGGTGTCTCTAAGCTTAGTATTTGATTTTTGGCACCTTTTTCCCTTTCATGCTTATGCTTGTTTCAGGCAACAGCAGCTGCATGGAATAAATCCTTTGTGTTTTATAGTGCCATTGTTCAAAGCTGTGTTTAAGAGTGCTCCTACACGTTTGCGATAGTAAACAACTATAGAAAGAAGCTGGAATTAATAAAAACATAATAAAAAGGCAGAGCTAAATACTCTTGTGCCGTGAAAGCAATTGGAAGTATGCATGTACAAAAAGACTTCCTTGATTAGCACATTATGAAGGAGCAATCATTTTTACAGGAAGAGCATGCAGTACTTATTTCATCCACCAGGATGTGTCATTGATTTTGTGTTTTGAATCTAGTTTTGAATAAACACCACGGGGCAGAGATGTTAGATTCCCTTCCTTCATTTTGTGAGTCAATGTCACTTTAGGTCCTTTTTCAACCAGTTGACCAGTATTCTAATGCATACTGAAACAGCCTTACGGATGATCTCGTTATGTTTGGACTACAGTTGTTCCAAATGGAAAGAGATTCCAGCTAAGAAAACAAGTCTTCTCTCTTTTCTATCATACCCCTTTTTTTGCAGAAGAGAAGCATTTGGTGTACGACTCCTCTGGCAACTCTACATCAGCTCAGGGGCTGCCTTGCAACAGAGCTATTCCTTGGAGTCCGTATTGGACCTTCTTGCTGGAAAAAGAGAATGGCTTGCAGAATTTTGTCCATAGTTGGTTTTTTTGTTGTTTTTTTTTTTTACTGAGTTACCCACAAATCACTAATTAAAGGGAATGGATCCTTAGAACAGATGAATTCAGAGTCACCAGTGAGACTTGCTATTTTAAGGACTGCTTTACATTTCACAATAAAGAAAAGAAAATGACAGTAAACGTCGTTTGATAACCTTGCATATTCCACTCATATAGCCAACTCGTATTTTGTGAACGGCTATACGTATAGTGTGCATTTTTATATTATCTAGAGCTTCAGAACACAAGATGGCAGTGTACATTGTAGTGAATCCAGGCTTCAAGCTGCTCCTCCTACTCAAACAGAGCATATAACATTTTATTCAGTCATATATTAATCTGATCATGTACTTGCGGTATTAGAAATAAACCTAAAAGTATTTGTCAACAGCAGAAACAAATGCAATTTGCCAATAAATGAATATTGCATGAACAAGTGTTAGGTAAAGCTTAATTCAAGATGTTATCACACATAACAACACTCTGGAGACATTAAAAGCCTCTTATGGAACTCCTCAATTGCAATAACAAGAGGGTATCCCTTTATGAAGGAATGGAAGTTGGCTCAGTCGTAAGAGCTTCAGAGCAAAATTGGCTGCTGGGGAAAAGCACATAAGAGATCTGGCAGCCTGAAATATGTGAAAAGCTCAGGGCTCTCGGAGGAGTAGTGCGGACCACTGAAGTGGAACAGGCTGAACAGTATCTAAAATTGAACAGGTGCCTTTCTGTGAAAAAAAACCCAACAAAGCGGACAACTGTTTGGCATGATAATTCAGAGAAAAAAAATTTCCACCGAGAGGCATCGAATTAGAGGGTAGGTCTCTGGCTGAGGACAAAATTGCTTAAAGAGCTACAAGTAGTCAGACCTTTCTGTCTGTAACTTCAGAGAAAGCTCATTCAGAGTCTATCTGGGTACACGTGGCCAAAGAGAACTGCAGTAACGAACTTCCTGTGCAACTACCGCCCCAGTCCCTTTTCTTGTGTGGAGCTGAATGTTGGAATTAGTAGGTGTAGCTACAAAATTGTCTTGGCTGCCTTTCTGAACTGAACTCTTAGCATTTTGGTTATGCAAACATGGTCTTATTAGAAAGGCTCGCTACATAGTCAAGAAAGCCCTAAGAAAAATAGTAATATTTCAGAGTATAGAATAAACCTGGAAAACATCCCTGTGGGATGTGTAACACTGACAGAATTCTAGGCAGTCCTGCTTGCTTCCTGGGGGATGATGAGATGATATTGCCTCCCTGCAGCCGAACTCATGGCACTAACGGGCAAATCGGAGTGACCCAGAAGATCAAAACTTCACACCAAGGTTCATCATTTCTGGATACAGCTTTTAATTTAACATAGTTATTTGGAATTAGATTGTGAAAACATATATCATTTCTCTCAGACAAGTGTGATTTAACTATTTTCTATTTTTCTCTCCGGAATGGGAATATTTGTCATCTTGCATTGTGTAGGGCAATGGAGAAACTCCCGGCAGGGAGTGGAGTATAGCATCCAGAGCATGACCAGCGGTTTTGATAGAAGGTGGAATTGGGAATGCTGGTCCCTAAGTCTACTTTTCTTGTAGTCATTATTCATGCGTAAAAATCCCTCAATTGCAGCAGCTCCAGTGAAAAGTTGTCAGATTTTTCATGGTGGCCCATGCCTGTTGTTACAATTGAATCGATTGCTGCTTGTTATTGCCTTATGTTCCCACGCATAAATCACTGGGTTTATTCCAAGACTTTTTCTCTCTCTCTTTCTGAGTTTGCATAAGATTGAATTTGGCATTGATTCAAATCAAATAATTCAAATGTCATTTTTCCTTGGTATTTAAAGTAAGGCTCGGTGTGGGCTCGTGACTGAAATAAAGTGTCTTACCTAGCAGTTTCAGTCATTTGGTCTATTTGTCACAGCAGATTACAGAAGGTGTGGTATGCACAGAATTATGCATGCACTTTTCAGCCATCTAAAATGGAGAATAAATTGAACATGTCATGGTTCTAGGGCAGTAATTTATATTGAGTACAAGCTGAGAAGGGACCGGAGCCAAAACCTCAGATCTAAATTAGCTTGAGTTCCAGGGAAATTTTAATCCAAATAAAAACTTCACAGCTGCTCATTATATAATTAAGTGAACCAACAAGAGACCATGTCTCAGTACTCCCAAACTAAAGAATTTACACCAAAATTGAAATTTGTGGCTTAGTCCACAGGTGCCCGGGACTGACCCTGACCACCAAAGTTCTGTGTGCAGCTATTGCCTCTTGAATTCTGCTGTCTCTTGTAACCGCTCTGAATGTCTGTTGGCTTTTATGTATTCCCGTTCTCTGTAAATGAACTTTTTGTGCCAGATATTTCCTTACTGAGAGTGTGTTACGAGGACTCACACACTCAAGATTTTTCATACATGAACTTCATATAAGTTGGTCTCATGGCCTCCTTTTCACTACAGGTGCTTATTCAAGGTTTGATTTGCAAGGCAAATCTTGCCTTTGGCAACCCTGGCAATTGCCTGCCTTTCAAATTTCTATGAATGCAGATACCACCGGTAATGTCCAGATTTGAGAGGAGGAAGGAAAATGTTGTCTTTTCTTGTTTCTTCTGCCTTGTCTTCCCTACAGACTGTCCCATCTTCTTTTGCTTCTAGTCAAAACCCAACCGCTTTTTTATATCAGTAGTCACCACGCATAGATGTACAGTGAAATTCCTTCTTTAGGTAAAATAGTTCTTACTTTTCTTTTCAGAATTCCTAATCCAACCTTCTTTTCCCAGGTATAACTAATTTCCCCATAATCAAATATAATCTACCCTCCTCTCACAATAAAATGCAGCTGTAATAGCCCACCCCAAGATTAACTTCTCCCTCCCCAGTATTTCACAAAAGCACCTCTTTGACCTGACTCAACACAAATCAAAATTAATTTGTTTCCCATCGTCCAAAACAACTTCTTCCCTCCAAGATAAACTCTTCTCCTGACATTAAATTCTAATGACACTTGCAAATTCAGGAAGTCACGGTGCAGCAGAATGATAGTAGTCCTAGAGGCACTTTAACCTTTTCATTTACTGCAAGCATCATCCCTCTGCCTTTTGTCATCCGGTAATGTAAAAGGCAAGGTCTGGTCTATAAGGGGATGGAGCAGGAAATGTCAGCAGGCCGGAGATTGCTCCCTTCTGGTCCGGCACGGGCTCCCAGGCTCCAGCTGGGGCTGCAGGCTGCAGAGCTGTTCAGGGCAGGGAGTGAGTGGGGAGAAGGATATTGGGGGTTATTCCTACCACTGATACATTCCCCAAGTAAACACTGCTTGTCATGATGAAAGCAAAATGCAATATATTTAAAAATCGGCAAAAGTCACACGCCTGCGAAACGTGCTGGCAAATGGTATCACAGAGGCCAAGTGCTTAGCAGGATTCACTAAAAGGTTATACATACATATTCATACATTTATGTGGGGAATTAGATTGGACCTGATAAAAATTCATAATGGATATAAATGTTCACAGTTCAGGGCATAAATCAGCCACCAGCCTGAGGTCAGAAAATAACTTCCCCTATAGTCAGGTTGTTATACAATTATCCATTATACTCGTGGAGAGGGGAAAGGAGGTTGAAGAATAGGGCAATTTCCTCAGAGACATCTGGGAATTACTATTGGCAGACAACTAATTTAGATTTGATCTGGTATGGAAGTTCTTATTACATCAAATAATGTAATTTAGAATTAAAGCATATGATTTATTTTGTATTTTCTTACTCTTTATGTAATCAAGTTCATGCCTGGGGGTAACTGCAAGCCTTTCCCTTTTAAGCCAACCAAAGTTAGTGAAATTCACTGCACTGCATTTTCTAACAGAACCTTCTTAAAAACAGCTTCAAATTTTCCAAGGAAGTCAGGCAGAGTCCCAGGAATTTAGTTTGTTGAAAAGCTAGCCAACTAATATAGCCAACAACTGTCTGTATTAGCAGAAAAAAAAATTGTGTGCATGAACTGCAGTAAAAAATCTCATATTCTGAAAAGTTCTTATTCTCGTTAAGTTTGCATAATAACCTAAAAATCCTTGCAGAGCACCTGAACATCACAAATTAAAGCACATGGACTACTCCAGGCCTGCTTTTCCTGCTTGGTATTGTCAGCTTGTCTATGCAAAACACACTCGTGCAGCGGACTTGTTTTCACCAAGCAACATACCTCCAGCTCTCATGTTGCACTTGCAAACAGTCTGCAAGCTAACGTAACACACACCGCACACTAATAAAAACAGCCTTTGTGACCTTACAAACAGATAACTTGATTTAAAATCAGTTGATTAAGAAATGGTAAGTGAATACAGGAAATCATTTGCATCCGCTGCAGGGGTCAAGGGATGCTAGCTGCATTCTGCTATAGTTTCTGGAATGCATGTGATACACTTACTGTAACAGTATAAATTATCATCACAATAAATGTGGGAAACTGAGGGATATTTATTAACCAAACACCTCACCAATTTTCACAAGAAAAAAGTGGTACTTGGCATCCGTCTCTCTTAAGCATAATTTCTGTTCTCCTAGTGAGCAATACTAGCAACATTGCACAGTGGTCTCTCTGAAAATCTGAACATCTGAAAGGTTCTGGGGCCACAATCAACAAACACTGTGGTCTTACTAAAAAAAAAAGTCTTGCTGTGCAAACTTGAGTGATCAGCGTGGACGGATTTACAAAAGGAATGGCTGAAGAGAAGGCAGCAGATGTAATGTAGTAGATTTTTTTACAGGTTTCAAATAATATTCCATAAAAACCTTACTGGAAAAATGAATTCAAGCTGGCTTTGCTAGGAAAGCTGTGAGTTTCTTCTGGAGCACCTGACCTGTCCCCTGGTGCTGCCTCCCAGCTGGGGCTCCCCCAGCTCAGTGCCCAGCGCTGAGGTGTTGGAGGCAGGAGGCTTTGCCGGCTCTAGTTACCAGGCTGTCCTCCTTTAACACACAGGGTCTGCAGAAGTAACGCGACTGTTTTATGGCTTTCTCGGAACAAATATGGCAACTCCCTTAAGCACAATTAACTCCTAACAGTGGCAACGTTATCAGCCCCGCAGCTGAATCTCAAATGAGGGTTACGGTTGTATGGAGTGGGCCTTATTGGGGCCATTTGACACCAGTCTTCTGCCAGTCGCATATGCAGTTTCGTTGCGTCTCCTGCCTCCTTATGTCCTCCTGCTGCTACTAATGACACCCTGCCAGCAGCACGCCATTTCCCTGGGAAGGTCCCAGGCTGCTTACAGCCCAGCTGCCTCCTCCTGCCAGCTACCAAACTGCTGCTCTGGCTCCCATGCGGGCTTCTCCCTCCCAAACGTGGCTCGCGGTACGCTGGGAACCCCAGTACATACCTCAATACGGAGTTGCAAAGACGTGCGATATATTGAACTGTGAGGAGATGTTTGGGGAGTGATAGATATAGGTGCGAGGGCTGATTTTTTTTTTAAATATTTTCATCAGGAAAATAGTAAACTTCAGTGTGCTGCTGACATTTACAATTGTACATCACAAAAAGCTGCAAATACCAGTGAAGAGAGAATTAGAGATGGGGTGTAAAGAAATGATGCACTCAAAAAGTAATCATTTGGATCTAAAGTAAGGCAAATTGATAAATAATGTACAAATAATCCAAATATTCAGTGGGAGAAATAGCCTGAAAAGCATGAAGTGGAAAAGAGAATGACTCTCCTTCTTGTCCTCTGGCAACTAGATGTGAGTTTGCACAGGATATGGCAAGACAAAAGAGCAATGTCATTTTGGACTCCCCATGAAGAGCTGTAACAGCATCAGGTTAAGTCATTTTCTTTATGATTTTGGCTTAAAATATTCGATTCCATCCACAGCGCTATCAAAAAGACAAAAGATAAATGAGAAAGAGTTCTGAAAAAAGCCAGAATAACAATTAACAGCTGGAGGCCAGATTTATTTGGAAATATGTGTACATGTTTAACTTGTCCAAGCCTTTAAGGGTGATTAAGGGGAACCCATAATGGACGACTTCTGGAACAGAGTACTTAGAAATATAAAGTACGAGAAAAGGAGTCGGCAGGTCATGGGCTGCCACAGATCCCAACTGCTGCTGAGCAGCCGCCAAATTACTCTAGTAGCAGATCCCTAAAGAGTGCATAAAAATGAGGGCTGTTATTTATATTCTAAGAATCAAGCTTAGCTTTTGTTTCCTTCAGAAACTCACTTCCAGAGACAAACTCCCTGGTTCTACCCCGTATTTAAATAAAAAGTAGGCACATGGTCCAGCAGAGCGCTGAGGATTACATGGATTGCTTGATATTGCTTATTATTCAAATACAGACTTTTTTCATTCCTAGGCTTATAGGGGTGTTACCTCTCCCTATAGCACAGTAAAGGAGATGGGATTAGGAGTGAGGCTAATGGATGGCAACACCGTGTACATAATGACGTATTTAGGAGAGGAGAGAGATGCAAGTTAAGCTAGAAGTGGGAAAAAAAAATGAGCCCCCCCCCCAAAAAAAAGAGCCAAAAAGAAAAAGAGGGAGGCAAAATACGAACAGAAACATGGTGAATCCAGGGTTTCTGCGTTTCTGAGCGTTGCTTTGATACTGAGGACACATCGACACTGGAAGCCAGTCTGTGCAGCTCGTTCAAGGCATTACGTCTGCTGCCTGGCTAGCAGTGAGCCAGCGCCAGCATTCCCACGCAGCACGGGCGTCTGCGCTCCTGCCTGTGCCCGTCTTCCCAACCCTGGGCACATCTGGAAGTCAGCACCCCGCCAGGTACACCAGGACAGGCTCAGCGCCGACGGTTGCCGATGGCTCCCGGGCTGCCTGCGTAACAGCCCTGCGGAGGAGAGGCAGTGCATCCCGCGCCTGCGGCTGCTCCACCAGCAGCTCTTGCAGAACAGTGTGAACAGTCAGCAGGTCGCTTATATTTTAAACGTGGTAAGGAAGGACTGCTTGCTGGGTTAGCAGAGTATATGGGGCATGACAGGAAGCTGAAGGAGTAAACACCATACTATAGTCCCCTGTCATGTGACGATCAGGAGGAAAATCTCAAAAAAAAAAAAATAGAAAAGACAAGGGAAAAAAGTGGCAATAAAGCAGCCAGCTTCTCCCTTTCTCTTTGAAAGTCAGAACAGGAAATAACTTGGGGTTTCCCCTGTTTAGCAAATGCTTTTGTTATAGCGGATGTACAGAATGAGTTACAGCATAAGGAAGGTCCTTCCTAGAAGAGATTATGAATGTATCATAGATTAAACACTATTTAAGTTATTAATTCTGTTTGTATATATACTGCTAGTACACTAAAATACTTTGATAGGGCAGATATTCTACCCAATGTTTGTGTTATCTCTTGCATCAGAAAATTAAATTCAGAGAGACCTCAGTATTATTCTTGCTTTCACACTTTACGGAACTTTTGGGGGTGGAAGGGGCAACAAAACAATTACAGAATGCATTTGAGAAATGTTTAGGCTCTCTCAGCTCCTGGGAACACTTGAGAATTTAAAGGGAAAGATAGGCAGGAGCTGGGTCAGCTCACCTATGGCATAAATGTATTCCAGCACTTAGAGTGTGGTGGGGAGTTCAACAGTATATCAGACATGGGGTTCTGACTCCAAGGCACATGATACACTTCAGGCTCTTTTTAATATGTTTATTTATAGTTAGTCTGGCTTCAGGAGTTGAAGTCACAAAACTAAGTCTTTTAAAGCTATTCCTAGTGTATTCAGTGCAATGTAGGTTGCAAATGTTTCTCTTCACAAAATTTAACTTGGATTTTAAATTGCTATATATAAGGGGTCATTCATTGTAGAATAAGCCCCTTCATCTATTTTAGCTTATTTCAATATTGAATTGTAGAACAGTTATTCTCCTGTAGAATTATTCCAGAACTGTCTTGGCTCCAGAAGGTCATAGAAATATCTTTCATCAGACATATGGATGTTGTAGTATGCCCTGGGTAAAACAAGAACTACAATTCTAGTTGGGTTAGGAGCACAGATCACATCATTTATTATCTGCAGATGCCAGGACATTAAAACTTTCAATTGTTTTCCCACCAAACTGAATGAGGCAGTTCGTTAATACAATTACCTCTGTATAATTGGAAACTAAATCAACGGTGACTGCGTGATTTGAATATTACTTTAAATAATTTCATTTTTATGATGCTATTTTGTTGTACATGGTATCACCAAATAGCTTATTCATTTTCCTGCTGACTGTGATTTGAGTTTGCACCTTTCTTTGAGAAGGAAGAAGCATATTTTCAACCTTTCTAGTTTTCTGGGATACAGTGTGCATTGCTTTTAATTATTTAGTCTGATACACATTAACACTAGAAGTCCATAGTCCATAGTGAGTGAAACAAGAGGGAAGGACCAAGTGGATTATAACTGCCTCAGGAAGAGGAGCAGGTACCAGAGGTCTTTGGCAAGGCCCTTACAGAAAAATGGGACTTTGGAGTAGACAACCAACACAGAACTTGAGAGCTGTGAAGGATTTCCCCTACTCCTTTCAGTATCCCTGCCTGTTCGCTTTTTTGGAAAGAAGCAGCTTAAAAGTATTTGGACAGGTAATAGGGAGAAGGGCTACAGACTACTTGCTCTGTGTCATGGTCCATGTGGATCTGTCAAATTTACAGGACAATGTAGTCTGTAATTTAAACTTTATTTTATAAGCTCATTAGAGAAAACAAACACGACAAACAGGGGCTCAATCTCCTTTGTATAGACTAGTCTAACACTTGAATTCACTAATCTATCACTTCAGTCATGAGGTTTCTCACAAGTTTCAATTTCATAACTTGCAATTCATTAACTCATAACTTGTAACTTGCAACTTGTGCATCTATGAGCAAAATAATTATCTAGCCAACAGTGAGAGTGCTCATCCTTCCTCCTCTGTCATGGTGCAGGTGTCCCCTGTATCACACTGGGAAGCACAAACATCAGTGTTTTATCAACACTGTTTTCATCAAAAATCCAAAACACAGCACCATACAAGCTGCTATGAAGAAAATTAACTCTATCACAGCCAAAACCAGTACAATCTCCACACCTTATTCCACAACATTTACATCATGCTTAGGTCCCACACTACCCAATAGATCCTTATTAGCCATTTTCCCCTTTCCCATGCTGTGATATATATAGAAATATCATTCCCTTAGTCTATGGTCCACCTCTGTAAAACATCTGTAAAATGTCTATGAAATTTCCATTGAGTTCATTAGTCCACGACTTGGGTTCTATCTGTCATGGTGGTCACTCAGGACAGGAGAGGTGGTGTGTTGTGTGGAGTTATTGGGCACCAAAGCCAGCTGAGGCTGGGTCACTGCTTTTTGTAAGGCTCGTCTTCCGCTGGTGATAGTTCCTGCTATAGTAATTCTACAACTTGCAACTTGCATCATAGGTTACAACAATTTAAACACACATCTATTACAATCTCCGCCTCTGGTCCCTTTAGACACCGCAGCGTACTCCTCCCCTTTGCCTTTGCTCCAGTGTGGACTTATCCACAGACCATAGGCCCACCCACTCCCGCATGGACTGACTCATGGGCCACCACCTCTTCAGGGTTTTAGCTGCTG
Source organism: Chionis minor (assembly GCA_013398295.1). NCBI lineage: Eukaryota > Metazoa > Chordata > Aves > Charadriiformes > Chionidae > Chionis > Chionis minor. The sequence continues at coordinate 276,144 of VZSF01000866.1, forward strand.
CAGCCTGGATTTATCCATGGCCATAGATGCTTTGAGGTGTACTTAGTCTGGCGTGGACTTAGCCACAGCCACAGACACTCCGGGGTGTCCTGCTCCCACATGGACTTGTCCACAGGGCAGAGTCCCTTCAACTCAAGCTGACACCGGAGCTCCAGCCTGCCTAACGCAGCAGCACAGAACAGCAGCAATGCCCTGGCCATCAGCCAGCCCAGGCACATGGCCACTGCTGTTATCAAAATGGTCCCAGGCACGGCAGGGTGAGGTGATAAGCCCAACAGCAAACAGCAAGAGCAAAAAGCAGCCACTAACAAGTACCGGCCTCTAACGTACAGTAAGGCAAGCAAGCCCCATGGCAAGCACAGGAGCCTGCCAATTAATAGCTAAACAGCTGTAACAGCTATAAATTTGGTCTAGCGAACTCCAGTCAAATCTGTCTTCAGGCCCCATGTTGGGCACCAGAAAGGACTGTCTTGGTTTTATCCCAGTGGGCAGCTCAGCCCTACGCAGCCTCAGGCTCACTTTCGCCTACTGGGATGGGGAGATAATCAGAGGGTAAAAGTGAGAAAACTTGTGGGTTGAGATAAAGACAGTTCAGTAGGTAAAGCAAAAGCTGTGTGTGTGAGCAAGGCAAAACAAGGAATTCCTTCCCTACTTCCCATCGGCAGGCAGGTGTTGAGCCATCTCCAGGAAAGCAGGGCTCCATCACACATAACGGTTACTTGGGAAGACAAATTTTCCTTTACCAAAAGGGTTAACAAACATTGGAACAGGCTGCCCAGGGAAGTAGTGGAATTGCCGTCTCTGGAGGTATTTAAAAGACAAGTAGACGTGGTGCTGAGGGACATGGTTTAGGGGTGGTTTTGGCAGTGTTAGGTTGATGGTTGGACTCCATGATCTTGAAGGTCTCTTCCAACCCAAGTGATTCTATGATTCTAAATCCCATAAGCCTGAATATTCCTCCTTCTTCCCTGCAGCTTTTATTGCAGAGCACAATGCCATATGGTACGGGATATCCCTTTGGTCAGTTGGGGTCAGCTGTCCCGGCTGTGTCCCCTCCCAACTCCTTGTGCACCCCCAGCCTGGTGGGGCAGTCTGAGAAGCAGAGAAGGCCTTGATGCAGTGTGAGCACTGCTCAGCAATAGCTAAAACATCCCTGTGTTGTCAATCGTTTTCATCACATATCCAAAACGTGTCACCATATGGGATAGATAAAGAAAATTAACTCTAGCCCAACCAAAACCACTTCAGTAAATAAAAAAAATATCAAATTGTTCAATTGACCAAAAAGTCAGCATGAGTTTTCACTGTGTGAAAGACACAATAAGCTCAACAACTAAGAAACGTCCTTTGTTTTGTTTTTTACCAAGCTAACTTAATAGGAGGTGAATTCTTAATGTGTAATGTTGGCAAATGCATACCCAGAATTGCCTGTACATAAGCACCTGTACATTACAAAAAGCTCTTCTGAAAATTGCTGTCTGTTGTGTAGATCAGGCTGCTGTTGCAAAATGAAGTACTGCTGAGTGATACTGTCACAACAGTCCTCTGTGAATGAAAAGGGCTGTCATGCAGAGTGCTTCAAAAGGCTTCTGAAATGCGGCCACGAAGTGGCTAAATCATCCTAACAAGTTCTTTTATCTGTTTCAAATGCATTGTTCTCAAGAATTTTTCAACTTGAAAAGACATTAATTTCTAAGTTTACGTCATCAAGCCATAACAAGATAGAAACACTGACAGTCACGCACTCAAAGCATTTCAATGTCAGTTTATTCTACAGGATGAGACAAGTACCAGCAGAAGATGAACCATTCCTGATTCCCTGGAGCCAAATTTAAAGTTAAACTTTCCTCAGGAAGAATAAGGGTCTATATTGCACTTGTTCATACTCAGGTACAATGTCTCACCACTTCTTGTATTTCTGCAGTTCCTGGGAATGAGGTCGTAACCAAAGCTTAATGTCCAAGATGTGGGAAAAGTTTGTAGGCACATGGTTACAATTTCACTACTACTAGAGACAGGGTCTCCTCCATGAAGTGAAGAAGGAACCAGCTACTGTAAACTGTACGTTAATCTCATCTAACTTTCAGATGGTAAGGGTTAGGGAAGATGAATTCCAACCATCATGGCTTATACCAACAACCAAGCAGGAATCGATGGTCCATCTCATGACTTTGCGATGTAAGAAGGGAACAGAGCTTGTGCCACATGTAATGCTGATTCCAAGGTCCTTGGTTTACATGTCGTGCAAAGCTCTGTAAAATAGAGAATGTCTCCTTATCACTGAATGAAAAATAAATTTTGTTTCACTGGATCCTTCCATCAGTTTTTAAAATGAAAGTTCTTATTAAAAATGTAACATCGAAAAAAACTTCTAGACAGAATCCCAGACCCTTTGAGTCACTTCTCATTACGGTCTCAGTCAAAATAGTCACTGGTTCAGAGCTCAGAAATTCAGTGTGACTGAAATTCACTTGGCAAGTCAGGACTATCTCGCCAACATTTTTCAGAGGTCTGAAAGACTTTATTCCAACAGATACTTTCCTCCATTGTCCTTGTATTTGAAAGTACTCAAACTATGAAGGTTTTTAAAGTGTATTTTTGGCAGTAGGTGGCACTATGAAGTTTCTATCGTCATAATTATTCTAATACAAAATAATAGAAAATGTTATGCAGATATGTTAGAAAGAACTTCATCAAAATTTTGTTAATAATAGTCCATTGTCTGAAAACATGGCCAGATATTTCCCTTTTCCTATCATTTTAAAAAGAGCATGAAAAAATTTTAGAATAAATTCCGATAATAAATAAATGTTTTTCTAAATATTAGGATTGACAAAAAGTCTAATGCAAGAATAGGAATAATGAGAAAGTCTAATCTAAAAATAGGCAACTAATAAAATTTAAAATTATATGTGTCATAAAATGTCCTCTGTACTCCTTGTTACTGTTCAGTAAAGTACCACCGTGGATTGTTCTTGAATATACTGCTTCAGGTACTTCAAATTTCCTGGAAATTATATCTGTCTCATTTGCATATAAGCTGTAATATTGCAATAATGGGTGTCAATACATATAGACCAGGTACATAAGTTTTATAAGGTAAATGAACTATACTAACAGGAATACAACAAGTGGAAAAGCATTTGGATTTTTCTTTGGTTGGCCAAAAGCTCATATTTGCAAGTGGAGACCAAAGCATTACATGTGGGCCCATATTCCTGTACGTGTGGCAATGTTACTATATCCCAAATAAACACCAGAATTAGAAAGCTGCAATGTTAATTGAAAACACTGTGTTCAACAGGTTACTATACAAAAATTTGTAAAGGACAACTAACAAACAAGCCTGTGTTTCCAGGTATTTCACGCTGTTTAATCAAATGAAAGTAACAGTATTGCAAACATATTGCTCATGCTTTGTTTCAGAAAGCTCCTGATGCCATACACCTCGCTCCTCAGTGGCGTCTGGTGGGAATAGGGCAGTGATATACAGCATTTTCACTAAGCCAATTTTCGGATGGCTGCCTGACTCATCAGAAATGAAGTGCTGGTCTGCCTGAGCTCAGGGTGTGAAGATAAGGAAAGGAGAAAGGAAATTAAGCAAGGAACACAAACGAAACATGTAGTCAATGCTCTTTTATCTGGCCTGGCCAGAAAGTGTCCTTGCCTTTCTTTTTTCAGCTCAGGCTCCAAGCAAGCTGCTTAGCTTTGCATACTCTTTCTGCACTCTGATACAATCTATGCCAACACCTAAGATTCACGTTTGCTTTTATTTTGCTTTATAGAGCATGTAGAAAAGACGCCTTTATAGCTTCAGGGCAATTTTTCACAAACTGACATTGTGTATTACTCATTTTGTGCTAACATGGTCTGCTTGCTGTTTCTTCTATAATACTGAAAAAGTCAAAAGCTGTTACTTAATAAAAACATCATTTGCAAGGAGCTGGCAGCGGCTGGACTCAAAGGCTTTTTTAACTCACGACAGCCCACTTCTGTTTCTCCAGAGTCTCCAACAGAGTCATTTCAGCTGGATTCAGCTGGGCTTCGTTTTAGACCACAGAATAAACTGGTACTACAAAAGTAATACACAGGAATATATGTAAAATTTTGCTCTTGGTTCTCCATTACAAATGATTTATTGTTGCCATGCATTCTCCCTCCGTGGAATCAAAGCCATAGCATCGTAAGAGCTCCTTCAGCATACCTAGTTCATTCACCAGTGGGGCATGTGTTCTGCTTAGACCTCCATGATGTGGTTAGTGGGTCTATGGGTGTGTTTTAACTAAACCTTCATTGCAGGGCAAGTGCTCCCGCTGCATCTAGTACAGTTATCAAACAGGCATATGATAACTCTACTTAGATTACAGGTTCTCCTTCTTTCAGAGGAATATATCAATTTCATATAATTACAGCAAGCAGTATCTTTGGGTAGACACCCACCTGCAACCTGACAGTGCGAAGAATTTTTTAAATTATTACAGATGTATCAAAATGCTCTTTTTAAATTTATAAAGTCACACTCTTGTACCTCGCAGGGCAAGTGTAAAAATGAGATCTCGGCACCAGCCCTGTGTGAGTTGCCAGGTGCACTAACACAGCTCAAAGGTTGTGAAAGCCCAAGGCAGGAATAGCGCACCTGGCTGAGAAAGACTGTAGCAGCACCCTGGCTGCAAGCCACAGAAGCTAAAGGAGCACCTACAAAGGACTAGTTACGTCATCTGTTACGGCTGGTAAGAGTGTCCTGATACCATGCTACTCAGTCATATTTGATCATAGAAAGTAACCTCAAAAATGGACCCAAAGTGTGACCAAAGGATCATTCAGAAGGTATATACTGTCACACGCTGTCAGCCAGGCTACAGACAGAATGGCAGCAGTCACACCCTTTCCAAAGCCGTATTCAGCGCACTGAATTGGTTAACTGTTTGACTGCTACTTCAGTTTCCAAGCGGAATTCAGCTCGCTTTCCAAGTGTCATTTATGCAATAATGACAAGTGAAAAAAAGAAATTTTTCGCTGTGAGGGTGGCGAGGCACTGGCACAGGTTGCCCAGAGAAGCTGTGGCTGCCCCATCCCTGGAGGTGTTCAAGGCCAGGCTGGATGGGGCTTTGAGCAACCTGGTCTAGCGGGAGGTGTCCCTGCCCATGGCAGAGGGGCTGGAATGAGATGATCTTTAAGGTCCGTTCCAATCACTCTGTTATGCTATGATTTAAGATAAGGCACTCCAATGATCTGTAACTATGACATAGGGATGAGGGACCCAGGCCTGTGGCCCATCTGCTCTAAAGCATTCCCTCCTACGTTTGGGCATGATGTGGCACATGCTCGCTGTTCCGCCTGAGGAATACGCTCTCGGATGCATACTAAATAGTCGGAGAAGGCAAAAGGCTGACAAAAATTTACTAGGACCGGTGACATGACTGCTCGGGGGGG
>VZSF01000866.1:282310-328265 GCA_013398295.1 Chionis minor
CGCCTCGGCGGCAGCTGCCCGGAGGAGCCGGGGAGGGCGAGAGGGCCGGAGCCGGCCCCTGAGGGAGCGGCCGGGGAGGTGCCCGGCGGGGCTGCCCGGGGCGGGCGCAGCCTCGCGTCGCTGCCCCGGCGTGCCCGGGCGCCTCTCGCTCCTTTCCTCGGGTGAGTTACCGCAGGTTCCCTTCGGGCGTAGCGCGGCTGCCCCTCGCAGCTGCCCCGCCGGCCGCCCTGTCCGCGGCAGCGTGCGGGCCGGGCCGGGCCGGGCCGGCAGGAGCTGTTGCACAATCACGCACTTCCCGGGGCGGCTGTGGGTTTGGTGCGGCCTCTCACACGCAGGGAGAGCCTGGAGCGGGATGAGGCCGGCCTCCGCCCGGGGGCTGCCGCCGGGGCGCTCCCCTGGCACCTCCGCCTGCGGGAAGCGCCTCCGGAGGGCTTTGAGGCAGGGGCTTTTCGGGGGATTTGGCACGGCCTCGGTGGTCTCCGGGGCGAGTCTCGTGGGGGCTCAGGGGCGCGCGGATGTGCTTGTGTTTCACGCTCTTGTGCTGCGGCACCTCTTCTCTGAACGCCTGGGAGAGTTCAGTACCTCTGGACTGCAAACGGGTTGCACAAGAATGGGGTGAATAACTGAAAACATGTCCATTTTAAACTTATATAATTGTTACATGGTTTTCTTGGGCTCTTAAATGGAAAACATCCCCTTATCAACCCAGATACTCGGTTTGAAGAAGGAATACTTGAAACTTCATCTGGGCTGCTCTAATTCTTTTAATACTACGCATATAAGACTCAAGAGTTTCGAGGCTCTTTCAGTGTATGTCAGTACAATATATGCTATGCAATAGAGGGGCTTTTTTAACGTTGTCCTTCCTTTAGGAGATACAAGCAGGTACGTCCTACAGGTGACGTGTCTTTAACGGTGTTGGATATACCTCTTTCTGTTCATTGAATGCTGTTGCTTTTCTGCCTTAGGCCACTCATGGCTTTGCCTGGCCCGTCTGTTTTTTCTAGCCCTGGGTAGCACGTCTGTGACCTCCACCTTGCCTCCTCAGTGCCTTGGAAAATACTGCGGCAGAAATCAGGCTCTTGGCCTGTACTACATAAACACCCTGTGACTTTCTTCTTGCCTACAGCATCCAGCTATGGCGTTTTTGCTCTCATTTCTGAGAGAATTTGGACAGAGTGATTCCTCTGTACCTGCTTTTGTACCTTCTTGCCCAATCCGCGGTGCCTTCTCTCCCAGCAAACCTCGCTTTGGTTACTGGTTTGCCTACTTTGTCAAACCCCTTCTACCAAGCCACCTGTTGCAATTTTCCTATCTGAGCTCAACAGCTGCTGGTTTCTTCTCTTGCAGACCTAGCCTGAAAAGGCACTGCATTTTTTAGATAGTAAGTGATTACCATCTTTGACATACGGTTTTAAATATATTTATTAAATGGGATATTCAAATACCCTTTCCCATAAAATGTTTCCTCAAAATGAGAGACGGGGAACACAGTCTTCGTTTAGCCCCTCAGATTTTGCAAGCCAGCAGATGGGAAGGGTGTGCGCTTGTGCAGATACATACAGTACGAGTTGTTAGTCTCTTATGTGCCTGGTAGCAATTGTCGTAGCAGTAAAGGTGAATGTGAAGGACTGGGATTGATTTAGGTCCTTAATAAGAATCGCCAGTTTCTGCTATATAGTTCTGTGGGAGTTAGCAGTGCCATTGCCTGCAATATTCTTGAAAAAAGTATTCTTTGTTGTACCTGTCTGCCTGGAAATAGGCTGCACTTCCATATGTGGAGGTGAAATGGGATGTTGCCTATTACACACTAACAACACAGAGATCAAAACACCAAAGAGAAAAGGATGCGATCGAACAAGTGCCAAGATGTTTCAAATCACACTTGCAAAAGCATGATGTTCTCATAGTAGCTGCTCTCTCCTCCAGTAAATTTGAAGTTATCGAAATGGTTGCTTGTAACCTTGTAAAACAGCTCAACAAGCTCATCAGTTATTAAATTTTGAGTCTTGCATCAAGAAGAGAGCAAAAAGAATTCACTTTCAGCACAAAGAATGAAGCTGCGGGTTGCGCTTAGGTGGAAGACCCAACTGTTAAAATTGGTGAAGCCAAGTAAGCAAATGTCTGAGTGCCTGTGTAAGTGTCTGTTAGGGTTTTTCTACCTAGAGAACTGCCCCAAAGAGTCTCCAGCTCAATTAGTGTGATCTTTTCAGTCTAAAGGGCTTTAACGAGGAATCACACATACTTTTTTTTTTTTATGACATGCGGCATTAAGTTGTCAAGTGAATGGGTTTATTTTTCATTCCCTAATGGCCTATCATTTCCACATGAGGTAGATTCTGCAGGCAAAGACAAACAAGTGCACCGCTGAGGCCTGGCAACAAGTCTTTGTTTTTGGAGTTGTTTGGGTTTTTTGTTTGTTTTTTTTTTGTTTCCTGGTAATGAGGTTTAATAACCCTGTTGAATAGGAATATCCGATTGAGAAATCTGTAGAAATATCTATTTACCTATCTGTGTATGTAGATAAATCTCAATATAAGAAAACATCTGCATTTCTGAATACAATGTTATCTACTAAAATTATGGACCAGTTTGGAGGAAGTGGATGAAAGAGATCACAAGCTCTGTCTTGAGTAAAAGTGCATTTATTTTGACTCTGTTGGCTCTTCTGCACTCGCATTGATATCAGGCATCACTGCTAGAGCTTTCTTTGCTTCAAAACTCACAAAAGAATATCTCTCAGTTAAGCCTGCGGTAGATGCAATTCAATGTAGTATGTTTAGCTGAAATGAATGTAGTCAAATAGGAGCCGACCCTGTCAATCCCTTCAGGAGAACAGCTAATTGGCTATTGTTGTTATTGTAGTAAATAGCCATCGTATGAACACTGTTCTGTAGTTTGTCTTTAAAATGTGCTAAGAATTTACGATTATATTGGAAATTGGTGGAAGTGCAAGAAGTTAATTGCCTCTGAAAATTCGATGTGGAGGAGTTTGTGGTTAGGATTCAAAGTTGGAGAAGAGTTTGGCTTTGAAAGTTTAGTTGGAAAATATTTGAAAGAGACCAAACTGAAACAGAAAAGAACATTCAGTGTAAGCAGAGGGCAGCTGGATGATCTTCTGTGCTTTAAAGAACTTGAGACATTTTTATAGCGCTATGTGGGTGGCTAGGAAGGTTTGCACGCACTTCTCACTAATGTTCATGGGCAAGAATAAATTTTGTCTCTCTGTCCCTTACTTTTTTCCCCTTTTCTTTTTTTAATTGAAAAAATAGAGACGGTATAATATGGATCCTAAATAAGAAAGCAGCAGGTTAGGTATAATCCTGAAGGACAACGATATTGTCAAAAATGTGTCAGATAATTATATCTAGTGTTCCACCTGAATATGCTTTTGATTTCTTTTGGTTTCTTTCCCACAAGTTCTGTATCTTAAATTTGCAAAGCAGAAAAGTATCTGTTTGAAATGTATCACTGCCTTTGTGATCATGACTGATATGAATGTAGCAATAACATATTGAATATACGCATTTCATTAAAGAAATCTCAGATATCTCTGTGGAATATGCTGGACCTTGTGAGATGATGAGGAACGCTAGAAGTGGAAGGAGCCAAGAGAAATATTTGTTCATTTCCTTTCTCAGTAAAATCAATTCGTACTAATTTTTTAATGTAACTTTTCTTATATAGTTGTAAAATTTTGTTATATTTGGTCCTTCAACAGAACCAACAAACTCCAAAAGAGCGAAAGCTGTCAGAGTCTGTCACTGAAAATCTTTGGAAGCTTAGGGGAGAAGGAGAGAATATAGGAAGTTCAGATGATGATAGCAAATGACACCAACTGTGCCCATGCCTGTAACACTGGGTATGTGCTTTGTTGGAAAGAAGGAATTTTATTTTTTTTTAATCTAGAATACTGCTTCTTTCCTTTCCGCGCCCCCCCCCCCTTGAAATTATAAAGATAATCTTTAAAATGACTAAACCATTCACTAAAATTAGGCCAATTTGGGAAAGTGTGATGTATTTGCAATGGTTGTGTTGGCTGAGGCTGGTGCAGTACAAGTCCAGGCAGTAACCTGTCAGCATGAATTAAATATTAATCCCTTGCTGCTGTACCTGAATTGCAGCCAGCAAAAAGTCCTCCAAAGTCTCCAGGTTAATCACCTAGTTATAGTTTGTTTTGGCTTCCATCTTGTTCCAACCCTAAGTAACCTATTATTTTAATAGGGCACATTCCTAGACAACTTGAAAGGGTTTGAAGTCTGTTCGGTTTTCTGATAGTGTATTATACCAAAGTTGGACTTTGTGCCACAGAATACAGCTTTAGGTGAAAGGGAAAAGAATACAATGTGTTGGCCAGATTTGGTTTTTTTCAGTAATAATCTAGTTTAACTGGTTTTGGAAACACTTCATCTGCTACCTATGCGAGTCTTTCTGCATAGACCAATGAGAAGTCAGGTAGGAGGAGCTGGAAGTCATGACTTTGAATTTGTGTTATCCAAAGATGACTGATATACAGTGAACTGAAATTCTGGTCAGGATTGCCCAACAGTAATACTTTTATGGCGTATTTGTTTTATTAAGGTAAACAATCAAACCGGCCAGTAAGCAATGAAGCCAGCAGTGTTATCTGTGGTGTATAAAACTGCTTTAAACCAGGGAAGGCTTATCTGAAACAGATACCGTCAAATACATTTCAAATGAAGATAGGCATTGTGTACTTTTATCTCTCCTACCCAGTAACTGCTTTCTGTATAGGAAAAGCAAAGGTAGTGAGAGCCACGTGTTAAGTGGCGGTAGCAAGAAGTTCATTGATTGTATAGCACTTAAGTTTTTCTAAAGTACAAAACCAGTATTACCCTGTGCAGCACAGTGCTGAAGGAAGCACAGGGACAGCTCGGTCTCAGGATTTCTTTGTTTCACTGATTTTTAAGCATATATTTCTTAATTTTTCTTTACTACCTTTTAAAACAAGGAAATGAAAGAATACATTCCCCAGCAGAGTATCTTGTTTTACAGTTAGTTTTGTCTTGCCTTGACGTGCATAGCCCAACAGAGCCTGTTTCAAGTAGAATCAAAGTCTCTCAGAACCGTACGTTTAAATTAAATATTACTTTGTATAACCAAGCAGTCTGTAACAACATCAAGTAAAGATAAAAATGTTTAATTATTTGACTCTATTGATTTATCTTCATCTTATGAAGCCTCTTCTGTTTTCTATCTTTAGCCATTTTGAATTCTTGGTGAAATATTTATTCAGGTTTCTTTACCTGGCATATTGATTTTCTAATGTTACATGTTGATACATGGGCTCTGTGTTTGGCTCTTAATTCCTACTTTAATGTTCACTTTAAAAGAATTAACTCAAGTGGTTTGGTGTGGTGATGATGGAAAGCCAATAGGCGTTAATAAGAATGTTAGTAACTCAGTTAAGCTACCATTGTTTTACCAGCACAGTTTAACTGCTGCTTACTGGTATATTACTAATGCCTAGCACAAGTACCAGTTGGCAAGACTATAGTAGAATGGGTATAGCTTAAAAATAATACTTAGAGGGGTGCAATTTGTATACTACAGATCTGGTTGAAGTTTTTTATTATGTCAGTTTAGGTTTCTGATTTCTGCCTGATTAGCTGCAGTTTTTATACTGGGAAGAAGGAATATAAAACAATGCTTAGTTTTAGCTAAGTTACTTCGAAGGTGCTGTAAATGACCATTTGTATTTCCTGTCTTTGCAGTTAAACTCAACCGTTTCAGGAAGTGTGTCCATCTTTGTTGATGCTATTGCAGTACTGAGGGAGTTGAGACCACCCAGCCTTGTACTTGTCTTGCAGACTCTTAAAACTTTTAGTCCAATTTCTGTAATAATATTATGACCAATGCAATTAAAAAAGAGAAGAGAAAGGAAAAGATAGTTCCTTTAAGTTTGATGTTGCAGCAACAAGTTATGTAAGACCAGTTTGAAACCAGCTCTTTCAAACCTTTTAAGGAACTATCTTCTGTATGACTATGAAACATAAAGATATCAACTTTTCCCTCCTTGCCCCCACCTCCGTCTTGCAGTTTCAAAGTTTTATTGCTGTTTGCTGTATTGGTTTTACATGCTGTCTCTTGTAAGTATAAGAAAACCCACTCCTGAAGACTGCTTGCAAAACAATGCTTGCATACTTGAGAAATTGACTCAGAAGGAGTTTGGTTGATAGCCTGCATTTAAGAGGAGGTTTGTTTTATGATTAAGGGTGTGCCTGTTCACTGTGTTTGAAATTAATGCCCACTAAATGTTGAAGCAGTGACTTTTCTGCAGCCGAATTATGTGAAAAGCTGCAGTGACTCTGATTTGCTTCCTGCTCAGAGCATTGCCACTGTTTAGCTGTAAAGAGCTATGATGGGAAGATCCTGGGGGCTTTTGTTTGCTTGAACCCTTGTGGTAAAATTAGTTCCTCCCTACTTCTTGCTATAATTAGAACGAAACAATTCCTGTGCTGCTTGGGCTGTTGGAAGGTCCCCATTCAGAATTCCCAGGCTGCACCTGGTCGATGCAGGTCTGCCAATCTGAACGTTGCCTGCTTCCATGTAAGATGGCCGGTCTTCTTGTCTCCTCCACAGCTGGCATTTGTGTTTTGGGCCGTCTGGGCCTGAAAGCTCAGTCCTGTCTTCTTTCTGTCTTCAGGAGCTGTTTGCTTGAGTTGCATGCTATTGGGTAAGACAGCCGAATTTTGTGTTAAGATAGGGTATTTCCAGTTAGATTGCATGCAGTTGGGTGACCAGATGACATGTTCCACAATCAGCTGGGTAATAAAATGATGGGCGAAAGAGGGTGGCAGGGGTGGGTGGGCAGCTTTGAAGGTTGGTGCAGCTCAACTCAGACGGGTAATGATTTTTCAGAAGCGTCATGGCTGGAAGAACGTGGAGACTTCAGTGACAGAGGTCACCCGAGATATCTCAGTGGGAGTATTCCACCCCAGCTTGTTACACTAACGCTTTTCTTCACTGGTATCGCAGTAGGGACTGATACCTATGTAGATAACACAGTCATTAAGTGTCCTTGGAACAAGTGTACTGTAGACCCTGTTGCAATCTTCTGTGAATTATTTGGCACAAGATGCATGGATGTATTTTCTCTTTTATAACATTCAATTATATTGACACGTTTTTTCTACTGTAAATGGGTCTTGAGCAGATCTGCGTCAGATGAGGGAATTCTGGAAGATTGTCCCACTGGTATTTGTAAAATAAATCACACAAACCTGAGCAGACTTTTGAAACAAGTAGGATTTAAGATACCCAAGGATGAAAATGTTAAATAGCAGTAGCAAAAATAGTACTATTAAAATAGCATAATATGATAAAACAGAACTTGTATTTGAAACCAAGTCATAACTTCTGACAGTTGGTCTTCCAAATTATTTAAATTGGATTCTTTGGCTATGGAAATGCAAATCATATTTAGATGCCTTGTAGCTGTATATGTCGTAACAGAGAATTGTAGCACATTGACTTCTGATACTCTGCTTTCTAATTTGGTTTTAGTATTTGAACCAACTAGTCTTAAATTGTTGTGACTCAGTGCAATGTTGTAGTTCTGTGGAATGTTTTCCAGCTTGTTTTGTGATCCGTTATCATCTGCCACTACAGACATCTAGTCTGCACCTACCAGTGTCAGTAATCCTTGCTCAGCTGTTAACCAGTGTGAACATCTCTAGACATCTCTCATCTCTTGAAGTTTCTTTTTGCTGACAAAATGAAGAATGGAAGCTGCTTAAATAATGAAACTGTTAATGGAGTGCTTTAAATTATCCTGAAAAACACTGTTACTAAGGTCAGAGCCATAGAATTACTTTAAATTCAAAATGAAGCTTGGCATGAGAGTTTTTGATAAATGGTGTGTGTACGTGGCAGAGATGATGAACAAGGTCTTATAAAATGCAAGTAGTAATGACTGAATTAACAGTTCATATCTGACTCTGAGAGTAGTGATTTACCCTAACAAGATCTCTCTGTCTCATTGTCTGAGTTAACTGTCTGCTGTAGAGAAATTTTAGAATCTTGCAATTTTTATTGATAATTTGCTATAATCTGGTTGGTTTGTTTGTTTGTTTTTTCCCCAAGTGAGTGAGGCATAAGGAAGTAAAGTGTTGTGGTAAAAGGCAGAAACCTGTTTAAGATCCAAACCTGATGTTTTCTTTGCATTCCATATTTTCTTATCAAATAACTGATCTTTTTAATCTTTTTGCTCCAGAAATTTCTTCTAATTACATCTGGAAAGCAATCAAATCTTCTGTAATGCTGATTTTAGAAACAGTCTGCTAAATATAGTGTCCTGTAATGTATTTGCAATCTCCCCCACTAATATTTAATGTTTGTTAACCATATTAACATGCCTGGAGTACGTTCTCTGCTTATGGATGGAAGAAGTATATTGATGTGCTTATTATTTCTGGCAAACAGTCGTGTTTTGGCCATCCTAGGTGCTGGTAGAGTGTGTGAGGGGACACACATCAGGGATTTCTTGGGTACATCTACCCACTTAATCAGAAGGCCGAAAGAGGCATTTCTGTGATAACCAGCTATACAGGCTGTGAGCCTTCTGTGTGCTCCAAGGGGATAGACATGGAAGCCCCAAGGAAAGTGGTGGGCAGTGGAGGCTCTTGATTTGGATGGAAGGACACAATTGGTGATGGCTAAGTTTGGGCGGTTTTGTTCTTTTGAGGATATCATTGCTGCTTTTATATAGCTGGTAGAAGGTATAAAACCATTTACCTACTCATGTTCATGCCTTGGAAGATGTTAAAATTTAACTCCTTTTGCTTTCAGAATTTATAAATTGATTACTACACAGGACTTTAAAGAGGGCTGGATTGCACCACACAGAAACAAAGCTTTAGTTTTGTACATAGTGTTGCTCAGTTCCTCAGCGGGCTTACCTTTTTTAAGCAAAAGCTGGCATTGTATACAAAAAAATGATAAATTGGCATGTGGATGCCTGACATAGTGGCCTTTCTTGAGCCTTCAGGCTTGGTTGTTTAACTGTGCGGGACCTTCAAGTGGAAGAGCTTTTTAGAGGATTGCTTTTTGCTGAGAAAGATGGGTATTACAAGTGCTTAAGAAAATTAGTAAACTCTGTCCTTGCTTCGTTCTATGGAAAAACAGCTCTCATCATGTGTCTTGGTGTGGCTGGAGGAAAAGGAAAAGCTATACAGATTCCTTTCATGCAAATTAAATAATGATTTCTATGATGTTTTATGTAAATTTAGGGAGAGCATTTTTGGTCATCAGTGCATGGTTGAATGGTATCATTACATACTGAAACTTTTCTGTAGTATGTCTCTAATGAAGGCTGTGCACGGTGTCAAATAGACCGTTTAACCATTAATTACTTGTTTGGAAAGATAATGTCATCACAGCAAAAATTAGCTTCATGGGCCTCCCTTCCTCAAATGTTACGATTGTGTACTGTCCAGTAGCGAGCAGCTGAATAGCAGTATATTTTTGGCTTTTTTTCTGTGTGGCGGGTTTTTCTTTTTCCTTTCCCCTCGTAGAAACTAACCTTTCCTAGTGTATTTGAAGTTGAGCACTCAAAAAAAAAAAAAAAAAAAGTTTTTTTCAGCCCTCCTTACTTATTCAAAACTGCACTGATTAAATTCCCGGCATTATCTATATAAACCGTGTATGTGAAAAGTACACATTAATTGCAAAGGTATTTAACCTGATCTGCAAAGGTATTTCACACCTGTGCCCCACAGATTGCTGTAGGAGGTAGGCACCTACGTACTCTGCCAGATGTGGGCTGATGTACGCGAAACACGTCGCAGCTGACCACCTCTGGATCAAGCTGTATTCCCTGCAATGTAACCGTATTCTTAAGCTTTTCATCTTAAGATAGTACTTCTAGGCTGATGAGGTGTGTGTGTGGCAAGTTCCCTGAGACTGAAAGCATCCTTACTCTGTCAGAGCAGCTTGGGAGCGTGGAAGAATTTCCTTGACGCAGGCTTATGGAGTTACATGTCTTGTGTTGCTGAAGGAAGGCTGATGGATGTACGCTGGCAGTACAGTTGGGGAACCTCTCTGCTTTCTGACCCACACAGGTAACTCCTGTTGCTTGCAGTTGTAGCTTGGCCCAGGAACAACAGCACCGAAGTTGCTTGTGAGAGCAGCGAAGTGAAACCGGGTGAGACGTGCTGGTTGTAATAGTAGAGCCCCCTGCTCCCACATCCAGGCTGCAGTGCAGCTTTCGTGACCTGTCTGCTGCCTGTCCCCATAACTTGCCCACCCATCAGCAAAATGGCATCTAAAAATAGGGACTTTACAGGGAGATCCTAGTGCAGTGAAAATGTAGTACAAGAAAGACTCTAAATAATCCTGGAGAATACCTTGACTCACAAACAAATACAGTTTTCATGTTTGTTTTGAAACAAGCTTTTCCAAAAAGTGTACAGTCCTGATGAAATCAAAATAGTGGCTTACAGCTTTTAACTCAAGGTTCATACAACCTGATAAATGTTATTTGCAGTTTTGTTAGGTTCTTTTCTCTGCGTCTATGTTCATCTTTTCTTACTTCCTGATTTGTTTCGTTGGACATAAGAGCGTGCTATAATTTGACTGGATCGTGTTTCCCAGATGACTGAGCCATTATTACAAACAAATCCTCTTGCAGATAAACTAATGAGTAGCCTGTGGCAGTGTCCGCACACAGTACATGCCTGGCTGGGTACAGCAGGATAGCTTGAAGATAATCATTTAACAGGTAATTGTTTTCCAAGTACCGTAGGTTCAATATATAAAATGAATCGGGACACAAAAGTTTTTGTTTTCCTATGGTTAAAAGAACAGCAGTATTTTCAGATGCTGTATAATTTTTATATTATTAGTTTACATGTAAGGGCAGGAATTTTTTTGTTGTATAAATTCCGGGGGTTTATGATGCAGTTTTGACTTGGGAGGAAAAACTCCTGAACGCAAATAAAGCCGTTAAGATCAGCTTTTCCTGAAATGAAGAAGACTTCTGTCTGAGATGGCTGCTATTTGAATACCTTTCAAAATGGAGTTAGGTGGTGCAGTAGATGGGGATTAGACAACAGCTAGGAAGTCAGCCACAACACAATAGCTCAGTTTACTTGCTGGGGCAACACAGCAGAGTTTTGCTCATGTATCAAGCATGTAAAAACAAACAGACAGCCTAACCCACTCTTTTATAAAACAATCATCTCGTATTTTTGCCAGCCTCCCGATTTCATTATGCAACTTGTGTAATAGATTGTAACTTGAATACATATTAACTTTGTGTGCTTATTGACTTAATCATTTTGTAATGCTGCTCATGCAAGATAAAGAAGTAGCAAGTAAATGGCTCTGTTAAGCTGAAAGAGGGATTCAGAACTTGAGTAAAAGGGACCACAATGCTTCCATACCAGCCAATTATACTCTGGAAAAGTGAAATTTAAGTTAACACATTATAATTAAGACCAAAAAGGGAAGAATGGAACCCATCTAACTGAAACAGCAAAGCTCTGAAAACATGGAAGATTCATTGCTTTACATACCGATGTTTCAGAAGGAACTCTGGGGTGTCAAGAGATTTAGGACTAGGTTTGAAGAAGCGGGATGACGTCCATGACCATTTTTGGTTTTTGCTTAGCAGCCAGGGTAGTGCTTGAAAATACGGGCACAGTTAAATTTGTTCAAGAAAAGTTCGTCAGCAACAGCTCACATTATTAGACCTCACTCTGTCTTTTCCTTTAGGCTAAGGCAAAAATAGAGGAATTTGGAGCAGATACAATGCATGACAAATCTGGCCATTAATACTAGAGAATAACTTTTAAGAATTCGGATATTGTACAAAGAAAATGATTGCCAAAGTCAAATTTAAGACTTTGTTTTCTGTAAGCCATCCAAATAAGACAGTGGATTTGGGCTTCCCCCTCTCCTCCCGATTTTTTTTTTTTTTTAAAGATGTTGAGGCAGGATCAATCCTGAGACCATTCAGCCCCTGGAAATGACATGCTCTGTACTAAACTCTATTATTTAAAAGCTACTTTCTAAAATACGTATTGATTAAACAATTTAGAAGAACACAGCTACTTCTGGAGTGCCTGAGATAGAGCGCGAAACAATCTTCTGTGAAAAGATCTGCAGCACTGACCAGGGATCCCCTGATCTGTTGTACCAGAAATGGTCACCTCAAGGCAGACCAAATGTGGTGGGGAAAGGATATATATATATATATATGCATTTCTGACTCCAGAGATTAATGAGCCAGAGAGGAGAATGTCGCTCCTGCTGCCGTGCCCCGGGCTGGAAGGGAGCGCTGTGCAGCTCTTGCACAAGTTCAGTGTTTTAAGGAGTGGCAGGGAGGTGGCGACTGATTGATTGATTTTTACAGAAAAGGAGAAGACTGTTGTCAAAGTGAAGTAGTAAACTGTTCTTTGTGTTCCTCCTTTTCCTTTTCTTGGCTGTCTTTCCCATGAGGGTGTTGTTCTTTACCTGCTATGGTCTTGCTCTATTGTTAGCATTAGGATTTTGCAGCTTTTGGAGGTGAAAGGAAGTTAGTATGTTAATGACCACAAACGGCCTACAACAGCTATTTCTTATTGCAATGACATTCTTGCCCATTTTACATTCTTCAGGCTTAAAGAAACCTGTCTTTCCACTGTTACTGGAGAATATAGGAGGTATGTTTTCCCTGGCAGTTTGGAGAGCCTGCTTGCCATAGGATGTGTCTTATGGGAAAGCCATCATGTTGGGATCTGTACAGATCTTACATTCATAGCCTTTATCGATACCATTCCTGGGAGATGGTGCTTCAGGTGAAATACATAAATCATGCACTTTTCAGAGGAGTTATTTCTGGAGTGAGTGTTGGGAGAGTGGGTGGGTAGTGTCCAGAATTGCACTTGTAGGGGAAGATTGTCCTTCCAGCCAGCCAGAGCCTCTCCCTGTCTTTGTCAGAATAATGCCCAGACATGGCTTGTAGCAAAACTTTAAGAATGCTGGACAATCCAGCTGAGGAGTTTTTCTACTAATCTGATTTTTAAGAGTAGATCCTGACAATTTGGCATTTAGTAGGAGAGCCTGCTGGAATACAGTAGGAGGTACAGTCTGAAATATGAGATGTAGGTCAGGACAAAATAGAGGCTCATCACTTTTAGCTATTGAAATATCAAGACACGTGGTCAGTATTTTTCAACAGGTTTATTTATATAGATGTGGAGTGGAAATTCTCTTACAACATCAGTTCTTTAAAGCTATGGCTTTCCAGCCCTTTCAGAGTCTTTTTCCAGGGAAGTTAGTCTGCCAGGGCTTAAAAACAGTTAGCTGACCAAGATAGCAGGCATCCAAAGACTCTTTAGGGCCAGGAAGAGTAAACAGGTATCAAGAAGCAGAAGCAGGCTGGTTTAGTGTCAGCCCAGTCACACCAGCAGTAAGTGGCACGGGTATGAAAGACAGGAAGAAAGAGACACCCTCTCGCACCCACCCAAGCACCCTATTATCTCCTAGATTGCCTGGAAGGTCTTGGTGAAGAGTGTGGGACAACAGGCAGCTCCACAGGGCAGTCGGGGATTTGACCTTGTGCATTCACAAATCACAGGTTGCTGTCACATGGGTTTGTTTGACAGCTGTCTGTTCTGTCACATTTCCAAATCCTAAATCCAGACATCTAAAATTGCTATTGTACCCCTCTGCCCTCCAGCGTAAATAGCTTCTGCCATTCCCTTTTCCCTATTCATCTCATAAGCACTGCTGCTCGTTCAGATTTTTCATGTCCTCACTGTCCCTTCCATATTCTTGAATTAACTTCTGTTCTTCAGTTTCCAGTTGTAGGGGATTGAAAATTGTGGGTCAGCTTTCAAAACTCAATTGTTGTTTTGTTTTTTTTAAAAAAGTTGTGGCGTTGGGCTAACTTTATGTTTTCTCTTAAGCATGAAGCTTATGTGTCCAGGATTTATTTCTGTAATTGAGTTTGAATTAAATTAGTAGCTTGCCTTGAAAAAGATTTCAAAAACAAACCACTAGTTATGGTGATTAGAGAGATCATATGAAAACATCGAATGATTTATGAATAATTCTTAAAACCTACTTGAACAAAATCAGTTCTTCCTGAGGATAGTGAGAGGAAGACATTCAGCTGTTGCTACTGCTGGCTGCGCTTTTCTTAAGTGGCGAGATGCTTCCAGCTCCTTCTCTTGCACTTGCTTTATTACTTGATCCCCTCCTTTTGTTCTTGCCTTTGAGTGTCTCAGGACCTTGATCCTCACTTGCCACACATTTTTTTGAATACGGCAAAAATTTAAGGTGCTTTTTGTTCATTCCTTTTACTTTCTGAAAGCAAATAGGAATTGGGGGATACTTTGCCATCTCTCTGTGAGTAAGCTGTAGGAGTTTTTTCCTGCTTCTTGTGGGGTCCCAGTCTGAGCTCTCTGCTGAATGCAGTATCTATTGATTCTGTTGCTCTTTCATTTGTTCATCCTGGCACGTGAAATCTTCTCTCTTCTTGGAGTTAGGTTCTAACAGATCCTGGGAAAGCAAAACAAATCCTTGTCTAGTTAGAGTTTCTGCTAGTATTATCCGGATTTATGTTGCAAAAGGCATGACTGTAAGAAATAAATGCACAAAACCCATGATGTGCTCTGTATTAAGGGGATGGCTAACAACAGGTTGAAAGCGCTGTCTGGGATAGCAGATTGTTTCTCTGCTGACACTCAGGCCACTGGATTTGTCCACTTTACCAATGCTACGTGTAAATGGCTTATATTCCCCCAAAAAAACCCCAAACGAGTCAGAAAAACCAAACAGGGATGAAATGAAAGATTAGCATTTTGTTTAAAGCACAAAAGTCAGTCTATGAAAATTACATGAAAACAGGGTCTCTTGCCTTTGTTTACCCTACTCTAAATATGTTTGCTTAGGAGCAATAAGAGTTAATTGTCAAACTTTACAATGTAGTCAGAGATTTTCTCATAAAATGTATAACAGACTCTGCCCAGATGGCAAATGCTGATATGTGAATCTAAAACATGAAAATTTCCATTGGGGTCCAGATGGTGGCTTAATGTGAATTGTTTAACATTTATGTTTATCTTATTAAAAGTGCCTTTATATGTCCAAACTAAGCTATCAATGTGGTTGGAAAAGCATATCACTAAATGAACAAAAAAAAAAATCAAACCATGAGTATAAGGCACCTCCTGCTTACATGGATCATGGGAAAGCAAAGCATAGACTCATAGAATCACTTGGGTAAGAAGAGACCTTCAAGGTCATCGAGTCCAACCATCAACCTACACTGCCAAAACCACCCCTAAACCATGTCCCTCAGCACCACGTCTACTTGTCTTTTAAATACCTCCAGGGACGGTGATTCCACCACCTCCCTGGGCAGACTGTTGCAATGCTTGATAACCCTTTCTGTAAAGAAGTTTTTCCTAATATCCAACCTAAATGGAAGTTCTTTCTTTGTCTACGGAACTGGGAAGAAAATATTAGAAATAAAATCAAATCAGTGTTTGTCTGCTTGGGAGGAACATTAAAATCATATTACTGTCCCAGAAGCCAGAAGTGTTGGACAATCGTAATACACAGATGAAATACCTTACCGTATTTCCCCTCAAAACAAGCGTTGGTATTCAGTGGGGAAGCACTGAGCTCCAGGCGAGGGGAAAGCATTGCTGCAATCCCTGCCAGGCACAGGTCCTTCCTCCTGCAGGGCAGGCCTGGCTCTTCCTGCGCCGCCTCTCGGCTCTGCCAAAACCATGGTTTCCTCTGATGCAATTCAAGAAATTGCACAACGGAGGAAGGAACAAACGGGCGCTTGTGGAGTCCGTCACATGAGGGACTGCTGGCGCCTTTACAGTAAAGATGTCTGATATTAAGGGAAGTGGTTAGCGTGGCTCCGAAGGGCAGCGAGGAGCCCTGGGTCAGATGAATCTTTCGCAGGACTCTCAGTGCACGTGTTCCAGTTTGGATGCGAGTCTGTGCTCGCTTGTCCCTCCAAATGAATCTTTCCGAGGCCAGCACATATGTTGAGGCATCTAAAAATCAGAAGGTAGCTGTTGCACAAGCAAGTAGTAAAATACCTTTTAATAGCTTTAGTTAAACACTCCAGGCATTAAGTTCACAGTTATTTTTTGAGACGCTTTCACGGTGGAAGGGGGAAAATGCTTCGGTGATAAACCTAAAATAGACTGTCTGCCTGTGTCCCTGGATACCTCTGTGTATGTGTGTGATAGTGTTCCACAAGGCAGAGAAATAATTTAAAGAGGAAGGCTGTGGGGAGGCTGACAGAACAAAATTTCAAAATATTTGCTTTAGACTGCAATTTTTACTTTATTTTCTTCTTAGTTCTTTGCCATCACCTTGTGCTGGGGGTTGTGATTCATTCCTTAGTGAATCACTGGTGAATGTTGACTCCATTAACTTTGACCTGAGGCTTTGGACTAATGCCCAGTTTTGATGGGCTTTTTTGGTTTTTTTTTCCCTTGAATAGGGCAGTATTAATAAAAGCATTGGCTGAAATTATAGATAAGTGTTAAATGGCAGGTTAATATTTAAATCAGTGTGCTGTTTGATGATATTACATATTAGCATATTGAACAGAAGACCACTTCCTCCACGCAACCCGTTCATGTGAAGAGTAATTACTTGAATTGTTCTTTGAAGTTAAGGCTAATATTGCTGTATCCTACTTTTCAAATTGAAAATAAGAGGGCTGTTTTCCAACTTGGTGATAATTTAAAAAAAAAAAAAAAAACAAACCAAAAGCAAACAAAGAAAACCCCCAAACTTTTAGTTTTAAGTGCCACAAACGCAAAAAATAAATAAAATTAAAAAAGGTGCTCCCAACAAGCATTTCTCTCCAGGCTATAGCTCAGCACCATTTAGCAAAGCTCAGCCCTTTGCCAAAGGTCAGATACTGGGCTAAATATGGTCCCTTGAAAACTGCTGTTAGGAGCCAACCACTGCTGTCATATTTCTCTAACAGCCCAAAATCCTAAGAACCATGTGAACATATCCATTCAAATAATAATCCTGCTCGCTGAACTGGTTGCTGCACATGCACAGAGGTGGTGGTGTACAGCCACAGCGTTTTATTTGGCCAGCTGGTGTCTTTGGAGGTCTCTCATCCCACAAACGAAGCAGCACCCAAATCTACTTATTTTGATAGCAAATATAGCCAGTAGCATGGGTGAAAGATTTAATAGCTATGCCTTAAGTTTTTGCACTAAGGCTACGTGATTTTTCTTCTTAAAGAAAACATGTTATGCCTTCTTTACCTTTTTTTTTTCTTTGATCACTTTTGTTTTTTGTGATTTAAACTGAAACTGAGCGCCGGTTCTGCTATTTTTGTGCTGCAGGCTGTTGCAACTCGTGGAGGAAAACAGCTCTGTTAATTCACAGCCTCTTGCATTATACACACACACACACACAAATATCTTTTGAGTCACATTTTTAATGGTGCCTTGTAAATGAATAATTCAGAAGTGAGCCCTAAAATCCAGATCCTGCAGTTTTATCCAGAACATATTGCAAATGCTCTGAGATGAGGAAACAGTTTCAAATCTGCTGCAGAAGGAGACAGTGAGCAGCTGGTAAACTACTGGCCCTTAATGAAGCTATACCATATTGCAATATCTCCAGTTACTGCAGAACTTAATTAGTTCATTTTACCCTGCCAATCTGCAGAGACCAAACATTGTCCTGGGCAGCCACTGTAATTATTTCAGCTTCTTCATTGCTCGCCATTAAAGCTGAGTTTGGTCTCTCCCAGCAAGGTATATTAAACATCTTAGATTTGGGAATGCCTGCATTGTGTTACACACAGATATTTTATGTAACTGCCTGATTTTAGAGAAAAGTACTTTTTTTGGTAACTGGTAGAAATAGTTCATGCAATGTATAAATATGAATGTTAATGGTAAAGCATTTTTAACAAAGAAACGAGAATACTGAATTGGTTTGTTCTCTACATGTAGACTTGCCCTAAAGCTTTTTGCCATAACTGTTGTACAGAAGTTGAGTGTTTTGAATGGCAACAGGACTTGGCATTCAGGTTACTCTGCTTCTGTTTAAAAATTGTCTTTAGAGATAAGGGAATGTTTTAATTTGATATGATGGTAAAATAAATGTATCTTGGGTGTAGAACTGCTAACTTAATCGGTCAAGTTACATTTAAATGAAATGTAGTGTTTGGTGTATTATTTGCAGTGTGCTAGCCTGATGAGAATGCCCAACACTGAACATTATTTTTGTGTGCGGCTGCCAAAGGGTAATTTTAAGAATAATGAAACATGCCATAAAATCAAAATTCCCAGGCACCAGCTAGAAATTGTTGGCACTTGCCACATTTGTCAGATGGGTTATCAAGCATTAAAATTGTGTATCAGCTGACATCCAAATTGATGATTTTTGAGTGTTAGGTTTTCTTCACAGAAGAAAATAGTCTAAACTTCAGCCCTTAATATTGTATATTTGAACAGTAAAACAACAAAACAATCTGCTAACCCCTCTGGCCCCCAAAAATACCTTTATGCAATAAAGTAGAAGAAATTGTAGCTAAATCTAATAATGTTAACTGGGTGTTTTTCCATAAATAGCAGAGTTTAATTTGTATTTTGAAATACTACAGGCACAAGGGGTAGTTGATTTTCAAGAAATTTAAGTCATTGTTAGCTGTCTAGTAATGATTGACTCTGATGAGCCAGAGGCCAACTGATTACCAAAAATTTGACACCTATTGATTTCTAGTTTATACTCAGCTGCTCCAAGCCAACTGCACTTAGAACATCATCTTAGAGTTTAAGCTTTAAATTAGAATTTTTTAGCAATAGTCTTAATAATCGTGTTTAGTGCTACAGTGATGTTACATCACATGGTGACTTTGAAACCAGGTTATCCACTGGCTCTGAAGCCCTGTCCTGCAGATCTTTAATGTTAATACCAGGATGGAATACAAATATTTTAAAATACATTTTGCAGTATGGCTGTTATAGTTACTTCAGACAACCCCTGTCATGTTTTTAGTCAGCTTTTACAGTTTTTAAGATCATACTGAAAAAAATTTACATGGGCAGACTTTTCAATTTCTTTCAATTTCTTTTTTCTCTTCAATTTTCTCCTAAAAATTACTCTCTTAATGTGACACAACTCATTCTATAGCTTCATGTTTTCTATGAGCTAACTTAGGAAAGTGGAATATGTTTATCCTCCGGCTAGTTCATGTATTACCTTACCAATTGTAGCAAATTGCTTAGCTTCTATGAGCCTGTGTGTGGGCCACGGCACCCAAACCATCAGCTCACATGCTTTTGGAAAGGTTCTATAGAGCCATATATTATTCAGATAATTTTTTAGGATTAAGAGAATAGACCTCAGTTACGGGAGTCTACCCGTTTAATACAGAATTTACAAGCTTTGCTATTGTTCTAAACCAGTTTTGCTGGGGAAGGACACTTGCTTAAAGAAAACCCCATTTCTATTACAGGACATGAACTTGATTGACATCCTTTGGAGGCAAGATATAGACCTTGGGGCAAGGCGTGAAGTTTTTGATTTTAGTCAACGGCAGAAGGAGTATGAACTCGAGAAACAGAAGAAACTTGAAAAGGAAAGACAAGAGCAGCTGCAAAAAGAGCAGGAGAAGGCCTTGCTGGCTCAGCTGGAGTTAGACGAAGAGACAGGTGAATTTGTTCCTGTTCAGCCAGCTCGCCGCATTCAGCCGGAAAATACCGAGCCAGCAATAGTTTTTTCACAGGTAAACTCTAATATGTGTTTGTGAGCGTGTTTAAACCTTTTTCCATTCACAGGAAGACACAATGACAGCGGCTACCTAAAATGAATTTGCATTCGTTGCTGTAATGGAAGATTCTTCAGTTATTCAAAGATGCAGTAACATTTTTTTCACAACTTTCCTATTTAGACCACACAGACTTCAAAACCAGAAGCAGAGGCCTTGTCCTTTGATGACTGCATGCAGCTCTTGGCAGAAGCATTCCCATTTATAGACGACAATGAGGTAAAAATGCTTAATACAGGGTTTCACGGGTGGTCTTCTGAGGGATCAGTCTCATGTCTTCTCTTACTAAGACTTGTCTTCAACAAAATACTACTTTGTGATACGATTTGAGTTTTGTCTCCAGGCCAACTCCAACTGGAATAAAGCAGTGGAGTAGGGCTGCGTCTGGAGGGAGTGGAGTGGTGCTCGTGTGTTCCTGCTGCTTGCGAATCCTGCAGCCAGAATTCAGTGTATAATGCCAGCTGATGGCAGCCATTCCAGTTACTGCAAATAATGGTAGTGGACTCGGTCAGTTTGTGACAGTGAGCTTAACACAGCTCTCTGGAGTTTAGTGCATTTGAATTGCTTTATTTCCACATGCTAACCCAGACTATTTGATGTGTAAAGATAAGCCCTTCACCAGACAGTTTCTAGCGCTTCCCCCCCCACATTTGTCTCCTTAATATGAAATCTCCCTTTCATGGGAGTATTTTTGTATTATTTCATCATTTACAAAAAATGTTTTTGTTAAGAAAAATACCTGTTTGTTCTGCAAAAATGGTAGAACAACAAAAAAACAGACTTCTGCTTTGGAAAATTCAAAGTTGGGATTTTTTTGGTGGTGTTTTTTATGTGGGGTGTTTGTTGGGTTTTTTTGTTACTGTTGTTTTCTTTGTGTTTTAACTTTCTTTTTTTTTTAAACACTCCAGGCTTCTTCAACTGCGTTTCAGTCACTTGTTCCTGCTCAGATTGATAGCAACGCAGTCTTCATTTCCTCTGATCAAACTCAGCCACCTGAATCACCTCTTCTAGTTCCACTTACTGATGCAGAGAATATGCAGAACATAGAGCAAGTGTGGGAAGAATTATTGTCCCTTCCAGAGTTACAGGTAAAGGTTTAATACGATAAGCACCTGAAAAAAAATAGCACGATGTTTTGGAAGAGTATGGTATTTCGGAGAATGCAGTACAAGAGTGTCTTAACAGATGGTGATGATGACTGTCATGTTGGATCCTACAGCTGTAGGATGCCTATAACTCAATATAAGCTTTACATTTTTTTAAAATAACATATTGGAAAACATGTAGGAGGAAGGAAATTAGTTGTTTATTAGAAGGCCTTAATAAAACACAAGCTACCTTCCCAATCAGAAATTCCCCACCTTTAGCAAATCAGCCTTTGCCTCTGTATGCAACTTCTTACAGCATCATCACTGAAATTTTAGCTGCTTAAAATGGACGCTTCTGAATTACGGCTCTACAACAGGAATTGTTTCCACAAGTGTTATTGTAAATGGGGGGGGTGGGGGGGGTTGCTGTTGTCTAAATTAATCACTTATGGTTACTTTTGCATTCAACTTTTATCTAAGGAAAAGGTTTTGTAAAGGTGGGAATAGAACGTATATTGAGATACACAGAAGAGTCAGGTATAGTTATGTAACTTGTCTACATGTATTTGGTAAGAGCTAATAGGTAATGCGCATGAACTGAGTATTTCAAAGGAAAAAAACCCTCTCCTATAATACTAAAACGTGCATTACAGAAGACATACAGTTTTGTGGGGTTTTTTCTCCTATTCTTATGTTTCTATTTATATTTTCCTTAGATTTGACTATAAAATTGAGTAAATTTATTTTCAGGTATATTAGTCTAGAATGTCATCGTGCTAACTCTCTTTATGCTGTTATGAGCAGCTTTATGCTGCTCTACTTTACGCTGTTAACACAAGAGATGAATGTTCAGGGGAATGCCTGTAAATCTGGTTCATTAAAAAAAAATATGTATTTTTTAAAAAAAAAAGTGTTTGCAGGAACTGCATTTTTCCTGCCACTCCACTTTTTCCCTTTTGTCTTTTTACATTTTTCAAAATTTTCCTAGTTTCCTAATCTTTACTGCTGTGGAAGGCTTAAAAGCCCCACATAAGTAACCAGGGCAAACGGCTGTTGAAGAGGCAGCAGCGATGCTGACAAATAGGTTAAGAAACCAAACCAATATAATCTATTGCAGTAATTCTGAATATTAACTGAATAAACTTCTGAAAGAAGTGAGATAATTAAATTGAGGACATTGGCTTTTATGAATTGCGTTTGAAGAAAAGGGGGGGGAGGCGCAGGGGGAAGGAAAAAAAAGAGCTCTCATTCAAAACCTTAGCGTAAGCCTGGAACGATCTCTGGTTAAATAATCAGTGTGTGATCCCTTCTGAAGAGAAACAGAATCATTTTGGTAATTACCTAATTCTTCAGGGACAGCAGGCAGACTTATTTCAGCTTCAGTTAAGAAACTGCCACCCCGTTGGAAAGAACATTGGCCGTGTAGCCAATGAAAGCCCATCCGTGTAATAGTCTCTGACACTCACGCTGATGGTAGCCAGCTTAACTAAAAGTACGTGGGGTGAGTTAATGTTTGCGAGGCTTCACGTTAGTACTTTTTACTTCACTGAGAATTACATTTCTCTGCAACGAACAGCTGCTTCCTTCAGTAAATCCTAAAAGAGTCTTGTTTCTTGAGGAAAAGAAATCTATCGCATAACGTGAAACTGAGTGCTAAAAGTAACTCTGTGCTCGTAATGCTCGTTAAGTCTCGTTCGGTAATTTTACGTTTACTGTACTCATGCCATTCCTAGCCGTGGTGCTTGTGAGTGTTCAGACCTGGCCGCTCCCCACCAGGCTCCCCGCAAGCGATACGGCAGAACGGGAGGGCTCCATGCAGCTTCCCTGTAGCATCGGGGTGCCTTGGAACGGGTCCCTCCGGCATCCTGCTTTGAGTTTGAGAGGCTCTGCCGTCTTAATTGAAACAGCTTTGTCCAGAACAAGTTGCTCCATACTCTGCTCAGGTGTCTAATCTTCCTCCTGGGTTACATCTCCATAGTAAAAGCGTGTTGTAGCCATCCAGGCTACAGCAGTGTTGTAATACCCACTCCGCGTGCATGCTGATTGCTGAAATATTTAATATCTGTGGGTTGTAGAAAATGGTTTTATCATCATTTGGTGATGTGTTGCTCAACTTCTCTCTTACGTTTCCCATGTAGTGTCTTAACATTGAAAACGACAACCTGGCTGAGGTAAGCACAATCACAAGCCCTGAAAGCAAGCCAACAGAGATGCACAGCAGCTATAATTACTACAGCTCATTACCCATCATGAGAAAAGATGTTAACTGCGGTCCAGGTTTCCTGGATAGTATTGAGGGCCCCTTTTCCAGCATTTTGCCACCAGAAGACACCAGCCAGCTGAGTGTGAACTCTTTAAATGGCACGTCCCCTTCAAACTCTGATTTCTGTGAGGATTTCTACACTGCCTTTATTGATACAAAGGTGAACGGTGACACCGTAACGACAAACAGTATCAGTCAATCACTTGCGGAAATCCTAAGTGAACCTATTGATCTTTCTGATTTCTCACTGTGTAAAGCTTTTAATGGCAACCACTCAGGAACCCTTCCAGAATGTAACGATTCTGACTCGGGGATTTCGTTGAATGCAAGTTCTAGCGTAGCATCGCCTGAACACTCTGTCGAATCGTCTGCCTACGGAGATAAGACTTTTGGTTGCAGCGATTCTGAAATGGAAGACATGGATAGCGCTCCCAGAAGCGTGCCGCAGAGCAATGCAAGCGTGTACTCACTGCAATTCCAGGATCGAGCGTTTTCTTCCATGGGGCCAAGCACTCGAACACCGAGTTTGCAGTGTACAAACACACCAAAGAAAGAACCCCCTGCCAGTCCGGGCCACCCCAAAGCTCCGTTCACAAAAGACAAACCTTCGAGCCGCCTTGAAGCTCATCTCACAAGAGATGAGCAAAGAGCAAAAGCTCTGCAGATCCCTTTTCCTGTCGAAAAAATTATCAACCTCCCCGTTGATGACTTCAATGAAATGATGTCTAAGGAGCAGTTCAATGAAACCCAGCTTGCGCTTATTCGAGATATCCGCAGGAGAGGCAAGAACAAAGTGGCTGCTCAAAATTGCCGTAAAAGAAAACTGGAAAATATAGTGGAACTGGAGCAAGACTTGAGTAACTTAAAAGACGAGAAAGAGAAATTGCTTAAGGAAAAAGGAGAGCATGACAAAAGCCTTCGTCAAATGAAAAAGCAACTAACTACCTTATACCTTGAGGTCTTCAGCATGCTACGTGATGAAGATGGGAAGTCTTACTCTCCTAGTGAATATTCACTGCAGCAAACTAGGGATGGGAACGTCTTTCTTGTTCCTAAGAGCAAGAAGTCAGAGACTAAACTTTGAAGGGCAGCACAGCTGGCTACTGTTCTCCGAGTTGTTATTTTTGTATCGTTATCCTGATAGTTTTTACTGTGAGGTGGAATGCAGAATTAGGTAATATTTTACGAGTAATTCTATGCAATGATAATTTTAAAGAAGTTGATAACTAGTTTATGGAAGATGCAAGTTTGAAACTAATAGTGTAATGCAGATGGATGTATGAAAAATTTGTAATGTTACTTTTATAACAGACATTTCCTTCTTATATTCCCACTTTGACTAGTTTCCATATACATGTAAATATTTAAAGATACCATATTTATATACTGTTCCTATCTCTTGTTATATTCATAGATTTATTTGAGAGAGAGAGATCTATAAAATGATTTTAGCCTTCTAAATATAATTTCTTGCAAGACAAACAGTATGGCTTCTGATTACTTTTTTTTTATAAACATGCAATACTGTTTGTTTCCCGTTTTTCTTACACATCTATACTTGCTTTATATTTAATATGACTTTAATTTAGTACAAAAGTTGATACTTAGTGTTTGATTTTTGATTTATCCGTTCATTAAACATTTTTTTAAACTCTACTTCATACATATTTATTTCCCTAAAGTAGGGAAATCCTCACTAGTTTTCCAAGGCTAAATCTTCACGTAACAACTATGCTTAATAACCAGAGATGTATCACACAGCATCGTCAGCATTTCTTATGCTTCATTCAGCATAATTTTAACTGCCATTCGGAAAGATTGTGTAACATAAAGTTTCAAGTCTGTGCTAAGTTTACATAATTTTTGTTTTGCTCTTGGAACACTACTTAAATTCATGATGAGATTTTTTTCCGAAGGCATTTAAACTCTGTTAAGACAGATGTTGTTGGCATTATGCATTTTTCTAACTAAAAATTCTGTACACTTCTGAGTAATTGTTTTAGAAGTGCGCTATGTGTCTCTGACTCCGATCAGCAAGCGTCGTTTGTCACTGCAATTACTTTGGAGCTAATGGAAAAAGGCATACTAATTGCCTGCCAACTGCACTGCTTGGAACCTGTGCTCAATTAACTGAAAAGCGTGTGGTGTTTAAATTATGATTTACAAGAGAATAAACATTAGGCAAATAAATTAGCAGTTTTGTTTACCCTTCAAATGGACTCCATACTTGATCATTGTGGATTTTTTTTTTAATACAGAACATATATATTTTAGATTTGAAATACACATATTGATCTGAATATTAAAAACTGCTTCATCTTCCTCATGAAACTTCTAAAAGGCATGTTTAATCTGAAATGTTTTTTCTGCCACTGGTGCTGTATATCATTTTAGGAATATTTTGTTTATTACAACATTATGCATCATTTCATGTAGTATAATAAACAGCAAGTTGTTTTGCAACACCTTATTGTACTTTTTTTTTTTTAAAAAAATACTGAAAAAGGGTGGAAGTAGGGCCCACAAAGATTGTTCAGTAATGTTGTAGGAAAAAGAATTTAGAGAAGGACGTTAGTTCAATATTCACAAAGTTAGAGGAACGCTAAATAAAGTTATATGGTGGTTGGTGAATTCTGTCTTGAGATTTTTATGTCTCAGACTATTTAGCTGTGCTGGAGTCATGTAGCCAGCAGAAAGCAGCTCACCTCACAGCTGGCCATGAAAGCTGAAAGAACAATTTTAGATTGTCGTGATGTCACTTCTTATGGACCTTCTGAGTGTATTTAAAAAAAAAAAAAAGGCACAAAGAGGAAAGGTAGGCAACTACTACAGAAAGCCATTTTTCTGATGAATATTATTCTGTCATGGGATGCTACAGGTTTCAACTGTTCTGTGGAGTTCGCTGCTTTCATAGAGCTCTCTGGTGCCTCCATCCCCTTTCACCTGAATAGCATTAACTATTTTGGAGCCTACTGTTTTGTAGGTACTGGTTTTGTTTTTTGGTGTAGGCACACAGTTTCAGCTGTTACTCTATTGTCCAGTTGGTCACAGCAGTATCAGTGTAGGCCTTCACCATCAGTTGTTTTATTAGCCCAAATAATTGTTTATTTCCAGTCTTTGTCACCTTGTCGTTCCTCTTCCCGAACTCATTTGCCAGTTCTGAGTAGCAGAGGCTGCTCTCGTACCTGATGCAGACACACTCTCCCTTTCACACTTCCTCTGCAGCGCACCCGCAACTCCCTGGAGTGGAGCAGGGGTGGGAAAGCAAAGCAGCAACAGCTTCAGCAGGAAGGTAGGTTTGCTCCAGGGCAGCGTGATGCTGGGAGCTGGGATCCTGTTGACCACATCCTCTTGAACAGACACATATAACGGCCAAGTGCTGGAACCAAAAGAAAGTCTTTGGTACCTAAACCTGGGACTATCAGCTGCTCCAGCCCTGCCTACCTTCAGAGAAAAGCAAGAGTTTGGCACAGCTTCTCACACCATGTTACTGCAGCCAGCTTTCAAGTGAGGAGGTCCTGCCGCACAAAGTGTTTGTGTGTGAGGCATGTCATGAAAACCCCTGTGGCCTCGGTTTTCCAGCATCCCAGGAAGCACTAGGAACCCTGCCCGTTACATCAAGTAGTAACATTTGTGTTTTCGCAGAAGACATTGGGAAACGTAACTCCAGGTGACCCAACTTGCGCTTTGAGGCTGCTTACCTTGTTCATACTGACCTTCCTTCTTAACGGCGTGTCAGTCTGTCCTGCCGCACGGTCCCTCAATGTGAGAGTGCTCCTCTTTGGAGCAAATGATCAATACCTATGGTTGGACACCTCAAGGCAGGATTTGATGGACGAAGCAGATGTATTTACTCTAGGTAGATTTAATTTAGCTGGTGCTTGGCTGCCCTAAGATATTGCAGCAGGGAGGGAGATTTTTCTTGCCGCCGTTGCTCAAATAAGCTACTATTGACTTTGCCACCAGCCCTGCCTAGGACAGAAAACACCCCTGACAATCGCCAATCCTGGGCAAAACACAGGGAGAACACACATGCTGCCATGTAAATCAAGAGGCTCTAATCCATATTTAATGGTGGCAATTTTAGGGCAGAAGCATTAAGGAGGAAACACACCCAGCCCCGGCCCTGGACAGCCTTTCACCACGGATCTGCAGGTAGGTCTGACAGCAAAGCACAGGGAACCTCAAGAGGAAGAGCTCCGGGTTCCCTCCCTACCCTCTGCCCTTAACTAGGCTGTCACAGTCTCTGACTTACAGAAAACATTCTCTCTAGCTGTAATATAAACACTGTAATTACAAATTGGCTATAAAACAGCAACTGCAGTAAACCCCTGCCCTCCACTTCCATGTCATCCTTATTTTAGCACAAACGTGAAAGCCCGAGGCAAACAGCACCCTTACAGCCTTTGCAGGGGCTGTTGTATTGGTACTACCCCCCCATGTCTAAAACCTAATACAGGGATATTTATTCCATCACCAAGATGAAAAGAGCAACGACAAAAAACTTGCACTTAATGCAGAAGCCTTGCTTGAACTGCACCAGGCCAAGAATCACACTATAGTAACGCAGAGCATGACAACTTGCACTCAGTTTAAACCAGTATTTTCTGCATCACGAACACAGCGATGGTTGTACTCGCAGCAGAACACCCAGCGTCAATAAGGAAAAAAATAATCCACATTAGATTATTTTGGTATACGTGAAAACATCAGGTTACAAACGATATCCTTCATTTTATTATTATTACTGGGGTACAGAGTATGTTCCCACACCTGAGAGTGACAGTGCCAAGTCTAGTGCATCACAACACTGACCAGTCTCTACCTGGAGACAATTTATTTCTCAACCAAGACATTCCGTTTTAAAACTATTAGAAGTAAAGCTGAGGAGCTGGGTTGACCCAAGGTTTTCTGACTTGCAGTCCTGAGGCGGAAAGATGATCCTGTAATTCATAATGTGTTGCAATAATTGAAGACCGCTTTGTGCTCCTCACAGCACTAAAAAATGATGGCAGCGCATCATAGATTGGAAGTCATTTGACAACATACACTTTATTCTGATACAAAATTGAAATATTTTAACAAATTTCAATCCATTATGGACTATACTGAAATTTTTAAATTTCCATGCTATTTTTGAACTTGTTTAACCACAAGTTCTAAGATTGCAGTACACTAGCACCATTGCTCTTGAAGTCTTTGCCAGTTATTTTAACATATTATTCTGTTTCCAATCTTGCGATATTATCTTCTACATGAAGGCCATTTTTCTTCTACGGAGATGGTTGCATTACTTTAGTTCAGGAAAAAGCTAATCTTAGATAGAGATGTCAACCTGTAGCACCCACAGCAGAAAAAGAATGATCCATCAGATATCTGAATTTTAGCGATACTCAAGATCGTTCATGCTCCACACAATTTAAGATACAGACACTTGTCAGAGACCACAGACTGATATGTAAGTGAATATTCCACCACAGTGTAGACAGTATATGAAAACACGTTAATGTCTTAAACACAGGAACCAAAGACAGCAAGTCAGTACATCACACAGTCAATGCTTGAAAGACTAGGAGCATTCCCCTCCCCGCCTTAAATATTTAAAGGATATCACAAGTTAAGACGCTATGTTTAATTTCAGTGTTCCACAAACAAAACACTCATCACACCTGCATCGACCTGGGCCCCTTGCGGGGAAATATATTTTTACTACCTGCAAGTACCATTTGCTTTTAGATCAACACATGAGTTTAGGTACTGAACAAACTCTGTGGAATTGCAGCTTAGGGACCAACGCTTCGTTAACTTTACATCTTCGCATCTCCATCTCCATTCACAGCTGCTCTTTTCCACAGCAGCCACGACAGAAAAACCCAGCCCTCAAACGATGTTCTTAACTCTTGGAAGTGCCTCTTGGACAGACACACTTGACCCAGTACTCCTTAAGGATGTGTTTAGCCTTGACAAGATTTATTTCTGAACAAATTGGGGTATGAATAATTGAAATTAAGGAAATTAGTCTAACAAGAGTGTTATAAATCCAAGTGTGAAAATAATTCTAACGGTGAATATCTAGTTCTATACGGGCTGCAAAAAGTGCCCTCCAGAGCACAGAACAAGCCTGCAGCAAGGTTGAATCCTCTAGTGTTGAGGTAGAACAAGGCTCTATGGGATGCAAACTAGAAAGAGGTTTTCGTTAAAACTTACTTTTGCTAAAACATATTCAAGATTTTACTGTTAAAAAATGTTAACGTTCCCCCTCTCTCCCCACATGCCAATGCACTTGCCCTCAACTGAGCGAGCGCAAGACACACTGACGCCTTTTCCCCATCACCTATTGCTAGCGCAGATGCCCAGGGGAGCTCACAAGAGCGTCTCTGCCCAGCAGAGGAGGAGCAAAGTCTCTCCACCTCCGGGTGTAAGACAGTAAGTTGTCACCTCAGCACCCAGCATGCTACACTAAGGAGAGACCGTGACCTTACTGCAGCAGTTTTAGATTTTGGCTCAATCTTGGCTAACCAAAAACGTTTGTCATCTTTAAAAAAAAAAAATATATATACGCAGTCATCCTGACATTTCCATTAAGTAGCTCCTGATTATGCAAAAATTTCAACCTTACCATTGTAAATTGCTGACAAGTTAACTTTTAACTGTATGTTACAATGTCAAGAGTTTGCTTCCCACATGTTTACAGACGGCAGGTAAAAGGTTTTAAATATTTGAATCAGTCTGTGAACATGCCTAAGCCCCAAATTAAACCGAAATGCAGGAGGTCAATTTGCCTTCATTTTCTGAGTAACTGAAGAATAACAAGCACTCAAATTTTTGTGACTTCACAAAAATAACACAGACTCAAAAATGTATTGGCAAGTTTAAATGGGTACTAGACTATTATCCAAAAGGACTTAAAAATATCCCAGACCTGTAACAATCGAAGATGAAGAGAAGGAAACGCATGTTCCAAGAGGTAAGAACCAACGTGCATAAGAGCAGATTCCATGAAAAGGTCTTTTACTGACTTTTGCCCATATAAATGCAGTTGTGCTTTCAGCTGGGCATCACCTGACAGTACCGGCCTCCACTGAACTACCCTGCCTGAAGGCACCGGACACCCAGAAGGTGTACTAGTCAGCTCTCTGGTTTGTACAGATAAACACAAACCCACCCAGTAAGCCAAGATTCATTTATTAGGAGGGAAGTCACTGCTCTAACCAACACAAAGCGCCCTTGCAGAATTTCTGCAGCAGCAGCAGCGTGTCACACACTAGCGCGCATGGTGATGAACCACTCTAGTGTCTTCACCTTTCTGCATTTCTGTAAGGCTTTTCTCTTTCTGTTACAAGGTGGCGAACAATTTCTCATGCCCCCCCCCCCCCCCCCCNTTTCAAAACATTTATCATTTCTGTCTTGTCAATCACACACAGCAATTTTGTACCTGGCAGGAACAGAAGATTCTTGAATAGCAATTATGCCAGCAAGCAACCCTCATCCAGCACAGGAAACACTGGATGACGTATGCTGGAATACTTGCTCCTCGGTACTTAAGGCTTTCCTCGATATTAGAAGGCTGGCAGAGGAAAGCCTGGAAGGAAATAAGGGTTAAACAAGTGTTGTACTATACACTACAGATCTTACCCAGTCAGAAACCTTCAATTGAAGAGGATGTGCAAGACATTCCCCATTTTGTCAAGCAGCATCTTCTCATTCACCTGAAAATTAAAGAAATTACTCTTACCTTGTTTAAAAACCTCCCGCTACTCTTTATAATTCATAAAAAATTTTAAAGGCAAACCTTACCTATGCTCATTGCCCTTCCTTTCAGGTCTAAACGCTAGACCTATTGATTTTGAGTCAACTCAAGTAGCTATCACTCAAGGAGGTTCCAAAAGGTGAAGAACTCTTGCTAGACTTTCTTCCGATATTTCAGCTGTGATAAGCAGATTTAACTAGCCTTTGGAAAGCTGCTCACTATCAGCACAGTATCTTATGCCTTCACTTTTCTGGAAGTTGAAGCTGTGGCTCCTGCTGCCTTGTCATTCTTTAATTATGCTGACTTCTCCATACTCAATAGGCTGCTGAAGTCCTGTCTTAAGAGTCTCCTTAGCAAAGTATGGATCAAAGAAGTACATCCTAGGTTCTTTAAAGCTGGTTAATCACTGTCCTTACACTTTTCCACATCACAAACAACAGCTAAGCTACCCCACCCACCTACAAAGCGGTCACTTACATCCATCTCTTAAAAGGTTGCATACAGATCTTGTTCATAAAGTTTATTATGACACTATTTTTCAAAGTTAACATTGTTGTCACAGTACAGCTACAAGAGGCCCTGTTAAAAAGAACACTGTCAATACATTCTAAAAAAATTTAGAAACACCAGATCAATTGTCAGAAGGGACATCGACCCCATCCTCCAGTTGTCCCTGCAATCAGATGCAGGCCCCAGGTACAAGTCTACACATCTTCTAAGCGTAGGAACGTACAAAGCAAGTCGGTAGTTAGGTGGCTCACTCCCTAGTGAGTTGTGCTTTAGTTTCCAAGGTTTTCAAACTCCAAATGGGTTGTTTAAAAAACGCCTTTATTGAAATACAACCTCTCCCCCGCCCCAAGCCCAAATTAATATGTACAACAACAGAAGCGTTTGCTAAATCACCAATTCTTGCTTTAACTTTAGAGATATTTTAAAACCCCACAGAAAAGAATGAGCAGACTTTGCAATCCAGTTTGGAGGCTACCATCTTGACACCGGTTCCTGGTTTTAGTGTACTGCAGTCTAAATACACTCCAATAACAGCGGTTAAATAACATTGTTTAATTATTTTTTTTTCAAACAACACACTCATTTTTCTACTACTTCTTAAAATTATAATTCATTATTAATATGACTGATTATGCCTCGAGCCATTTCATACATCTTTGCAGATTCATTCCTACACTGGAATGGCATTTACCTTATACTGCACATTGACCCAGAAGTGAAACAGGTGTGAGTAAGTCCAATACCATATTGTCAAGTGTCTGAGTATTTCTTCTATTGACTGGGTCCCTACTCCTCTGAGTCTGAATCGACAGAAAGCACTGTCCTGGCAGAGAGAATTGACGTCAGCTGAGAGAAGGACAGACTGCAGTGCCTTAATTTGGCGGTCAGAAGTGAGACTGAAGTACAGTTTCTAGCCACATGTGCGGGTAAGATTTGCTACTCCAGTGCATCAAATCCAATTGTCACACACTACGGTTCTACCTGTGGAAACTCAAGACCGTACCATTCTACATTGTGGGAAGTGTTTCTAGTCGGTAAAACACAGCTAGATCGTGTTTTCTCTTCCAGCTCTTAGCTGAGCGCAGACATTCGCAAGGGAAAAAGCTTGAGAACTAGACTACTTAGAGCCCATGGTGAATGAATGGGCTTTTGGAACGCGTTACCTGGGACTGTCAGTGATTACACACCTGTGCTACCCTTGGCTCCCAGTCAGAAGAATGTGTCCAGAAAATTGCCTAGGGTGCATGCAAGAAAGTATATAGCCATTAAGTTATTGAGGAACATACCTATTACTCTCACTATGACGCCTCATTTAATTGAAACAGCGCGGTCTGGTGTGAGGGAGAGGGAAATGGGGACAAAGGAAGGGGATGAAAATTCAAGCCACCCTCCCCAAAGTATAGTTTTATTGAAACAGAATCATTGTATATCCCAAGGAAACAGGCACTTGATTCCCCCCACCTTAACTTCTCGGGAATTACAATAAATATAAAGGTAAAAAGCAAGTTTCTTTTTCTCTTCACCCAAGACTTAAGCAACTGCAGTTATCCCTTATACATCTCAAATGAGACGGGAGACAGCTTTAATGTGTCTAAAGTTGGTCTTGTTAAAATATTTATCATGCCTTATTTTCTTGAAGCACTAGTACTAATACAGAACTACAAATTAAAAAAAATATGCACAAACCAAAAAGTAATTTGAAATTTTCATTATGGTAAAGCTTAGTTCTATAATTCACAAACACTAATTTGAGTAACTCAATCCTAGTTATACATCTAAACAAACTATAATGCAACATACAGATGTTTTCCCTCTGTATGCCTATGTAACTCATGTCAATGACAGTTACATATATACACTGAGACTAGACCCCTTAAGACTGCAAATCAATAGGTGTTTCTATTGTTAACTTTAAATTAATACAAAATAGTAATTGAGAAATGCATTAATTCTCTCTATTAACTAACAAGGAAACACCCTAAACTACATTTTATTTCTGTTATAGAGTTCTCTGTACTAAATGTGGAAAAACTGAACTACACAAATATCGAAAAGTTAAAAATTCCTTAATTTGTTTATTCCTGGTACCACTACCACAATTTACAGGGCAATATACCTGATGTAATGGGAAAATAAAAAGAAAAAAGAAAGACAAAGCTACAACAGATAAAGACCTCAGGAATGTACATCTAATCGACACTACATTGCATTAATCAATAGCTGCACTTTTTGCAAACTGTGGCTATGACAGTCCTGAACAAGAAGGGTTTCCTGTTTAAGCTGCAGTAACTTTTCTGACTATGGATCATCGTTCCTTCTGTGGCAGATTTTACAGTTCCTCTAATGCATTTGGGACGACTGTCTCAAAGTAACCTGCAGCTTTCCTGACAACTCCTCGCTCTCTCTCCTGCTAAGAACTGTAGCCTGTTGAATACAGGATAAGAAAATTATTACTCTCAGTGAACAGTTGCACATTATTAATCATCATTATAAATATGCATTACACCTACCCTTTTTCCGGTAGCATTTTTAGAATCTTCTACCACCATAGCCCCCACTTCCACTTCCAGATCCATAACCACCTACAAAAAACAGAGTGTACAGTGAAATACAAAAATAAGAAGAGATTTTAAACACCACCACCACCCCCCCCCGAAATTCTCTGTACAAAATCATATTTACCACCATAGGGACTGCCTGAACTTCTGCCACCAAAGCTGCCACCACCTTTCATAGGACCATAGTTGGATTGTTGTTGTCCACTGTAATTGCCAAAATCATTGTAGTTTCCACTTCCACCATAATTACCTGAAAACAAATGCAGATTTATAAAGCCACTTTTATTCAACACTTAGGATATGAAGCTTGCCAAATTATGACATCCAACGTAAATGTAAATTGTAATGGTTAAAAACAATTTCAAAATCAAATTGCAAGCATTTTGCGTGCTACCTGTACCCACAACGCACTAATGACATAAGACACGTAGTATTTTGTAGATTAGAAACTGGTATTTCATTGAAGATGAAAAACATCACATGACATTAGAAAATTTATACAGATCTGACTAGGCAATTTTGAAGTTAACATAACAGGTCGAATTCAAG
The DNA here is from genome assembly GCA_013398295.1 of Chionis minor. Taxonomy (NCBI): domain Eukaryota; kingdom Metazoa; phylum Chordata; class Aves; order Charadriiformes; family Chionidae; genus Chionis; species Chionis minor. The sequence continues at coordinate 316,812 of VZSF01000866.1, forward strand.
GCCTCCAAACTTGGAAAAGCTTGAGTTTCACCATCATTCTTCCACTGCCCACCACTCTGCACACATGACAGTAATTTAAACTACTACACAATTTATTTGCTCCAAAAAGCGATAGAACTGTAACAAGCATGCTGCATATACACATTTAGAAGGTATAGTAAAATATGCAGCAGATTTTGCAGCTTAACTCCCCAAACTTGCACTAGTCCATGGCAAGTTCTTAACTGCTCCTTCTCCAGCAATTCTAGTAATGCACCTAAGCTGGTTTTGTATTTGTGGGATACCCTTATCAGAAACATCCTGTCTATCATTAAAGGCCTCCACAGAAGTTACCCCAGATTTAAAAATTAACCATATTGTTCAGAAATCCCTGCAGGGAAATTAATACTGACAATGTCGAACACGGCTAAACTGATCACACAAGACATAGCTAGATGTATTTTGGTCAGATATTAACCTAGATTTTAAATATACTCACCAAGGGTTTACATTAGTTAACGTTATAAAACAGTACTGTAATAATGCCATTTCCAGTTAGTCAAATTAGAATGTGTAACTGGCAAAACCCCTTGCTTTTATAAAAATACTTGAGTAGCTCATTTCACAGGCAAACAACAAAAAAAAAAGTACTTCACATGGTCAAAGTTTAAAAAAATCTCTTCTACCTCCACACGCAGATTTATAGGTGTTGCATTTTGAAAAATTAAGTTCCTGGGAAAACAGTGTTGTACACAGTATATCAAAGCTGATCCAGAGGGAAAAGAACTTTCCTTATGTAACACAGCATTCTGCATTAAGACCTAATTGTACAACTCATTTTATGCAGTATCCTACTTCAGGCATTGTCCAACTCAGACCTGCCTGAAAAACAGATGTCTAATTAAAGCTGGCATCTTACCACCACCGAAATTTCCTCCTTCATTGTAGCCGTCGTATCCTCCTCCTCCACCTCCATATCCACCACCTGGGTTTCCATATCCTGGTCCTCCACCACCACCATAACCTCCTCTGCTGCCATAGCCAGGACCGCCTCCATAGTTGCCACCTTTGAATAAAAAGGGGAATCAAACTGAGTACATCAAAGCTAAATATTGGTAAGAAAAGGTCCATTTAAAAACAAACAAAAAACCGAAAATCCACACACGATAAACATCTCTTACAATGTTTTCCCTGTACTATATTAATTGCGGTTGATCAATTTAATAAAAACCCCAACAAAACGTTGGTTCACGTATACCCTTGAAGCACGATGCTTAAAAGTTCATCCTGCCTCACAAAAAATCCATGGACGTGCTGCTAGCACCACTGCCACCCGTTACATGTGATAACTGCCTCTTTACACAAATGGCATTGTCAGTACTGTGTACCATCCTCTTTGACTCACTAGGCAAAGCCCTCAAAAGAATTCTGGCTTACAGTTTCTATCTAGACATACAGCTTTATTTACATGTGCGTCAAAGCTACTAGATGTCCCTTTTTGCTGATCACGTAAAGCCTGTCTGAAAGACTTAGTATTTCAGATGTTGACCTGGTCTCAGATATTTTGATGGAGTAGCTCTGAACTGGGAAATAATCTTAAAGGACTTAACATCACTACATGTATCTGCTTACAGAATCAGAACATAACCAACTGCATGCTATTTCCCTCATTTTTCCGCCCCAACAAAAACGCTACTTCCACAGCCATTTGGTAATTTCCACAGTTCTCTTCAGATGCTTTTTAGATACTCATCCAAACTTTGTCATGAAAAAGATGCTACTGAGCCATGAAAATCTGAATGAAAAGATTTCTGGTATGTTAGTTGGTCACTGCTTTATTCAGTTTTAGTCATCTCAACTGACACCAGAATCTTCATTTACTTCTCAATCATCATAGACAGTTACTGCATGAGCACATGACATGCCGTTATTTAAGGGTACGTACAGAGGACTATTTTTTTCCCACCCACCATTTTGTGGGGAAAACAAAAACCCTGTAATTCTTCACAGCTCTACAATGTAGAAAACATCAAAGTAGACTAGGTTTCCAAGGTGAAGGCAAGACTTACGGCTGGTTATAACTTTGGAGGGGAGAAAAAAGTGAACAATACACTTACCATCACCAAATCCATTGTATCCGTCACCACCCCCAAAGCTTCCTCTGCTCCCACCACCGCCACCACCACCCCCATAGCCTCCTGGAACACAAAACAGATGAGAACGTTTTCCTGAACACACGTGTTAAGTGTTCAAGCTAACTGACACAGGAAATAAAAAAATAGAAATCACATTCTATACAAACATTCCACTCATTTACCTCTTCCAAAGTTCCCTCCTCGGCCAAAGTTCCCTCCACCGCCTCCGAAGTTTCCACGACCCATGAAATTGCCTGAGCCACCCCCACGACCTACAAAATATTTTACTTCAATTACATTAATTGCAAACCAGTTACATAAAACAACTATGCACAACTCCAAACTCACCTCTCTGAGAGCTAGCGGTCTGCATCTCTTGTTTTGAGAGCGCTTTCTTCACTTCACAGTTATGTCCATTTATAGTATGGTATTTCTGAACTAGAGAAAATTGTGAAAGAGGAGTTAAAAAATCAAGTCACTGAAAGCAATATGCTGTAAAACTCTCATAGAAAGCTACTGTAAGGCATGACCACACTTAAAAGGAACATTAAATCTACCTCATCTCCTACTACAGTCAAACAGTTGATTATGCCAACATCTTACATTTCACACACTGCTGTTCTGAAATACGTTACACTTATATCCCATAAGTCACTTCTTGCTAAAGAGTTACATACCAACAATTTTATCAACTGTATCATGATCATCAAAAGTTACAAAAGCGAAGCCTCTTTTCTTTCCACTTTGCCTGTCTTCCATGACTTCTATGGTTTCAATCTTGCCGTATTTTTCAAAGTACTCCCTTAAATTATATTCTTCTGTATCTTCTTTAATTCCACCAACGAATATTTTCTTTACTGTGAGATGTGCCCCAGGCTTTACAGAATCCTACAACGCCAAAAGTGATATTCAGTGTTTTAAATTAATAGGTAAAGATTAGGAAATAAGGTTAACTGAAACACTTAACTCACCTCCCTCGAAACTGCTCTCTTTGGTTCAACCACGCGTCCATCAACCTTATGCGGTCGAGCACTCATGGCAGCATCTACCTCCTCCACACAAGAGTAAGTCACAAAGCCGAAGCCTCTGGAACGTTTTGTTTGCGGGTCTCTCATCACCTGCAAAAACATAGGGAGTACTCTGCATTTCTGTACTAGATTAAGTACCTATGTCCTTCCAAAAGTACAAACTAATATTTGACACTTTACCACGCAGTCTGTGAGCGTGCCCCATTTTTCAAAGTGCTCTCTCAAGCTATCATCTGTTGTTTCAAAGCTCAGACCTCCAATGAACAGCTTTCTCAACTGCTCCGGCTCCTTTGGCTCATGGCCCTACAAAATAAAAAATCAAAAAGATATTTTGAATACAAACCACAGAGTTAAAATTTCACAGAGTTCTTTAAGTTATCTGTGCATGTTATAACTACAAATAGGTGGAATACATTTACATAAAAACAATGACTTCTAATGAGTTTAGACAGCAGCATAGTTAACACTTAATGAGGTGTGATTTTAATTAAAACAGTAACTAACTAACAACTTAAGAGTGCTCAAATGCAGGCAACAGTAAAGAGACTTCAATACACTAAATAATACAGATGCCCAGAAGTTCATTCATTTTATGCCTATCTTCCATTTGAGTTGTGTATTGCTCTGAAGGGATTAGTGTATTGCTCTGAAGGGATTAGCAATGAAGCACTGCTAGATAAAGGGAAGTTCTAACACTTTATGAAGCATAATCATGAGAAACTATAAAAAATTTAAAACAGTGTACGAGGAAAAAAAAAAGGTTATCGTCCAAACTGAATGTCTAGTCTTTTGGGATATCCAGTTTTAAAGTTTATTTTTATGCATTTTAAAGAAATTTATCAATTCTTAATTTGTTAAAGTTCTACATTATGTACTCGGATAATTTTGTAAGCAGAGTGCATGCAAGTATGAAATTAGCATTACATATGTAGTTTTCAGTGTTGTTGGAAATACTTGTTAAATGTGAATCAACATGTGCTTTTGTCTTACAGATTAAAAAGAAAATCTTGAATAACAACTAATCGATAACCAGTAGTGGTACAACCACTGGAGTAAGACTGGTACCTTAACACACATCGTAAAACAAACAAGTTTAATTGAAGCTCTTGACAGTATCATCTATATCTGAACAGCCACATTTTAAAATATGCTAATTTTCAGAGTCCAGTCTTCTATAGCATGAATTAAGTGCGCTTACAAGTGCTTAAGTGCTTCTGCTCTTCCAGTGTTGCATGTGTTCAATGTTGGTTTGGGTTTTCTTTAGTTAGGCAGGGAACATCCTCACATACATTTGACAGGAGTTTATGAAAAATTATTTTACAACTTTCTCCCATCCTCAAGACAGCAAAGTCTTTAGGTAGCAACCAGATTAAAATCTTATTTCATAAGCTGGTACCTTTGTGCACGTAAAACACTCCACAGCAAGGTGCTGGCCAGCTATGCTACTTAGTACTTCAATTCTGCAGCATGAGTGCGTAACAGGCTTCACTGTTTCTGCTGCAGTAGCTTAACCTGGACTAGATGCAGCATGAGCTGAACTACATAAAACCAGCCACAGACTTCAACATGCAGATGTCTTGCTTCAAAACCTGAAGGTGTGCTAGTTTAAATAAAGCGGGTGGCAGTGCTAGATCTGGTCAGAAAAGCATACATCCCTTTGAGTGCAACACAACCACCCTAAAGAGCAACGAATACTGCGAAGCAATCTGTGGCAAAAGAGAATTTTTGAATTACATACTGTTTTAGGAAACCACTGGTTTATAATATTCAGGTTGTACTACAGGAAAGAATCCCTAAGATTATGAAAAGCTGGCTTGGAAGTAGCTCCTGCTTTTGCACCTGCTAAACCTAGCAAGAGCCCTAGCATTCACAGTAACAATCTTCTGTGTAAGGCACTAACATTGTCACTACAGGAACATTATATAAATGATTGACAGTCAATGGTCCTGTGACTACGAAGTAAAGCTTCTTTTCTGCGGTATTTGAAGTGGGCTGGGCTACAGAAGTATAATTAAAAAAATCTCCCTCCTAACTATACTTAAGCGTAAAATCTTACAGGTAACACACCCACTGTACATAGAAACTGCTTTAGATTAAGTGTAATACTGTTTTCTGTTGCTAAGTTTGTTTTGTTTTAAATCTATTTAAATTTTAGCTAGGTTATGTTAAAGCTAGTAACATTAAATGTTTTGAACTCTCCTACACATATTAGAGGAAATCTACTACAAAAAACTGTAAAGTTTAGACTTCTCCAAAACAAAAAACCTACATAAGGAAAAACTAGACAGATTTTTTACAGTTCTCTGACACCCCTCAAGACTACAGGGCTCCAGTTAGCAACTCAGACTGCTTTTACCTTCAAAGAATGACCACAGAACTCTTCAGGTCACTCCTGAAAGGAAAAGTGAAGTCCTCTTCTGCTTATTTTTATTATGTGGACAGGAGCTGAAGCTCTCATATGGGAGGAAAACACCTGCTGTTACAGTGTCTCTCTCCTATCAGAGAGAAATTGTCCTCATGGCACACCTACGTTATAGGAACTCTCCACAGAAATAAAAGGCAACATTTTCTTAGGGAATTATTTGGTGTTTTCAGGCATTTTGCTTTCACTGTGGATAAGCATCTCCAGGGTTTTCAGAATACTGTCCTGTATCACACAGTGTTTTGTTTCTCTGTCCTTCTGCTGCAAGTTAGTTAAAACAGCAGTCTCTCCTGGGCAGCTGACTTTGCACCACACGTCTCTCCCTTCCCCCTTACTGTAACTACCACACTGCTTCAACAAGATCAGCAGGCTCCCTCCCACTCAGCTGATACTGCGGGCCAGCACGCCATTTTGCAGTGCTCCTTTGCTCGGGGGCGGGGGGAGCAGCAACAAGAACGCCCCGCCTGTGTGCAGCCCAAACATATTCATAGGCTCTGAGGAGGCAGGGAACTTTCTTCCCAGCCTTCACTAGCGACTTCCTCCCTCAAGCCAACGCTCTGCGCACCACCGGCCGCCTCCATTTTGTGAGCGATCGCGTCTCCTCCACCCTCAATATGGAGCCGGAGGGCGGGGCCGGGGGGGGGGAGCGGGAAGGCGCGCGCGCAGCAGCGCCGGCCACGTCCCCGCGCCGCAGTGGCGCCATGGGCGTGCCCCGGGCCGGGCGGCCCAGCAGGCGGGCAGGGAGAGGCCGGCACGGCCGGGGAGCGCCCGGCACCCTCCGCTCGCCCTCTCTCCCGACCCACATCCAACCCGCTGGTTCCTGCGTCCTACGCAAAACCCCGAAGGCTCACAGCAGCCTAACTGTACCTACCGCTCTCCTACGACGGGAATTAAAAAATGGCACCTGGCACCCCCCGGGATTCCTGCATAATCCTAATCGTGGCAGAAATCCCAAAACCTTTTCCCAACGCTGCTGTGGATACGCATTGCCTTTAGTCTAAGTTCGGTACAAACTTTCATAGGGGACCGGGGTTTTGAATAATCGGCCTTCTGGAGTCGCAGTGTTTCTCTCCAAAGGGGCTGTTTTCGGGCAGCCTCCTCCCGTGCACCGTGGCCCCACGAGCAGCAGCGAGCGCCCACACAAGGCCTGGCACCGCACCCCCGCTCACCTGCGCCCGCAGCGGCCAGGGGGAGGCCACACTGCCCCATCCCAGACCGCAGGGAAAGCTGACAGACAGCTGGGGCCTCAGCAACTTTCTCCGTGAAACATTTATCTAGAAACTTTATAGCTTTTAAGTACATTCCGGGGCAAGATACTTTTGTAACTACAAGAACTCCTGCAGCGGGCAGCTGAGCGACCCGAGTTACATTCTATCCAAAGTCCAAGAGCGGTGAGACAGTTGCAACATTCCTTCCAGGAGGACTTTACACACCAAATTTCAATACAAAATAACCATTATGCTACCAGATACATGCAACTTGGACAAGGTTTGTTCTCAATTCACAAGCACCAGCCCTCCCACATTGCAGTAGTGTACCATTCCAGAAAAAGTTGTGAACTAGCTAAAATACTCAGGCACCCTGGAAAAGTAATGTTAGAAAGCAAACAAACAAAAATAAACAATCACAATATCTCTCAGTTATAAGCTACATAAGCATATTTAACACCCTCTTTGCTGATCTTAAAATGGAGTTCATTTTCTGAAGGGTATCAAGACTTTTTATCCCCCCCTCCCATGTCCACACACTGCCCCAAAGTAGCTAGCTCCCATCCTCCCAGAACAGCCCCAACATCTTCTCTATACTACGCACCTTATTCAGTCTACGGTATTTCTGCTAGAAGCAAAAGAAAACAGTTATTTTTACTTAGTACAGCCTTGCTTTCATTTGCAGTGACTATTAGCCAACCATTTTTACTTAGAAAAAAAAAAAAGGAAAAAAAAAAAAAAGAACCTGTCTTCATTCCCACTAAAAACGGGATTCTGAAGATAGGATGGAATCAAGTTCCTGCTGATACTCTGAGGATGCACCAACTTCTTAAAAAAATTACACCTTGCTTTAATCACAAACATACATTTAATCAGTTTTGTTATAACAAAAAACTAGAAAAGCGAAATTTCCCCACTATGCTAAACACCCCACCCCTTAAAATTATAAATAATGTACTGCAATTTAAAGTTACTCCTCTAATATGGGGATGAAGAAGGTAGGAAAAAAGCTATAAATTAATACATCAGATAGAAATGGTTAAGGCTTTTTTTTTAATCTTTCCCCCTTAAAGCTACTTTTTTATTTATTAAAAAAAGCAATCCTCTCACCTGTGAGGATCGTCTTCCTTTCCTCTTGTAGTCTTCCACATCTCTCTCTTCCTTAAGAGCAGCCATTTTGGAAGGGTACTTTAACTCAGCCTTTCTTTTAGATCTAGGAAACCTAGAAAACAGGTTGGATAAGTCAGTACTTACCCCAATTCCTGTGCAGCAGGGCCTTCTCTGGCTGCAACGCAGGGGTGTGGCTTTATCAGAGGAAAGGGGAGGGGGGGTGAATGTAGGGGGAAAAAAAAAGTATTTAAAAGGGTAAAAATCCTCAGCTTATTTTGGTCATGATTAAGAAGAGCTGCAGAAGGAACATCTGCTATCCTAGTTAAGGCCTTTTTTACAACTGCTAGAATAACTAGGTACAACCTAAAACTAAAATCTGTAGAAAACAACTTATGTCGATTACTGTCTTATATAACTATCACGAATACAACTCATACAGGGCAAGCAAATTACACCTTTGATACCCAAATCCACTATACAAATGAAATTCAAATTATCTAGATTTTAAACATCCCAAAATGAAACATTTTGCCAGTACTGCTTATTAGAATTATCTTACGTGTAACCTATTGTAATCAGTGACCCAGCAGCCTACAAAACTGGAACACTAGATGTGTTAAATGTTTTCTGTATTGAAAAATATTTTCCACTAGCCCCAGTGCAAGAATCCTTTACTGATTCTATTCTTGCAACATCAGAAATTTTAACACTTTATCCTCAGCAATCTGTAGCACTAGCCATCTGCGTTACTTTTGCTTCCAAGCAATATATTTGATTACTGCCCTGCACTATTTACATGCTCAACTTTTCAAAATAAATGTTAACAAAGTTAACATATCATTACAAAAATCAAGTATTTAACTAGATAAGCTCAGTGAATGAATACATATCTAAGCTTTTTTTTTTTTTTTAAAAAAAATCACATTCCCCTTAGCTTTTATTATTTCAAATCTTTAAGTTACTTGTCTTGCCATACTGTATCTTTGGCTACAATTCATCACTACTTTGGATGTTTCTTGAAACTGTTTTGCAGTAGCCAAAACAGAATACCCTCAACTAAATAACATGCTTCTGTAAAACTGTATTTGTGCTGCATTAAAATCTTTGATATTTACAAGATTAGGTGTATTTTTGTGGGGGTTTTTTTTGAGTTTTTTTTTTTTTTCATTTTTATTCCTGCAAATACTGTGCAGGGAAAGGCAAGCAGGTCTCTACTAATGACCAAGATGTATTGTTATGCAGAGCGGAAATTATAATTTAATTCCATGTTAAAATCCAGCTTCAAATTAAACTCAGCTGTGAAATCACTAGTACCATAATTTAATGCATTAAGAGTTTTAGAAGTTTTATGAAGTAACATCAAAGTGTTTGTATTATCTTCAGTTCCTCTCTACACAACCTGCTTTTGAAATCCTTTCAATCAAACATCAGTTTGACTTAGGAGGTATTAGAATACTAAGTGTTTCAACTGAGCTGTTCAACTCCTTAAGTCACACAGGGGAGGTATGGAACAGAACATTAACAACTCAAGGGCTTTTAAAGTTGCTGTATGGCAAACTAAAACTTTGGGAATTGTTAGGGAGGAAAGGGATAAGCCTATTTAAATACTTTAAAAAAGTAATAATAAGTGTGCAATCCCTCTCTGATTTTATCACCTGCTGCTTTCTCCAGCGAAGCTCCATGCTAGCCAACAGAAAGCTCAAGGCATGGTCTCAGCCGCAATGGCCTCTGAAGGCCATGGCAGTCAAAAAAGAATTGTCTCCTTGCTAATGCACGCCACCAGCTGAACCAGAATTCATCTCTGATCAGCCCTATTCCTACTTTGACCAACTATGTCAATGCTAGCTTTTTTTACACTTAGCATCAACAAAATACTCTATTCAACTCTAAATAAAAACATTCAGAACAGTTTTATCAACCAAGTTAAAATAGCATTGAAACAGTTGTATACTGCAACTACAGTGCTGAAAGTAGACTCGGAACAAATCTGTTGGTTATGAGACAAAAGTCCCTAGGAGATGCCTCAAAGGAACTTATAATGCTGCTGTTATCTCTTACAGAGCCAAGAAGTAAGATAGAGGAGGCGAAACAGACATTCCCAAGTTTACCTGTCCAATCAGAGAATACTGTGGACACGTACTGGCCTTTCGTAAATAGCTTTAGTTGGACCTAATGTGTATAGAGTATATTGTGACAAACCTAAGAGTTAAAGCAGCCAAACAATAGATTCTCAGCTCTGAGTGTGTTGGCAGTTTATTCACAACCCCAACAGGAACATCTGCTGGGGAAAAAAAAAAAAAAAGAAGATATTAGCTTAATAACTTATGTGATGGGTTTCCCAGCTTTACTGAAGCAAGTTCAAATGCTTTGAACTGATCTTCCCTCCCATTTCTCAAACTATTCAACAACCCTGAAGCAGTTAAAACAATCGCTTACATGGAAAAGTTATTTTTAGCTGTTTTGCTAAGGGATCCAGTTTCTTCTTTGCTTTAATGTAAGAACAAAACTTGTGTAACCTGTTGGTTTCTCTGTTCTCAGTTCTCTTAAGGTTTCAGCTTGCAATGAAGGGGGTCAAGATTAAAAAAAAAAAATACAAAAACTGCACTATTTTTGCTCACCATACTTTACGTGAAATATATGAGCAAAAAACCTGTAGGTTTTGAGGAGAGAGGAAAGCAAAGGGGGATACAATGACAGTATTTCTCTCTAGGTAGCGTGTGAATAATTGCCCCAATCTTCATTTGATCTCAACTTCATTCAAGTTGAGAGAAATTTGAACCAAGGTTTGTGCAGGACTGCTGCTTCATTTTGCTCAGCAGGATCATGGCAGGACGCCACTGAACGTCGTGGCTCTTGTGCACGTATGACTGGGGCAGTGGAGAAAGGGAAGTGGGAAGCTATCCCGAGAGAGCTTTGCCTCCCCTCACCTCCCCGGGCAGCAAAAACTCGTTACACGTCCCAACACCCCTCGAGAAAGGAGGTACGGGATTATTACGGAGATGCTGCAAGGCGTACCAGCATTCCTCAGCGAGAACCTCGAGTACTGCACTAAACGACCTTCATGCTTTAAAAAGCCTGTTCCCAGGGAAGCCAGTGGGAAAAGATGATCTCTAGCACACTACTCCGGGTGGCTTACATGCTGGGCCACACCGGGAGGACAGAACAATGACACACGCACGTGTGGGACTCGCTTCTCCCCACTCTCGGCAAAAAACGCGATCAAGTGTTTCAGCATCCCCCAGGAGAGCTGAGGAGGGCTCTGCTACCCACATCCCTGTCCCAGGCCGGGGGACAGGCCTTCCCCCCACCAAACCTGCCACGCTCTGGAGCACAGCGAAATGGCGGCCGCAGCCGCTGTGCCCGTGGGGCCGCAAGGCGGAAGCGCAGCCTCTCCCGCAGCCTCCCTCTTCCTGCCAGCGGCCGCCATTGCGGGCTAATGCACCATGTCGCAGGGAAAAACGGGTGCGGAGCGCGGCAGAAACGCTACCAGGAAGAGGAGGAGGAGGCGACGGCGGCCGCGGGAACCGCGAGGGGCACAACTACGTGCCCCCAGCCTTCCCCCCCACCCCGCC
>VZSF01000866.1:328405-468548 GCA_013398295.1 Chionis minor
GGTGGGGAGAGGGAAGGAGCGGGGGAAGAAGGTAAAGGAGATAACCGTGCCAGCCTCCGGTTCGGCGCCTTCCCGCCCTCCTCGGTCCCGCGCCGGCAGCCGGCCCCGCGCACTAACCGCCGCCCGCTGAGGGGTGGGGGCGCCGCCGCGCAGCCGTGACTGGTGCGCGCGGCCGGCACCGCCTCCCCGCACCACGTCAGGCCGCCCCCCCCGGCTCCTTCCCGCCCAGCCCCGGCTGAGGCAGCGGGCGGGGGCCGCCGCCATGTCGCCCGGGCGCTGAGAGAAAGGGGCGCCGTCGAAATATCGGCTGCGAGGAAGATGGTTCATCGGCCGGGTTAAAGTGCTTTATAGGAAAAAAAAAGGGAAGGAGGGAATATGGTACTTACAGAGCGGCTTCCGCAGGACCGCCAGGGCACGCCTGAGGCGCCCAGGACCACCTAAAAGAAGTTACTTGTTTCTGCGTGTTGTTTCTATCCCGGAGACGAAAACGTTTGCTCTGCGGAGCACTCGCCCTTTGGAAGCGAGGGTAGGTCAGTGGGTGTCTGGTTGAACACCTAAACACACAAAGCAGTAAGTTTTACAGGCTTCTACATAGCGCCTTAAGCAGAGGCATTGCCTCTGTCTTTTAATGGCGTTAGTCACTAGCAGGGAGAGCTTAAAAGAAACGGGTCTTCTGCAGGGATTTTGCATAGAATAGAGCATAGTTAAGCACATACATAAATTTTTGCCTGACTGTAAGGCGAAATTGGAAAAAACACCGTTAGAGAAACCTACCCTTAAAGTTTCTTCAGTCTTGGTTATCTCTATCCTTTCACAGTACCAGGAGCTATTTCAGTATGATGACCTAACCTAGGCAGGAGCTGTTAGCACTTACACCCCTTTAAAAATATCTTTATGCTATATGAAGGAGTAAACCAGTTGATGTGGTTTTACTGAAAGGTTTGCAAGTGGGTACCCCCCCCACATGAAATGCTTGACTGAAAGGATTATGAATCATTGGAAGTTCAATATTAGCTGCTAATTTAATTTCTTTTTATCTTTACCCTGCAGTTCCTACCCTCCTCCCAAAAAAAAAAAAAAAAAAAAAGAGGAATATATAACCTTTGAATTTCAGATCAGCATCTTTCATTTATGCAAAAGTGTCAAAACCTGTTTGATTTCTCTAACTGGAGAGAATTTTCCGAATACATAGAGAAATTCCCAATAGGTTTAGAAATGTTCTCGCTACTACTGCATACAGAAGTCGAAAGAAGTTTTTAGATTATTCCTATGTTTTGATCTCTGTGAAAAAGTAGGTGACTTCCTAGAAAGTAAAACCCACTAGAAATCTCAGCAGCCTACAGATATTCTTTGCATTGAGGCCAAAACCAACAATTTCTCCTCTTCTTTCTCCCAACCAAGTAAACCACAAAATTTAACTTTTTCTTTCCAATAAAATTCTTCATATACGTGTCGTTTATGTTGCTTGTTCTCTTGACCCTGTTACCCGCAGAATGGGAATATTGTGAGACAGACAACAGTCCTGGCTAAATATGTTTCTTGGTTTCAAAGGTTCTTGTAATTTCCACAGGAGCTGCATCACCAAATTTGAAGAATACTGTGCCTTTATTAGTTTGATTGTCATTCACTTCACACTAAGTATCACTCACGGAGGCTGATTGTCTTGCGGTCTCATTTGGTTGCACAGCCACAGGCAGATCACATTTGAATTCTATAGTTTCCGTTCATGATTGTCCTCCCCTATGTGTAATCAATAGTACAGAATGTAATAATTTTATAATATTGCGCTTACTGCCCTAGCATAAAAGACAAGGCAGTAAATGAGGGAGATGCAAATTTTACAAAGATTCACAGCTGCTGCTGAAAATTATCCACAACTTTGAGGTCTTAGATGAAAAATTATAATTTTGATTGCAGGCAAACAATTTTCTGCTGGGAAAGTGTTTTCAGGTTGGTTGTTACCTAGTAGAACATCACTTCCCATTTTGAATCACCCATTTCCTTAAGAGAAAACGTAGCATTGAATACACCTGTATCTATTCTGGCTGATGCAGTCTCATATTACGTAGCAGATGCACTATCAGTCATCTATGCAGATGGCTAACGTGCCTTTCTTTTTTTCCTAGCAGTGTTTGCAAACGTGGACTCTCCTCTTTGTAAGCCAAGGGAACCGTAGTTTCTACCTTGTTCAAAGAAAGTGGGAAAGGCTTTTAACTTTTACATATTTCTGTAGCTGATATGTCAGTTTCCCTTCACTATTCTTTTTTGTTTGTTAGGGGCTTTTATTGTTTGATTCTTACATGGTATTTGTTTGTGAAATGAATCTTTGGATACGTAAATATTGTTGGTGAAACTGCCCAAAGTGGGTTTTTTTAGTGTTACACTAAGATTAGGATGCAAATATGAAATTGATCTTGAATTCTAGTCTCCAGTATAGGAATGTTAATCGAGCCAGTTCACTGAACCAAACACATTTTCCGTAAGGCTCTTAGATTGCAGAAACAAATGGATACATAATTAATTAAAGTATAGTATTGTGATGATAGTTTTGCAAATGAATTGGTTTGAATATATTTAAGTTTAATATTTTGAAAAGGACACAAACTCCAGTTTTGAGAAGAAGCCCGAGTGCTGTATAGTAAAGCATTTGCGTGAGCTTCAGGATGAAAGATTGTTTAACATTCAGCTCTTTTTTGTGCGTTATAGATATACGATATATTTAAACATGGGCAAGTGTTATTGTAGATGCTTGACTATTGTGCAAGCGACTGCAGCTTCTGCCATCTTCTTCATTTAGAAACAATTGTTTTCATCTCTGAATTTGATTTAAATTGTTGAGCTTCACTGAACAAAGACAGGATAATATATTAGTGTAAAGTCTGGTAACATTTCGGCAATTCTTCTTGTACTTGTATGCAGTGCAGGGTGCATGAAAACCTTTTACTTCATTAATTAAAAAATACATAGAACCAATAACCTGATTCTTGATATGAGAATTAGTAGTATGGTTATGCTACAGTGTTTGCTTTGTTTCGGGAATCATTAATAATACTCTATTTATACACACACACACACGTATACATACATACGTTTGTATATACACACACTACAGAAACAACAAATCCTAAAGACCTTTTCCACTTCAGATTGTGGCAGTTCAAGTGTCCTGTGCCCCAGAGCTCTGGCAGTCTCTGGAGGACTTAGTTGCAGTGGTTTCAAACAGTATTTCCCCTTTCTGTGTGCTTTTTTTCCCATGGAATGCACTGAATGCATTTAGATATGTCAGCTGCTTCAATTTACAGTGTCCTATATTAACTTTAATAATTGATAAAGGTGCGTTTGAAGTAATATATCAGACTGTGAGCTAGTTTGAAGCAAAACCACACGTACTTGTCCACCAGTCTAGTACAGGTTTAGAAATCTCCAGCAAACATTTTGGGAAATAACACTAAACTCTTGCAACTATGTCCGTTAGACTCCATCTGTCAGAGACCTTGGATCAATTTTGCATGACATATATTCCTCAAGAGCTACATCTCAGAGCTGTGATCCAGGAAATGAGAGAGATCAAACAATTAGCAACTAACTCAATTAAAAATACTTTTGAACTGCTTTCCCCTTGTATATTTTGGTTTCATTCAGGAACAAGAATTAATTCTACAAATTGTGTCTCTAGATAAAATATTTATTCTTTAGGATATTTTATATTTGTACCAGATATGGAAAATAATAGCATTTTGGATTGCTATAAAAATGAATACTTTCCTAAACATTTTTTTTCCCCATTTGTTCTGCTCTTCTTTGGATGCTAATCAAATCTGAACACATTAGACTCTGTTTTATTCCACAACCTGCTCTCTCTGTGTTTTATCTGAATTTTCTTCTTAAAATTTTAGA
The DNA here is from genome assembly GCA_013398295.1 of Chionis minor. Classification (NCBI taxonomy): domain Eukaryota; kingdom Metazoa; phylum Chordata; class Aves; order Charadriiformes; family Chionidae; genus Chionis; species Chionis minor. The sequence continues at coordinate 332,303 of VZSF01000866.1, forward strand.
CGCTTGAACCCTTCTGACAAAAATTAAAGGAAGAAGCGTGCATTGGGAATGATATTAGGACTAACCAAACAATAAAACCTCTAGCAGTGAAGGAAAGATACCTTGCTGAGATGCCATTATAACATACGTGGCTTTGTGCACAAAAATTATAACTTTGTGCACAAGAATCTCATATTTATTGTCTAGATCTTAGGATTGGGGGAATTCTCTCACTAGCAAAATTATGCCCTAGACAAAGTGTAAATGTGTCATGTTAAAGTGTCAACAATCATATTTAAGGAGCTTACTTGAGATAAAGTATTGTAAGCCTAACCTTCTATGCTGCTTGATTTACACAAGGGTCTTACGAGGGTAAATTTAGGGCTTTCTAAAAAGCAACATGCTTTGTTTATACTAGATTTTTTTTGTTAGCAAACATACATTTTCTTTAAATGTAGATCAAATAGGAAGTAGTATATATATTGCTAGGGGAAAGAAGAATGTGACAGCCAGTTACAGTTGAAAACTCCAGCTAAAATGAAATTTAGTATGTTGTGTTTGAGATGCCACTGCATGGGGAGTGCTAAAATTTGTGTAATAAAATCATAACAACTGAGAAAAACGTAAGAAATACAAGATTACTAGAGTAATTTTTAATTGGGATTCATCTTGTCTACACTACACAGGAAGAAAAAAAACCCTTGAGAGGTAGAAGAAAAGAAAAATGGAGGATGTAGCAGGTGATATCTGCTATTCTGTAAATCAAAATTGTAAGTAGTAGTATATGAATATACTTGATCTTAGTGTTCATTCTTTGTTACTAAGATTAGGAAACCACTAGTTAGCAGTAATTGTACGAGTAGCTAAATCATAAGTATTATATAGTACATTTTGTTAAGGCAAGGAACTGCAGGTGGATTTCCTGCTTGCCTACGTATGTATGCAAGAGAGTAGGGCAGGGGAAATAAATCTTGTTCTTTCCTTGACTGCAATGCAGATCTGGCTCTGGGAGGGGTTTTCATATCCGCATGGCTCAAACACATGGTCAGTGTTCAGCCAATAGTTAGCCTTACATCTGGCACTGGATTTGTGTGGCTGAAAAAGCCTTTTCTGACTGCTAAACGTGAAAACCTTTTTTTTTTTTTCTAAATTGAATTTGCACACATTCTTCAGACTGTGATTTATATAAAACATAATTTTAACTGTTTATTTGGTATGCACTGTAACTACCCTAACAACTACTTTACCAATGACTGTCACAGACAGGATTTTTCTAAAAACACAGCTACAGAGATGATTCCTTTCCTGCCCTTACTCTACTAGCTATACTTAAGCTGCTAGATCATGCCTTTTGATGGCATGCTATGTTCTAATCTGTTGGTAAATTGTACTCCACTTTTAAGTATTACAACCCCCTGGCAAGTCAGATGTTTCAAAATACATTGAATTGATTTTTTTTACATAATTATTTTCTGGTCTGCTGCTGCTGTGAAACATTTTATTCTTTTTATAACATGTATTTGAGGTTTTTAGATTACTGTGATACAAGAACATATGTACAGTTCTTTATATACAGCATGAAACATATGTGAATAAGGTTATGTCTTTCAAAAGCTGCCAAAATAAATTTAAATCCCAGAGGGTAATACTGCATGTGCTAATGTTTGCATTTGGAACATGAAGCATATCTGGTTTTAAAATCATCAAATCTTCATAATGAATTCCATACGTTTTCTTTTTTCTTTCCTAACATAGACATTTTGTCTTTAGTTAGAAATAGATATCGCTAAATACAAACTATTGTCCTCTAAAATATGAGTGATTGTAATTTAAACTAATACCATTAGCATTATAATAGTTTCTGCTAAGTATCTTATAATTCTTTCCCACTACATTTAAAACGATGGTACTGACGAATACCAGGAGTTCAACGGAGATGCTGGGTAACTAGAATAAAACTCTAGAGAATGTCACGAACCAATCTAGTTACTGTGGCTGATTAAATCACTTAATTAAGAGAAATATATTGAAACTGCTGGGAGAATATAGCCAAAGGTGAGGAAACTGCAGCTGGTAGTTAGTCATATGTACATTCAGAGACCTCAAGTGTGTGAACTGATGTATTCCATGGAAAATTGTGTTATGCATTTAAAAAAAATGCCCTGTAGTGCTAGAATATTTGCCACGGAAATGGCTGCACATGCTTGTTTACCAAATATTGTAGGTCATGTGCAATAAACACAACTGGAAAATGCTGAGTAGTGGAAATATTTATTGCAATATGTAACCTGATGACATTTCTGCCTTCAGGACACACATGATTTGAATTCTTCGGCCATATAATTAATCATTTTCTATGTGTTAATAAGAGGATGGTAATATAAGCAGATAGATTATGCAAGAGAAATCTAACATAAGGTCAACTATCCAATTCATAAAAATGTATTAATATTTAAGGCTGTAACTTTCAAACAAGTTATGTCGTGTAAATGGGAGCAATTCAGATTTAAAATGTTGCTGGTTTTGCTTTTGGAAAAATGACAGATAAATATTTTTTATGGAGTTTCCCCTGAAACCTATTGCTCCATGTGAAATGTAGTATAAAAACTAGTACTTTTTTAATGTTTGCAGCCATAACACTGTTGTAGTTGTATGATCTGCATTTAACATGTAGTTCATCAATCTACGTTATCCAGATGTCAGAGGACTTGGTTACAATGTCTTGTACCAGATATAGTCAAAACGTAGTTGGATTTTGTGATGTTTAGGGGGTTTAATAACCAGTCTAAGAACATCCCCAAAGTGTACAAAAAATTCTGGATAAAGGCTTTAGAGTTGTGAAATCAGATTCTTGTTTGATGTGCATTCCTTGCACTTTATGTTGGCTGAGGATGAGGCCTACAATTTAAGCAGGCCTTAGTAATTTGCAGATATTATCAATTTTTATATTCTTTCTGGGTGCCATTTCAGAGTCGTTACTCAAAACATGCAGATAAATGGGTCTGATTGCATCACTTCAGTGGGGCCAACTTAAAGAAGTCTCACCTGGGACTCTGTGACTTTGAAGTTTCTTTTTAAGTTTCGTCAACCAAGAGGGCTCCACCATTTTGAATACTATCTGTAATTGTACCACAGAATTTCCAACTATAAAAATAGTTTATTTTTTGTGTGCATGTGTCTAGCCTTGTACAATACTTTATTTAAAAATCAAGAAAGGTGCTTGTAACATGTAAATACAGAAAACAGGCAGTTGGCTATTTCTGGAATTCAAAGTTGCCATTTTATCTAAGCAAGAATTAACTGCTTTTTATGCCCTCATAGGAACATGCTAACCCTCCAGTACACCTGTTGCTTTTTTTCACTCCGTCTCATGAAGTTAGCAATGGGATTAACAGAATTAGTTATTTTTTCTCCTGTTCTGTAGTCCTCTGTCCAAATAAAGCCTCTGTCTTGCCTATTTTTTCAGTTTAACACCCTCCCAAGAGTTTCAGAAAGCAGACTGATGCAATTATATAGCACATCCCAGTGGAAAACTAGGACTACTATGTCAGGCCTGGAGCAGTGAGGCAATATTCCAAGCTGATGGCTGGAAACCACAAATCTTGACCGTTATTGCAAAACTTGTGATAGAAACACAGAGAAGAGTATTATTAGCCAGTCATGGAGTATTAAATTATACATGACTGCAGCACTGCTGAAACATCAGCCACCAGCCTAAAGCTCTTCCTTTTTCTGTTTTGTTCACTTCAATGACAAGAGGCAGAGTTTCCTATTTTGACCTCTGGTTTAAATCTGTTAATATTGATTTTAAAATCTGCCTACAGTCCACCTTTTGAACCCAAGTCTTTTTTTTTTTTTTTTTTAAATCCGTATGTGAGATCCTATTTACACTAGAACAGAAGCATGTATGTTTCCAAGTGGTTTACATGCATTTTGGCCTTAGGATATTGAGGGAATTGGCAGTATGTAAGTTGAAAAATCTCTGTACATGTTTCACCCTGTTATTAGGGTTTTACTTTAGTGGTATCCAGCAACAACAAAACATAAATTGTAGTCTGTTCTAGCATGACTTCTATGTGCCTGCAGTGGCAAGCTTCTTTACTCTAACGAAAACTAATTATTGGACCAAAACAGCTGTTGCTGAATTACTTCTCTGTGAAGGGTAATGAGGAGAAAGGACTGTTTTGGTATTAAAGACAGTTTCTTTTGAAATGTGCATGTCCCTAGTACATGCTGCTAGATATTATCTTAGCTTGATAACTGTCCCACAACCCTCCAGTTCCTCATAGCAGGGGCCATGTTCCTTTGTTGTCTGCCTTACACAAATGATACTAGTATGCCAGAACCCATGTTATTTACCCCTGTATGAATAGCAGCAGTGCAGAAAATCTCCTCAGACCTTGCCAAAGCTGTCTCAGGCCTTCCTGAGACTCTCCTGGGCACTGTTGGTCTTCCTACAGCTCCTACAGCTTCCACTGTGGACTGTGTAGGAAATTTGCTATGTAATGCTGTGGGACTGCCACTTATTACTTTTAAATTACAATTCAGTCTTGTGAGGTTACAGTCTAGTCAGGATGATTTGAGGAGTAGACCAGAGTTCTATCTTTGCTGTGACAATCAGCTGTGCCTTAACCATTCTGGGAGGAACTGGATTTTGTATGCACATGGAACTATGAGTATCTTGAAAAATTCAAATAATGTGTAATTGCTCATTGTTACTTCCTAGGGAAAGAAAGTCCCTGGATTTCTAATAAAATCTGCCAAAATACTGCTTTCATAATGCTGAATTTGAATACTTTTTTTTTTCTTTTTTAATACTGCCAGATCAGTTATGACTTCAGCTATGGTAATTGAAGATGTTTTCCTAGAGCCCATGACTTAACGTGTTGGATTGTGAATTGAAGCAGCTGAAGTGTAGGCCCACATTCCCCTCTCCTTGCTATTTTCTGAAGATGGTAACTTCCAGCAGGGGAAGTACCAGACAACAGGCAGTGTGCAAATGACTTAAATCTCTACAGCTGTTGGCTCATTTCTATTCTGGTGCCACATGTTGTTATCAGTAATTTGTGACATTAATCAAAAGTGGAAAGTGTGTATGTTTTTTGCTTTTTGTAATGTATGTGCTACCATTGCAGTTAAGCTGAATTTTAAAGTATTAATGCGGTTTGGTTTATTACTTTGGCAATGCTGCCCTAGCAATTAGTGCTCAACAGACAGACTTCGTTCAGGAAAAAAAAAACCCAAGGTGAGGCATAGCAAGGCAAAAAATGTCATTAGCTCCTAGCTAATCAGAAAAAATACCTTAATGGGTTTTGTGGGTGTTTGTTAAATTTTCTGCAGTTCTTAAAAATGATATATAGCAGAAGAAAATGATATAACAAGGGACTTGATAAATTTAGTGGGAGAAGATTATGGAAACGTAAAAGCCCCTTTGTTTTCTTTCCATACAAACACGTGGAGAATTTCAGACTCTGGACTTTTCTGTGAATCTATTTACAGATAAGGTAATTAGTACTAATTCAGCTGGAATTAATATCAAATCAGAGCATGCAACAACAGAATAAACACTTGAGTCCATATAGAGTTTGCTCAAATATATTTATGTAACAGGCTGAGAGATGTCTACCAAAGCTTACATCTGTTATACTAATGATATATCCTAGCTCACAAAATTCAGATTCTGAGCTGCATTTTCCCACAGTCTGGAGGTGTTTTGTTTCCAGGTTTGTGTTCTGATCTCTTGACAGACATTGTCTTTTACTTCGTTTTTAATCATGAGGGAACTGCGCCTTTGGTCTTTTTGTAGCTTCCTTTTATTTTCATTTTTTTTATTGTATCTTCCATTTTTGTTCCTATCACCTGTTTTAAAAAATATGTTGTAAAATTTTTTAAGTTAATCATAATTTTATTTTAATATTTAAAATTTGTATTTTTCTTCAGTCTCTACTTTTTATGTTAAAATAAGATGGCTGATATAGCACAAAGTAAATTTAATTAAATGTTAATAAGTGATGATTATAATAAATATGTTTTACTTGCAATGCCATGTTAATATTTTTCTCTGAGGTCTGAATCGGGGACTTTTCTCATTGTACGCAGATTTCTAGTCCTTGCACAGCATTCCATTGCAGTTGGTCCTTGGTAAAGATGGAGTTGCTCTTTACAAAACTTACTGGATGACCAGGATCCAGATTATTCCTAAATGATGGATCTAAATTTTTCATTTTCATAGTAATATATCAGTCCTATTGCAAACTAAAATATTTTTGAGCCATAAATTCAGTTCTATTTGCTGAAATAATCTATTAATTCAAGATATGAACAAAAATTAAAGTTTACTTTGTGTGTTCCTTTTGATATTACATTCCTAAATCATATAAAGTTTCTCTTTGTTTTGATAGCATCCAAGTGGACTGGCAAACTTAAATGCTAGTTTTAAGAGTACAATTTGTCCTTTACTATTAAAGGTGGTGGTTTATGTGTGGCATATATTTGAAACCATCTCATGCATATGTTAACTAATTAAACAGATTAAGCAGTGTCGGATTTTAAATCCTGTATTTTTGTCAAACACCACAGGTAAGGTATATTTACACTATACTACACCATTTCTTTATTTCTTTGGCAAGAATCAGGATTGGGGATATCAAATCAGAATTTCTTTTGCAAAAGAAAACATTAAATACTTTTGACGCGACTACAGTACTGTTTGCGTTTGTAGTACTAAGGTGCTCATCCAACCAACTTTGGGGTTGGTTAGGTATGAATTTGTAATATAGGTCTCTTACTAGACTTAATATATAACAGTGTTGAAGAAAGGGTTGCAAAATTCTTAAGAAGAGGATGAACCTGTCTTGAAAGTATTAAGTTAAAAATGTGTCAAAAAAAAAGTGTCAAATAAACCTCAGATGGTGACATATACATTTGTTTTATTCCCAAAACAGCTTTGTATACAATTTAGGGCAGTGAAAATAACTGGTATTATGAAGCCTGGTCTAGCTTTGTGAGTGAGTGACTTTTTTTCTTTTCCACCATTCCACATATAAATACTGAGAAGCTTGGCATAAAGGACGCAGCCTGGGGCATACACCATAAAACTTACAATGCAATTAAATGAGCAATTTCTACTGGAAATAAAATGGGTATGTTGAGTAGAATATGAATTAAACCAAGCAAGAGCAGAGTCAGAAAACCTTTCCTAGTACTCCAGGCTCTTCAGAAGAAGCCCCAGGGTCAGCAGTACCAAATGCAGCTGACAGGTCAAGGCCAATCAGTAAAGAAAGATAACTGCAGTTTGCAATGAAAAGCAGGTCATTCCAAATTTTGATTAATGTAGTCTCAATGCTGTGGTGTCCACTCGAGTGGGTTAGCAAAATAAAGACAGATAGCAGTGGATTAACTCTAACACTTCTTTATTATACTGCAGACGTTGCAAGCTTCTCTGCTGCATTCAGTAAGACTAGGTTTTCTCCAATTTATGATCCTTGGTCTCGCATTGCTGTCTGTCCTGAATTCTGTGGAATTGACTTAGTTACAAGGGGCTGCCCTGTTGACTCTTTGCAGGACTACCAAAATGACCTCAAAATAACTTTGGAACAAGGCAAACCCACCACGTTCTTAACACTGTGGTTAGCTGATATTGGCAGCATGTTTATCCTGTGGAGTATAGACAGCAAAAAGGTGTCAGTCAGCTACCATGGCTTTGTTAAAAAACTAGGGGCAACCAATTGGTTTTTTATTGACAGTTTTTGTTGCACAAACCAAAGACTCAAAACTTTTGGCTACGGAGTAAACTTTGCGAGCGTAACTTGCCAGCAGTAGGAATCTGAGAAGTCCGGATGCAATGAAGAAATGTTGCCTTGTGAAGTTTCCTCCTATGAAAGAACAAATGTGATCCTAATCTGTGTTCCTGAGATGGCATTTTTCTAAAGTAGAAGAGAAACAACTGTGGTGTCTTGTTCTTTTCTGTTCCAAGATAAAATTAGCAAAGAAGTGGTTTTATACATACTGGCCAATATGGGATTGAAATAAGGCTTTATCAAATAAAATATCTCTCTATCAGTGAAGGATAAAATTCACTAGCATATATGAAGCTGGTCCAAGAGATGTAAAACACTAAAAGAATTTGATCTAGGTGGATTCATTTCATTACTTTTCAGTCCTTTGTTTTGATTGGTTTTCTTTTTCTTTTGGAAGGTAAGTATTCGTGCCATACCAGTTTGAATATATATTATAACTCTGTTCATTAACCCAAGTCCTTCTGTACACAGTCTTCCAAATCAATCCATTGTTTAGAACTGGTTGTGTCATTTTAGACAAGGGTACTTTCGTGGCATTGGTTAGTTGCAGTCTGGATGCATAATCTCCTCAGTACTGGTGTATGAGAGCTGCTTTTTGCTCTGCTGTCCAGTTGGAAGGAAGTCCAGTACTTAGAGTGGGCTGAAGACGAGCCTGGCAGTAGTACTGTAGTATGCAAATGGCAGGATCTAACTGGTCTGGATAATAGTGAAGGTGGAGGTAAGATTCACCATTTTCCTGTTAGGTAGGACAAAAATACCACTATAAAGTGATACAGGAGGTGACCTTTTTCAGACAAAGAATTTGAAAGCTTTTTTCCCCCCCTACATAGTTGACAGTATATGTTATTCTGTGATTTTTTAGGGTTTTTTTTTTTTTTGGAGGGAGACACCTATCAGCTAGCTGTTTAAGTGAACCAACTGCAGAATTTGTAACATGTATAGTACTATTGTTCAAAGTGTACATTATTTTCTCTCTGGTCCTACGGAAGTCTGTAAAAAAGAATATGTATGACTTTATGAGCTACACTGTTTTAACAGTGCCAAGGCCATAATGGCAGGGTTCTCTTGAGGTGACTGCCATTACTGATAGAGAAATCTCGTCAGTATGTCCCAGCTTTCAGAACAACTTTGGACAGCTGCAGAGAACCTGCCCCATAGTAAGAGAAAGCATTAATTTCCTTTTAGGGAAGATTTTCTTACATTATTGAAGTATTTTGGTGTCTATTCAGACCACAGCTGACAGATCGGCCACAGGGATGATGTATTTGTACATTAAAAGTGCTCTGTTATTGGTAATATGTGAACATTATGGGTTTCTTTGCCCAACATACACAGTTGGCAAGAGTTGCCTGAATTTTTGTTTGGCCTCTTCCGAGGCTGAGCAGTAGATGAGTAGCTTGTAACTCCCCTGGCTTTGAACTCTGTGTGCATCCGCCTGTGCGGGTGTGTGTGCCAATGCATGTGCCCGGTCAGTCCACAGCGGCTGGTCTGAAAGAAAGAGAGCAGAACATAGCAGCGAAGTCTATTGCAATGCCGGAACCGCTGCCGGCAGAGAATGGAAACCGAGTCCCTGCCTCTTAGGGCATCTGTATCCAGCCAACAGACAATGAAAGCAGCAGGGTCTAATGAGAAAAGGGAAGCCAGTGAAGGAGACAGACTCTGTGAAATTTATTAGCCCGTGCAATAAAGCTGCTTCTTTGGGAACGAACCTGAAGTGGCCTCTGAGTTTATTTGGGATAAAAAGCCCAGCAAGGGAGGCAGTTTATTGGGGTTCATCCTTTTCATAATCCAAGATATTGACCTCTACGATCTCCCAGCCAGTAGCAAAAATATCAGACTCTCCCATCTGTGCACAGTACCGTTTATTTTCATCTAATAAAAACAAGCCCTGAGCCTGTTAACTATTATCCAGTTCCCTTTGCAGGATGTATGTTACCAGTCATCATTCAGAATATTGCTTTCAGACTATTTTAGTTTATAGGTGCAAATATTTCTCATTTGCTTTGAATAATTGTTTTCTGTTGAAAATTAGGGAGCTGGCTTGTTAATTAGTGAGATATAAACGAGGCACATCACTATATTTTTAAAGCTATGGTGCCAGCTAGTGGTGAGAGATGATAGACAGCATCTCAAGCTTGACATTTATGTAAGTGTACGGTATATTTTTATTTGCATCATGATAAGGTGACATTAAGTTTTATTTGTCAGTTATCGCTACTTTGTGACAAAAAAGGCAAAATAAAATTGGTAGCTGTTACCATTTTCCACTCGGATTTTAATTGGGTCTTGTTTATTCGAAACCTTCCTGACGTTATTGATGGAGTAATTGCATCGTTCATCAGGCTGTTTGCCGGTGAAATCTTTCAGTCCTTAATTTCTCATCTGTGAACATCAGTTCTCATGCATTATGAACCTGTAGGTGCTCTTTTACTTTGCTAGAATACGGAATTTCTTAAAAAATGCAGTAGAGTTTAGTTGCAAGCAGCAAAAAGATGTTTAGGCAGTTTCTGCAATTGATTCACTTGTGAACACCAGAGAGCTCTAGTGTGACCGATACAGGGTAAAACTCTTCACTGATTATATTTACTTGTAACTGATGCACCACACTCAGATGAAAAACCTGTATTTTATTAACATAGAAGGAAAATTCAAACAATTCATTATTCACATGCATTATCTGTATTCAAATAAGCTCACAACAGAAAAGTAAGCAAACCTTAAGAACATTTGTGAAGAAATTTAAAAAATAATTATTATTTTTTATGTTTTTTTGAACAAAGAGTCATTGACAGGCCATCTTTTTTAGTTTAATTAAGCAATAACTGATCTCAGTGAGGTTGTGGAAGGCTCTTGAATACTAATAAATAAAACCAGAAGATGAAGCATTTTTTTCATTAAATAGTAGGAGCTGTTTATAACTCTATTACTTACTGCTAAAATCAATTATTATTACTAATACTCTACCAGTAATTTATAACTGGAGGCATGCTGAAGGTTGTAAAGCAGAACTTTTCTTTTTAAATGTCAGACATAGCCATGAAGGTCAGCTATTGTGAATAAGGACACCTCAGATGAACACACTTGTAATAATATTTGTGAAGATAGATCTAGTGTTAGTGACAGCTGCAGGCGGTAAGCAGAGCTGTCGCAGTCTTACTTCCAGTCTAATGCATATGCCTACACTGGTGTAAAAATACAGGGATGTTTCTGATGCAAGGGAATAAAGAAAATGGAATTACTTGTGTGTAAGATTCAATCAACTGATCTAGAGACACAAGCAATTTATTTTAAAAAGATGCTTGAAATATTAACCTGTGCAAGAAATAGTCTTCTGTTATTAAAATAAATTGTATTCTAATAGATGTGAAAGAATTTCAGGAGTCCATGGTGCATGTTTGTTTCATTGCATGTAGCTACTTAAAATATACTGTTGTATTTTCCTCATACACTTACTTTTGGTCCACTTTCCATCACCAGTGAGTTTGTGACAGATGTGCACTTTGTGCTTTTTTCATGTGCTGTTTCAATACAGTTGCTTTAATTTAATATTACAAGGAATATTTAAATGAAAAAACCGATATCTCTTAGAATATTAAAATGCAAGTATGAATCTTAGTGGATTTCTTTTTACTCTGGTTTTTATAACATGTCTTTCACACTCTTTCCTGATTTATTACTTAAATGATTTGGTATATTTTGCAAATCGGTAGTCTCTTGACGTCTACATAACTGTTGATTCAATAAGGTTTTAGTTTTTCAAAGAACTTATCATGTGTTGCCCAGCTGCAGAAAATTACATGCACACTTTGAATTTGAGACCGACACATGGCATTCTCCAGCTTCAGTTTTCTCTTTTTGGTGCTTTAAATTAAACAACTGTCCAGAAACATTGTATTGGTATATAAATAAATCACCATATTAATGCTATAATTTCTTATTTTATTTCATTTTATTTCATTTTATTTCATTTTATTTTATTGGAACTCCACTGCCATTTAAAAAAAAGAAAAGTCACTTGTTTGGACTAATGAGTATAATGCTGTCAGCACTGACGTTAAATTGCCAAGGTATTTGACTTCCAAACAAAATAATGTGGAGTTCAATGGTCTAAATGCAGTCACCAGTATTTATTATGTTGAAATATCCATTCGGACTGTCAGTCCTTTAGCTATCATGGTATTATACTCCAAATGAGTTTCTTGTCCAAAATGAATACTTTAGGCATAAGACAGAAATGATACAAAAAGGTTCTTTTAAAAACCTTTTTAATAGGTATTTTTAGGTTTATTTTCCATGTCTACTGCGTAAGATATAAATTTAAGTTTGCTTTCTTTACTACTGTAGGACGTCTTGTTATAATAGCACTGAGATAATACACACTTTGTGTATTCCAAACTGCATACCCTTGTGCGTCTCATAAAACTCTCTGAAATTTATGCATTTAAAAATCTGCATAATAGATTAAGCTTGGTGGACTTAGACAAATCCAGATTTTAAGCACAAACCTTGTTTTTGAAAAAAGCAGAAAACCTGCCTAAACTGAGTTGTCATGTAATTCCTTTACCTCCACTGATGTTGTGTTGGACCTGAATCTGATACCATGGCTGATGAAGGGGAAAAAAAAAAATTGCAATAGTTTTGAAGTCAAAAGGAAAGTGTTAGGAAGGCCCTTTAGCAAAACAAAATGTTTGTCTATTATTTGCAAAGAGCTACCACATTTGTGTACCTGGTGGCGGCATTTTCTGCCCTTCCTTCCGAACGCTGTCGCTGGAGGCCTCCGCAGAGCTCTGTGTCAGAAGATGCAGCAGCCCGGTACGGGAGTTGGCCACATCTGTCAGGAAACTGCTACAGATGGTTCAACTCATTAGCTGACAGAACTCCTAGCAAACATCATCCAAGAGTACGGGGACCTCAGTTGGACTAAATCTTAAGCTTGCCTCCTGTTCAGTGCCGTTACGTTTTCTGCAAAATAAGATCCTTAACCATTTCTTATTGGACCCTGGATACACTTGAACGTAACCAGTCTGCAACCCTGTTTTATAGAATATGCAAATGTGAAAAATTTAAATTAATACTGGTTGCAACATTACAGGTCCACCCAAACGGTGTCTCAAGCATTGCTCACACTATCTTTTAAATGTTGACTATATCTGATATTAGTATGTCTCCATAATGACCTCACAACTGTGATGCAATGAACTCCAATGCATTTCTAATATATTGTACATTTGTATTCATAAAACCTTGGCTTTAGTGTCATGTTTATATTGTTATGTGTGCAGTCACTCATGCAGAATTTCTCGTCTTACCGTTCTTCTTGTTACTTGGTGTTTCTAGCAAAGCTGTTATATATTTATGTCAGTGTTAGTAGCAGAGCAATTACAGCAGGTGTGTTTCATAATTAACTTCTGCAGCAGAGCCAGCAGAGGGAGCATACACATTGGTGTTATATGATACTTCCAGATTTTGGACAGTTTTTTTCCCTGTTTTTGCAAATACATGTATTTTCATATATGTGCTTATTATATATGACAATGTGGCCAAATGTTTGTGCTCTGGAAGTGCAGTAACTGCAGAGAAAAGCTGAACTGTCTAGTGTTTTATGATTACAAAATTAGCTTTGTTTTTGCAAAGAATTGCATATATCGATTTGTGTATTGGGAGTAATTCTTTGGACAGTTTTTTTGGATGCTGGAGAGAAGAGAATTTCCCCTAAAAAACCCTTTCTGTTATACCACAGAATACACTGTCTTCAGAAAAACCATGACATAAATTTAAGGACAGGTTAAAATGACTTCACACACTTGCAAGGTCAAACCCTTAATAAATCACTATACACATTGTGTGCAGTTCACCTGTGTGAAATAGGCTTGAAAAGGCTGTTCAGGTTTTAGCTGATACTTGGAGATATGTTTTGGGTGTATGCAAAATGTACTATGCAAAGAGCTCTTTTTCAGTTACATCTAAATGCATAGATTCTTAGGATGCGAAATTGCTCTGAAATAATTTTCACATTCACAGTTATTATGCCTTGGGCCTTCTCCCAAAGTTGACAGGAATTTTACATGAAGAAGTGTCAGGACAGAAGGGTATTTTTTCATACAATCTTATGTGTGTTTAAACAATACAGTGAATTAAGTGAATTATTACTTTGTAAATTATGTTGTTTGCATCATGATTTGAACTTTATTTAAATACTTTTTTTTTTCTGTATTTAGCATTATTACACTATGTGCTTGGTTAAGCCAGGAGGGGTTGATTATCATTAAAGTGTTATTTATTTCTATTTTATTAAGCCCCTTTTTACATTCATGTTACAGGTTAATTTATACTTTTATTTCATGCACTACTTGGCTTTACTGATTAATATGCCCCATGGCATTCAATAAAGCCAGGCAGTGGAGGAAATAAGAGTGGTATTAATTTCTAACATTGCTATAAATTTGCCTTAATAAAACTAGCTCAATAACACTGCAGTAGTAATACAATGGATGCTTCCAAATTGTTAGCAAAGACACAACTGAAAGAACAACACATTTTTTTCTGGAATTTAAGAATGCTGCGCTGTGTTTTCACTAGTGTTCAAATTAGACTGTTATAATACTGAGTGCTCTTACATTGTGTTCTAATAAGCAGTATATATTTTTAAAAAAGAATTATTATTTTACTTAGTCAATCAGTTCAATCAGATGCAGATAAATCCTTTGGATTGTTTCAAATGCCGTGCAGATTTTCATGACCACTGTTAACTTCACAGACTGTCTAAGACCAGGTTTAAAAATATCAAAGACTAAAGAGAAAATCCTGGAGTATAAGGGCAAACAGCAAAAAAGAAGAATTAGAATAATGGATTTCCTTTTTAGTAGTAAAATAACTACTATTGATTTACATTTTCCAATATTTTCCATTGATTTACATGTTGTTTTGTAGTAAAGTGAAATTCTTCAAGAAAGAAACACAGATAGGATTGGTGAATGTTAGTTTTAGGTCTATGAACTACTCATTACGGTGGAAATATTTTTGCTACATTTTATTTATGAACTATTAACTATGATAGCTATAATTTTTTCAGGTCTAGATTGTGAAATCTTTGTGGTATGAAATTCTTAAGTAATCTTTGCTGCTTAACAGCTAGCTGTGAAAAACTTTCTATTCATGCCCGCATTCCTTTCTTGTTCAAACTCATATTGACTTAACTAAAAATGTTGCTCAGAAAGAGGGGTTTGGATACAGCTGTTATTTGACCTCAGTGCAAAATGAACACATGATAAAGTTAACATACAAAAATCTGAACAAAACTGTAGCCCAGAAGGACTGCCAAATCCTCAGAGCTTGATCCTGGAAGGTGCACGGAGAAGCCCTTAATTGCTCCTGAAGCCAGTGGGATGTGAGCCTTCTCTGCACTTTGCTGGGTCAGACCTTAATAAATCACTCGACACATTTTGCAGGGATCACCTATGGGGTGAAAGGCAGCAAATGTTTAAAAGGATTAATATAAACATTATATATCAAATGGAACTTATTTTTACATTCAGGCAGCTATGAAAATAATACTGTCATTTTGATAAGTGTATTGGTTAGTTAAAATCAGATGGTCAGCAGGCTATCTACTATCATTTGATTTTACTAAATAAATGCACTTATATACATTTACATAATGCTGAGGATCCACCAGTGTGGATTCAAATTCACATTTTAGGCTTTAGGTAATGATTTTTCTTAATATGTTTTTCTAGATAACAATAAAATCTGTAAAATTGCCTTATTTACTATAAAATTCATATATACACAGACATACCATTTAATTTGTTTATGTGGTGCTGGTATAGTTTAATGATGTCAAATAACTTTGTTCAAGTGTTCTGTAACTTTTAATCATGGAGTCACTAAAGTTAGGAATGGAAATGATCTCCTTGCATGTGCAGGGCACGGCCAGTTCGGGTCCGTGCCCTACATGTGTAATGAGTGATATTTTATCTGGGTTAGTCCTCTTGCAGAGTTCCATTTTATCAACTGTTTTCTCAGAAGAGTATTTAGTTTCTAATGGAAAACTAAATGTCTTCTTCCTGTATCAAGCTTTAAACAAGATATTAGCCAACAATAGGAATAATGACATTCACAGTTACGTTAGATTCAACGTTTTAAATGGGGATATAATCTGTCATACTTTGGGGGAAATTTGCCAACTGCTGTGTCAAGCTGGATAGCTTATTCTGGAATTGTGCTTCATGGAAAGCTCCTCGATATGCCCCTGGAGCGGTGGAAAATTAGGTTAGATAAATAGACCATCAATTAGATTGTTTGGCAGTTTAGTTTGCCAGAAATGCTGAAAATCTGTACCACATATTAATAGTGGTGCTACATGCAGACAGTTAATGCTCTCCATCTTCCATTGACAACACTATGAGTTCGGGCTACTCATTAGCTCCCTGGATAAGGCATTTGGGGTGGATGTAAAAGCTACTCAGAACATTTTATTTCTAGCTATATACATAGCAACAGGTACGATTATAAAGGAGAATTCACAACAGTAGTTTTTTAGTGTTTAGGCCCCCAATGCAAAGCTATGTCTCTCTTTTCTTCTCGTATCATCCCAGCCAAGCAGAATAAGCTGCAGAGCTTGCAGAACAGAAACATGTATGTTTGGGCTGTGAGGCATAACACGTGCAATTAAATAGGAGAGGGTCTCTGTAGTTAACAGCGTGAGGGCCGGGGACGGGGGGAGTTGGGCTGCCTCAGCCTGGGTGCTGAAAGTAAGGCATGAAGGGTTAAAGCGGTGTCTTCTCCTCTGGGGGATTTTTAAAAAGCAGTCCAATTTAAAGGGAAGTCTACACATTAAAAGATTAAGTGGAGGAAGGGTGAATCCCCCTCCCAATCTCTGGCACTGTACTTACCTTCATGCAGATGTTGGAACAAGAATATCCATTGCTGTTTCAACTTTTCTCCGAGTGTCTTTTATTGGCAGGGACAGGACTGGTATTTTGATTTCTTTTGCTCTTTTTGTGTTGTTGTTTTGCATTTTTTTCCTTCTACCCATATAGCTTTATATATAGCCCCATGCTTTTATAGAACACCGAAAATTCTCTGCTTTTTGTAGAGGGCAATATGTGCTGATTTTCTATTCTTCCCCTCCACAAAATGCGTCTCCTCTTTCAATGTATTTTTATGGAATTAAGAAGTGTTGCCTTTATTTATTGGCTGGCAATAAATATTATTTATTTTTACACCTCCGCCTTTACAGCACAATCCTGGAAGAGGAACTGTGGTCTAAACATTGTTGTTAAGTTTTATATTTCCAGCCATACATTTAAGTAACTTTTGTTTCGAAAGGAATACATCACTTTTAAGCTGACATTTTCTGGGAACCGGAACCTAAAATTCAAAAACAATGTAGCCAAGTCCCTGCCTGTATGTACAAGAAGAGTGTAAATTGAACACAAGAGACAGCCAAATATGATCGTAATTAGGATCATTAAAATATTTTCTGGACATCTGAGGCAAAAATGTATGTAACGGCACATAATAAGAGGGCTAATGCTTTCGGCGTGAAGCGTTTGAAAGAGTCGCGCGTTCCGCCGCCCGTCTTCATTAGGAATTCGAACGGTGCCTTTATTTTGCCCTTCTCGCGAGCAGCGAATCGTTTCCCGAAACCGGGAAACGGCACGGTCCGGCGCTACCTGCCGGCTCCCGCGCCGCCACCCGCGGCAGAGCGCCCGTGCCCGCCGCGGGGGCGGTACCTTCCCTCCGCCGCCAGGGGGCGCCGCCGACACACCGCCCCTCCGCGGGCCGGGGGAGGCGGGGAGAGCTGGGGGGGAGGGGCGGTGTGGTGTGTAGCGTTGACCCCTCCGGGATAACATATGCCATAAACGTAAGGCGAATCGGTACGATTCTTGTCAAATGGTCGTTCTGGGGTGGCGGTGCTGAAAACGGCGCCGCTGTCGGTTTGGGTTCCGCCCCGCAGAGCTGCGCCCCGCGCCCGCAGCGCGGACCTGCCGGGTCCTTGCAGCCTTTGCAACGAAAACCTTCTGCAGGTAGTCGCGATCTTCATAAGGAGACAGGAAAATAAAGGTGGGGTGGGGGGGGAGGAAGGATAGCAATTTGCATGTAGCCGTAATTCCTTCCCTTGTTTGCTTTCATATATTTGTTTAAAATCCTGGTTGAAAAGGCAGCTGCGGAGAAATGTCCTACCCTATAAACTGTTGGAAATTGACCTCGATTGATGGGTTTTGTATGGATAGCAGGTTAAGCACAATCCAGAACACAGTGGGTATAGAGATGAGTTTAGGAACATTTGCCTCTGGGCGGAGTTTATGGAAACTCCTTCCTCATGCTTGGAGATGCACCCTCATCTGCTGGAGACGCAGATATAGAAAGTTAAGCTTCGCTATTTTGCCCATCACATTACCACTGCTCCTTACATGATAATAAATAGTGATAGTTACAATAACGATAATGATGATAATAATATTAATAACAACCAGCCTGAAGACCGGAGCAGACAAAAGGACTTGCTAATAGGCAGAAATCATCAGCACCATTCCAGGCACCTCACCCAATCCATGTAACCCATAGAAATAAACTTCACCTTTAAAATTCAAGCAAAACAAGCATCTGTTTCTTTTCTCTTCTCTTTTGAGCAGATGCTTGCCAAAAGCCTTTCCTATGATGGTCCCTTAAGTGAAAGGCTGTTTGGAGCATCTTTAGAAAGTGTGGACATGGTTTGCTGCAGCTCAGCCCAGGTACAGAGTCCCACACTACCTGAAAGATGCAGGCGCTCATTGCAAATTGCAAAAGTATGGCCTTTTTAACTAAAAATCAATGGGCCTCATTTTATTGGGCCTTCCTGAGATTGATGCTGGGTAGCCACACCATTTCTTTGTATTTAATGAAATTTTTTGTGAAATAAATAACTGGCATGCATATAATGCATATATACATTTACGCATATATAAAAAGAAATGTTGGCCCAGGAGCCTGGGGAGGTTGCCACAGAGGGGTGGTGCGCTCAGCCTGGTTTTTAGGACAATGATACAATAAGTCGTACCAACTGTCTGAAGTCAAGGCATCTGAGATAGTATGGACAGTTTGTGTCAACTGTAATTCTATTTATACTATGATCCGAAGCCTTTTTCCTAAAATCCACCAACTTTTGTGTTTGGATCTTCAAGTTCCTGTTATAATCTTGCACAATAAATTCAGCTAGTGAATTCAGGGACAATACAAGGCTTTGTGGCTTCAGAATTCCATCTGAGGAGATGCATCTGAAAATATTCTCTTTTCCATGGTTATTTTTATCCTGTTCTTTGTTAGAGAAAATATGTAGGAAAAATGTGTTTCTAAAATGTGTTCCCAACTATAATAGTTGTTACAAAGCAGAGGCTTTCTGTTTTAAACTCCGGAGTATATTCTTCCAAATTGCAGCATTTTTTTTCTGGCATTTGTTACTTGGAAAAGAAAAGATGGGAATGACAGAAGGAAAAGATGAGAAATAGATTATACCAAATGGTATAACTCTCCGGGAGCAGTACGCTTTTCACCTCTGGGTGCCACTGTTCAACTGTTTCTTGTGCAGTGACCATAGGCCTAGAAGTCCAGCTCTTACTGGAGAAATATTCCCTGAAAGAAACTGTTAAAGAGATACTGCCTATATCTCTGGATAATCAAGAAACAAGTTACTGATGTATGGATATTAGTTATGCACAGTTCTGATATGCTATTTACATATTGAACAATGAAACAGTAAACAGTCCACATTTATTCAGTTTAATCAGGCAAGTACTCTGAAAGTTTATTTAAAACTTTTCTTGCGTCCGTAGTTAGAACTTGAAATGTGAATCTCCTTTTTTTCTCCTGTATAAATGAGTAATCAGGCAGATTTCTTAAGTATGCAAATTTACTGTAATAATTCAGTTGATTTAAACAAGTCTTACAGTATCAACAATAATTTGCTTTATTGCCCACAAGTCAAAAACCTATTGACTGATATAATTTCTTTTCAACTGCTGTGGAACTGTTAATATTCAGAGCAAAATTAATTGCAGTCTGTGTATCCAGCTGTTCCACCAGATTAATTATATTGTGACTATTTCTCCTAGAAACTCCGCCAGGGCAGCTAAATGACACTAGACTTCTTCTCTGAACTGTACTATGATTTCAATTTTTGTCATATAGAAACCTTCTGTGAATGAAATGTGTGTTATTTAACTCCTTCATTCCATAAGGCTGTATTTTGGGCAACATTTTCAAAATAATAATAATAATTACATTTTAGATCATGTAGCTTTTCTCACCCAAGGAGGAACACTGCTGCTCTCCTGCCCAAACTTTCAGTCTAGAAGCGTTTGTCCTGCACTGTACTAAGTACCGCAGTCTATCAATGGAAGCCAGCAAGCCTTTTCATAGCTGCACACTGATAATGGAAACTGCCATGATAGCCTTATAAACAGGCACGGGCTGTATTTGTTTCTGTTCAGTGGCTCTATATATGTTCTATATATGCATTTGTTCACAGTGGTAGAGGAAAAATTCAGACTAAAACATCTGTTAAAAATAAATTTCAACTTTGTCCCAGATTTGTACATTTTTTTCTATCCAGTTTCATTGGAAAATCCCAAATAAATAGAGCACCTCAAAATAAAAGAATTTAACTTTATCCTGGGAACACGCAGTTCAGGTTTTGGAATGGGAAACGTGTAATAAAATGCTGCTCAAATGAAACTGGTAAAGCTGTAAAATACGTAAGTGGAAACTTTGAGGAAACTGGCAATGAGAAACTGGAAATCAAGCAGTAATTTAAGTTTCACACAACCACCCTTTGCATGTGTGAGTACAAAGGAGAGACTAGGCACAAATGTGAGTCAGAGCTCTCCTCTCAGGAACTGAAGGGACAGAGATTCCCAGCATCTGTTTCCTTAACTATCACCCAGAGGATACTGGTGGTAAATCACAGTGAGTAAAAATAGAATCAGAAAACTAGCTCAAAACAAATGAGGTACTGTACTTTGCAGTACTTTTGCAGTAGATCTGTATCCAGCTTAGCTTTCATCTGCGTTCAAATTGGATGTGTCAGATCACATTCACTTCTAAACAAATTCCTATTAAAATCACAAGCATGGATAATTAGGATGTCCCACAGAATAGCCAGCCAAATTTGACGCCTAAATGGGAGATTTGTCCCGCTTACATATTTTAATGAATGTATCGATGTCACTGTTGTAGAACAAGATGGCCAGAGCCTTCGGTAGTGTTAATCACTTCCCTTCTCTTTAACTGAATGGGCCTATATCAAGTTGAATCAACTCTGGTCTGGCCGAGAGACTCTAAATGGAAGAATGAGTTTGTATGTATGAATTATTTTAGGTGCCCTGTTGATCTCTGCATAATTTCCATGTCATCTGGGAAGGCTGAAGTAAAGATACTTTGCCTTGAAGGCCTCCAGTGAAATTTAAAAGTACTGTGAGTTCTTAATCTGGAAGACACATATAGTTGCAAGGAATTCTTACCAACCATAAGAGTTCTGAATTTATACTTGAACATCAAACATTTAAAGCAATATTTTACCCATTTATTAGAGTTGTAATGTTTTAAAAAAGTTTCAAAGATCAATATGGAATCAACGTGTCTTCAGTATATCCTATTTGCTGTGAATAGCCTTGTTATTAGCTATGTGAACATAATGTGACTCTCGGACTTCTGAAGAAAAAACCAACCTTTTATTTTAGAAATACATTTATTTATGTGCAAATAATATTCATGGAATCTATAATATTTTAGTAAATGATAGTTCAGGATTTCAAGAAATACATCAGTTTTAAGGAATTAGATTTTCAGGTAAGAGAAGCTAACAATATTTAGCAGAATTGATCCAGTAAGTTGTCACTGACAACTGTTAGTGACTACTGTTTCAATATATACTGTTATCAAGAGAGAATAAAATTTTTATGTCTTCTTTTAGTGTTTTGCCTCCTCGTATTTTGAGGATATACCTTTTTAGTCTTGTTTTATTCATCATAAAAGATCATTTAGTTTTATTTCCAACACAAGACAAGATGTTTTAAGAAAAGCCTTTTCTTCTAGAGAAGTTAATCATTTTAGTAGCAGTAGCCCTAAAAATTCTTGTGGTTGAGGAATATTTAATAAAACAATAAAAAGTTGACAAAAAAGAGAATAATCATATATGCAATAAATACTAAGTCTGAACCACTGTTGGTTAAAAGCTCTCCAGCAGAAAAGAGGAAGTTTTACAATGAGGATCACCTATCCTACTATTGGTTATTGTTGTTCTAATATAGAGAGAACTTGATTTAAATTGGTATCACAGACAATGCAATAGCCAATTAGCAATAGTGGTGTTCAAGAGTATTTAAATTATCTGAATCTCTAATTGTATAGAATTTAAAATTCTGAAAAAAAATTAATAATTCTTGTGTGGTTATGAAACTGGCAACCTTGAAAATATGACTCTCATCTAACCATAATTTATGTTATTCATAATTCTTTTCATCTTTGCTCTACAGTGCATTTAGTCCAGTTCCCATGTTCTCTAGTTTATCACAGTTACCCTTCTAAGGCAGTTTTCTTTCTTGTAATTTATACAGTTTAGAGTCTGGACCTTGAGATGAAGAACACATTTCGAAAGAAAATATTTCTTGTGTTTTTAGCCAGGTTAAAAGATTTCAATTATTTTTTATTTGGTATTTTGCTTAATTAGAGTGAGGGTTCCACAGCACTATGTTCTTATGCTACATGCTGTTATGCAAACATTAGCACTGACACAGAGATCTTCCTTTTAAAGGATCTGTGAAGAGATTTTGAAAACGACTCGTTGCTGTTGTAGCCATCATGCTCTATGGCTTTAAAATGTATCACATTGAGTAACCAGCTTTTTGAAAGACAGGAAAATATAACAGAAGAATATCTGAAAGTCCCCTTGGTAAAATGATGATCCTGCTTCATTCAGTCCCTCGTGCTTACTTCTGGTCGTGACGTGATCATTTCCAGTGATATTTTTCCGGTAGTATTTGAGTCCTGTAGTGTGGTGAGCACACCAGCTGCTACAGATGCAGATGGTGTTTTCCTTGTATGCTTGTCAATGCTATTTGGCATTTGTTTTCCATTTTGTGTGTTGACTCATTCACTCAGGAGCTTGAGCAACTGAAACGCATCTGATTTGTTCATGGAACCTCATACATGTTTTGTCTTGTATCTGCTGCTGAGAAAAGGTGTGAAAGACCCTGGGAGCAGACAAGACACCAGGTAAATTAAGTGCTGTCAGAATTTTTTTTGCTGTCTGTACCTAGGTTTCTTGACTAAAGAAAAATTAAGCGTTTTACCCATATTATATATATATTTAGTACAGTCAACATATATTAATTACCCAAAGCAACCCCACCCAAACCATGGCAGCAGTTCTTTTTAGCAGTGATGGAAAAACCCTAAGAATTTAAGGCCAGTAGTAATTTGTAACATGCAATTTCCTATGGTTTTCAGAAGAGTTATATTAAGTTAAATTATTTTTCTGTGCTTTCTCCCACTGATCATGTAGACAGCAACAAATTTTTGTATTTATGCTGCCTGTTTTACCATTCTAGTTCTGTTGCTGGAATACAGGAATTTGCTGATTCATTCAGTAATGCTTTGCGACATCCATTTTCATAATGTATTTGGTTAAAAAGCCCATATGGCTCTGCATGACTGGGAAGCTCTGCTCGTAGCTCCAAAATCAAGAGCTATGAAATGACTAGACTCGTCCACGGATTGTTTAGTCACTGGAGGCAAGATTTAATGAAACTGTTGTCTGTTGTATTGTAGGAGCCTTTGTAAGCAATGCAGCTCATTATTTCTTGTCCTAAATGAGCGTCTAGATTTTAGAAGTATTTGCTGAATTAAGCTTCTGTATGTATGTATACAATATATAAAAACATATGTATGAAATATAATATTAACTTTTAAATATATAAATATATATGTGCAAATATAATATAAGCAGAAAGATGTGATGATATTCCTGACAAATGTGTAGGCTAATGAAAGTTGGATGCAATCTTAATACAAACCAGAAAAATTTCTAGAAATTAAGATATCAAAAAAAAAAGAAAAAAAAAGGCACAATACCCACTGCTTTGATGTCTTGGAGAGAATGCTTTCAAATGAGATGAACAACAGAGTTAATACTGATGTTAAAGCACTTGCTGCCCCCCCTGCTTTCTTACTGGGTCCTCTGCTGCAGGTGAACAGGAAATAGATTATCCTGAAGTCCTCCTTGTGGGAGGACTTTTATCTGCTTATTAGTAAAGACTGTAATGCAGTTGCTGGTACAAAGCCATAACTCTTTCCAAGAAACAGGAGTTTTACCATGGACAATCCTGGGGAAAAAAAAATAACTACAAAAACCAGAAGCCAAACCCTGATCCATAATGTTTTCTCTCTCTTGGAGCTTGGTTTTAAGCTTTTTTTTAAAAGTTTTTATCTGAATTATTAATGCATTTATTAACAAAATAATTACATTTGCATACATATATTATTAAATTTTACCTGTGCAGACAAAGTGGTAAGGGGTAACCACGTGCCTAACAGCAGGCGAGACTGATATCATCAGAGTACCCTGCTGTTAATACCCATGAAACTCAGTGAGGTGGAGCAGGACTTGACATATCAGTTCACCACTGTCAAAAGAGAGAGATGTTCTTCTCCTGCACGCCACGTCAGCTTCTTCTCTCCTTGCTTCATTGTACTTTTCTGCTGCTTCTTTTGTGGCTGTTGGAATGCTCATTCCATGTCTCTCTCTAACTATGGATAGTTTTTGGTGAGGAACTGGGTGTTCCTGGTAGTGTTAGATGGCCTTGCTGGGGCATGAAGTAAGTAAGCACCAGAGCTGATACGAAGGAGGAGGCAGGATCATGCAGCCAGATGCAAGAGCTGAGGGAAGGAAGCAGGGAAATGTGCAAGGTAGAGGGAGGAGAGGGGAGACAAGATTTCCCTTTTTTGTTCTAGATGTAGTACAAGATTCTAGATTCTCCCATCTAAAACCCCGACTTCACTGGCACATAAAAGGTTCTACAGAAGCTATTTGTTTAGCAAGTTGATGCAAAGGGAACTTAAAACTATTGAAGTTATGCATGAAAAAATCTTTAGATGCCTAACACCAAATTCTACAGGCCGTATTCAGTTCTGAAGTAAATTTTCTCCGGCTTCAGTTTTTCTGGCAAGTTTTCAAGAATAAGATGAAATCTTATCCAAGTGTTAAATTTGGTCAGTAGCCAGTTTTTTATAGAAAGCCACATGTAGAAAATAGGGAAAAGAGATGAGCTTGAAAGAGGTGCAACTGGAAGTTGCATCTCTGAAAAGTTTCTCTAATGAAAAGCAAAGTGGTCTTGTGTGTGGTGTTTTCTTCTTTGGAAATATGAAATTTTTGCATGTGTATACTTCTTTCAGTTTTCATTTGAGTTTTAAGTGTCTGCCTTTGAAAATAAAAGCAGAAAGGCTGCAGTCTGTGATCCTTACATTCCTGACGTGTGTCCTTTTATCTTCGCAGGGTGGTTTTGTACTATCGTGTCAACTCCTGGACCTTTTACTGCCCTTTTAACAGCGTACTCTAAGTTACAGTTCATTTACACTCAGCTAATAAGCAATTTTAATTTCTTCTTGTTGTTCAATAGGCACATTTATTTGCAGCACATTACTAGAATTTTTTTATATGACCGTCAATTCCCTCCTGAACTTTATACAGCACTCTTTGCTATCACACTGGTGTTGTTCATAATAATTAATTTATTTTAACCAAACTTTTGGCAGATAAATTGCCATTATCTGAATTTTACAGATGCGAAACTGAGGCATGTAGAAACAAGAATCAAAAGAATCTACTAATTCTAGGAGCACAGCTTGACAACACTGGCACTTTTTTCTGAGTATCTGGTATTATGATAGTACTGTATTATACCATAGCACTAGTAATATAGTAGCACATTAAAAGCACCATTTCCATTGGTTTCCATTTCTCCTGTCCTGCATGAAGAATACACATTTGGTGATCACTTACAAAAAATTTGCTTTGAGTGACTTGCCCAGTGTATAAGGACTCTGCAAGCCAGTGATAGCATCTAATTCTTTAAGGCAGGTTTCAACTGCCTTATTCAAGAAATCGTCCATTCTGTTTCTACTAACTTTTAATTCTTTTAATTACATAGCTTAGCCCACATAATGTAGCAAGTATTTCTAGTCGTGGCAAAGAAGATAAAAAGATCTGAAGTGAGAGATGCCAAACATTATAGGCAAGCTTTATGAAACAACAGCCCAGGCATCGTTAAAGCGGTTATTTGTTTCACGGCTGGCTGCAAGCATATCAAGTAGAGAATCTGATTTGAGGAGACTTGTGAGGTCCTGAAGGTATTTCTGGAAATATCAAACTGAATTCTGTCACATTCAGTCTGACTCACTAGAATGAAGGAGAGTGACAATCATACTGGCTGGACTCCTAAGTCCTGAAGTTGCACTGCACAGGAACTTTAACTCCATGTTAAGAATACACCTGCACACTTGTGCCAGCAAATGAAGCAGTGGAGTCTAAAAAGTCCTCTATAAAAATTCTAGCTCAGAGCAGCTCCAAACTGTGCAGTGAAATAGGAATCCTGTGGAACAATTTATCTGGAGTTCTTTTATTTCAGTCCTCATCATCCTCTCTCGTTCCCACTTGAAATTCTCGTTCTCTCTGCTTATCAGGATGCTTCTTGGTATTACAGTGACTTTTGCTTTAATTAGGTTTATGGAGACCTTGCAAGTTGAAAGTCTTGTTTGACTGTTGAAGATGATATTTTTCAGTGAATAACACTCAGCTGGATCTGTGCCTTGTGTACCTAGTTTTATCAGCTTGGCTGCTACCTGTAGACTCTCTCATGAGAACTGTTCATTGTTGATGAAATCGATGTTGGTGGTGGTTTGGAACAGCCTGTAGATTTTATTTCTTATTTGGCTTCTGTTTAATTGATTTTCTGTGTGCATACACAAACTATAAAAATCTATTTATTTCAAGCAATCACAAACAGAATGGGAGGAAATGTTTCTATCCAAAACTTAATCCACAAAGGACACTTGAGTCAAACTGTTATTTTTATCTGGCTATTTATAGTGACGAAATGTTATATGAATGTGTCTTGCAGGAGCTGTTTATAGACTAGTGGTTGAATCCAGTCTTGATGGAAATACATGGAACTCTGCTGGCCACATTCAGTTGTAACAGGTCTGGAACTGGGCCATTCAGTTCAGTAGATTAGTGCAGGATGTAAATTGGTGTTGAATTTGATTCACTGCAGTTATTAGGTGTGTGAATATGAAGAAAATAGAGTCTTGTGGAAAAAATATTAACAGCTAAAAATCAAAAGCAGTATTTCCATTGGGCATTTCTCCAGTAGGTGTTCTATGAAGCGTTAATAATATGCAATTAATTCTCTGAATGGAGCACGTGCACTTTTTTTTATCAGGGTTTTGAATATTTGTGAAAACAAGATCCTTTCAGCTCCTTACAAGACACTAAAAATTCTCTCTGCTTTTAATGCTTGTGTTGTTCTCCTCCTGGGAGTTTGAAGGAGGGTAGACTTCTAAGTTTGCTGAGTATACAGATGACTTGGATCAGCCCTATCTCTGATACACATTGCGGATCTAGACTGAACTACTTCAAAAGAACATTTTTGTCAGGCACAAGGTATATATGCAGCAAATGTATTTATATGTACAAGCTTTTCGTAAGACCTGAAGCCCCATTTCTTCATTCTGTCTAAATCACAGAACAGCCTTTCATTTATTCTGTCTACAAGCTCATGCACCTGTAGTTAATTGGATTGGTAATTAGCTAAAATGGAATATTTTTGGGGAATGGTAGAAATGTTGGGAGCAAATGACCACACAATTTTTATATGGCTATTATGTTATATTTAAGAGTATGCCTGTACAGTAAGTGCTCTGCAACTAGGCTCAGAATCTGTCCAATAGCATCCAAAATTTTTTTTTTCCAATGATTATGGCACTGTTTTTAATGACAGGACATAGAACATATTTACAAATATGTAATAACGTTTTTTTTCTTTTACTGTATTTTTAAAGCAAATTGTCAACAGCTGTGATGTAAAATTGGTTATTTCCTGCCAGTTAACACTCAAGTTTCCCATAATAAGATTTGTTTTCCTAGCAAACTGATGCCTTGGTACTGTAGGATTAAAATTATAAATTGTCTCAATGAAATGCCTATGTTTCCATTTTTAATTGTTGAAGTCAGAACGGGAATAAAACTACATAATTGCAAATGGGTTTGGATTTCAATTTAAAGAGAAAGCTGTTATCTTAAATAAGTCAAATAACTCCTGGGAGCCAAGATAATTTTCAAAAGATCATAACTTTGAACAAAAAACCCCAACAACCTAACCTCAAGTGATGTATATTTATAAACAGGAAAATCATTTTCAATTGAAGAGTAGTCTCTAGACATCACTACACTTCCACAGTAAAACAATTCTCAGCTTGAATCCAATCCAATTTCATAGCTTTCTACTGTCCTAGCATTGTACCCTTATCAGTTAAGATGCTAATTATTTCCCCTTTGACCATATCATCTGATTCTGACGATATCAAAGCAAACTTAAGTGATTAAACATACAATTATTGGACATTTGACGTCATCAAGTGGCAAGGTTCACTTTTTCCTCCTGTTCACTTATAATGCTATTGTCAAAGTACAGTAAAAGTCCTGTTGTACTGTGGCTTAAATGGTACCTTTTTTATAAATGCTGTGCACGCTTATTCTTTTCAGGAAGCAAAGGAGAAAAAAACACTTTGTGTTTTGAATGTGGCTTTTTACACTCTGACTTAACCTTTAGAAAATGAAAAATATAAGGTCAAAATGTAGTTATGTTAGAAAATATTCACCTGGATTGTTGTATTGATTTTTCTTTTAAAGGGAAAACCAATAGCATATAGTTTTAAAATGCATTAATTAGCCCTAATGACATGTTTCTAACACCAGTGCTCTAGCATTCCTCCCCTCCACCCTACTTTCTTTTTTAATGCTTAAAGTACAACATTTACTAAAAAGTAAACTACTCCTTTTTTCTGTAACAAAACTGATAAATGTGGTGGTATGTGAACAGGTAATATTTATCTTACATTTCTATTGCTTTTCTGAGAGAAACAATAACAGAAACTCAGAACCCTTAATTAACTGTTCTTGGACTGTCGAGAACGTGTTTTGGAAAGAAGGAGCACCTTTGGGCACCAACGCAGTAGGTCAGATTCTCATTTTATTTTTATACCCATTTAAATAGTGCTGAACAGTATATAGAAAACCTAAGCAGAGAACAGTTTATATTTGTGTTGTGTTCACCTTTGAAGTCTTTAGATGGCAGAGTAATGTGGAGCAGTCCGTAGGTACACCTAGTGACCAGCAAAAGCCAATAGTAGATGCCTAGGGACACATTTTCGAGCAGATGTAAAACCAGAAATAAGTTATTGCTGCAGTAGAGACACTTAAGTGTTATGGAAGTTGGAGTTATTGTGGAACCTGATACAAAGCCTTTGAAATCAATAGTTTCTTTTCTTTGATTTTGAAGTGCTTCAGATCAGTAGCAACTTCAGTTTTTAGTCTCATTCAAATCATGGTATCATCATCAGCCGAATGCTTTCCTAGTGTTGCTGAAACATCATTTCAACACTGATTTGTAGGGGAAAGAAACCACTTACTGAATCACTGAGACCACTTCCTGAACATTTTAATTTTACGGGAAAAAGAAAATAGTCATAGGATATTGAAAACAATAGGCTCAGCAGCTTTTTGCAGGGGGAAGTCTGACAATAATGGGCTTTGATTTAAATACTCTTATCCAAAAGTAATTTATCTTTCTTTAGGAAATCAAAGAAAACAAGGAAAATGCTACTGAAGTTACAACTGATGTTTTTCCCATTGTGCTTATAATGTCAGTTTTACGACCTGAATGTTTGTATCAGATACATAACTGTGAATCTGAAATGTGCTGTTCCTGAATATTGCCTTAAAATATTGAATATTTCCTTTTTTTTTCTGAAAAAAAACCCCAAACCAAAAACCCTAAACAAAAAACAACTCAACAACCAGAAACGACTTAGTATCGGGATTTTTTTTTACCCCATTTAAGGTTATATTCCCTAGAAAATTTAAAATAAATTCTGTGGAAGAAAGTCCAGAACTGTATTATATCCATATCCATTCATTAAAAAATACCTGTCTGGTCTCAGATTAGATATGAACCATGTAACAGATCATCAGAGACTGATTAAACATTTTGATAATTTAGGCAGAAATTAGCTATAAATATTTAAAATTGTAAGTTGATTTAATACTGAATGTTATGTGTTTGTGGGGAAAAGAGATTTGGGAACCCTGTGTCAGGATATGTTTTTGCTTATATAAATCAATTAGGTTTTACAAAAGCTTATGTTACATTATGCTGATCAGCCAAAGCACACACTGACTGAAGCAGTTTCCTTGGCTGTCAAAAATCAATAAAGGGCTTGGTCTTGAGAAGTATAATCAATTTTTTTTGAGAATAATCTGAGATTCCAGAATGGGCATACTCAGATCTTGATACCTGTCTCTAACTTAGGCTTGATTATTCATTTTCATATGCTTGATCTCTCTAAGAACATGAAAATTCTTCATGCATTGCTCCTACTTATCTATCTGTGGTGCTATGTATAAATAAGTTTGCTATTCGTGCTACTAAAAATGAATGTCTTAGTAAAAGTTTATGATATCAAAAGACCGGGCTATACAATGGCAGATGAAATTAAATGCTGATAAAAGTAAAGCAACTAACATGGGGAAAAAAGCATTTCCAACTTTATATATGCAGGGATGGTCTTTGAATTGACTATTGTCATTCAAGAGTAAGACAACTCCATCATACTAGAGTTATGATAGCTAGTTCTGTGAAGACATCTGTTGAGTGCTGGGTAATGGTAAAATTGAATAAAATATTAGGAACTGTTAGGAAAGAAATAGGAATCAACCATTGTTGAAACCATCATGCAGTTATATCTTCAATACTTGTTTGCACTTTGAATCCCCTCAGCTAGAATTCACACAGTAAAACTAGAAAAGTCATAAAATAAAACAATGACAATAAAAGAAATTACTAAATAGATTAGGGTTCTTCAGCTAGGAAAAAGGTAACAAAAGGAAATATGATATATGCCTGTAAAATCTTGAGAGACAGAGAGTGAAGAGGAATAGAGGTTGACCATTTCTTCTAATTCAAAAATGAGGGACGTGAAATTAAGGTACAAGGTGACAGGCTTAAAACAAAGGAAGTATATTTTCAAAAAGTTCAATTTGCTCGTGAAAATTTTTGTCATTGGATGTTGTGGAAGCTAAATTTTACCTTGGTTTAGACAACAATTAGATAAATATGTAGAAGAAAAATCCATCAAGGGCTATTAAACACAGATATTACCTCTAGTTCAGGAAATCTCTCCCACAAATTGCTGAAAGAACGTCCAGGGAAAGTATTGCTGTATAATTGCTCTGTTTTAATTCTCTTCCCTAGGCACTTACCATAGGCTTTTGCTGGAAACAGGACACCAGGCTACCTCTGTTTTGGCCTGCTGTGGCTGTTTTTATGATCTGCCCTGAAAAGAGCAGGCATTTCTATTGAGTATTTTCCAGCGAAAGTCAAAAATCAACATATTCACAAGGGGAATAACACTTAGTCCACAGAGATGCTGTGGCCCTAAATATTATCTGCCAAGTGCTTTTATGTCCTGTAATTAAAAGTTTGTGTATTCTTACATATTTATAAATATACGGGTGTGTTTACGCACATATGTATGTATGTATACATGCAAACACATGTACATATATACTATTATATATTTATACTCCTGGACTTTTTAGTTTTTCCTGTTTATTTGTTGAATTTTACATGTTGCAGGTCAAAATACTGTTCTGAATTTACAAAATCAGTTTTGCTGCAACATGCAACAGAAAAACCCATTAAATACGTGATGTCAGGAATGTATTTTGAGAAGCTTTCTTTTAAAAAATCTTAGAATGTAAAGCTTTAGGAAGCATCTTCCATTAAATTCAGCTGAATTCTTCGACTTATCAACAGAAGTTTGTTGTCCTAGAAATGTTTTATTAAGAAATAGATTCACATTTCTTTAGTTAATGGCCAGAAGGTCGAATCTTAACCTTTTTGTTCTGTTTGGAGAGGATTCGTAGTATCTCACTTCAGGCACTTTTGTAAAAGCAAGCTTTAGATCTGAAGTTGTCTGGATGGAACAAGTGACTTTAAAATTGTTGCTTTTAGGTTTTCTTAAGTTGTTTGTTACAATATCAGAGAATTGGGCAATAATGTGATGCATAAATACACGTGTGTGCATCTGTATGTTTGCTGATAATCGTGTCACTGCATAGCATATGCTGATCCATTGGTGGATCAGAGATGGTGGATACAGTAGAAAGACTTTCAAAACAAAACACCTGAAAGCCCTTATTGACAAGCCTACTCTATATTTGTACAAGGCAAGGAGATACCATCGTATTCATCTAACCGAAGTGCCTGTGTAAGTCATGGGACGTTTATTCCACCTGTCAGTGAAACCCATCATTTCTGTGCCAAGCCCAGAACATCTTTTAGAGGCTATAGCAACACGGTAGACTGAAATATTTGCACATTCATACACAGGGAGACAAAAGAAGATACTAAACTTTTTTTGGAGTGGTGGAACAGATGTTGTCTGGATCCAACACTACAATCCCCAGGGAAAGAAGTAATCTCCTCTGAAGTAAGTGTGCCTCTGCCTGCTGCTTCTCCTGGTATGATGGATAGGTACAGGAAATAAACTGACTCAGCAATGATACAACGAATCTCACTCTCTTCTCTACTCCTGCTACTTCCTCCTATTTAGAATTAGTAGATAGATACTCCGATTAAAACCTACTGTCTAGATACACACTATAACACTGATTAAATGGATTGTTTTGCCAAGGGAGATATAGCTGAATTGTCCATTTTTCATTCAAATGTTCAAGCTTAGAGAAGTAGCTTCCAGCTCTAAATATATTGAATCACCATTAACCCAGTGAAGAGGGTAGGAACACAGATACACACTTCTTATTAGATGAGCAGAGTTGCTTGTCTGATAATATGAACAATTAAATGGTGGTGTTTATTTAGATCCTTTTAAAATGAATTTGATTCTTGATGACAAACTGTTGATTAAACTTGCAACAAAAGAATTCAAGGTACCCATGTTAAAGTATTTGTACAGGTCTGGTAAGAGCCCAGTATGTTAATGCTGTGCATAAATAATTGGTTAAAAAAGAAAAGGCGGAGAGACTCACCAGAAATCAGGCGCACCAGGGTTATTGCTTCTTCACAGTTGAAGAGAAGCCACTTCCCATAGGCATCAGTAACTGAACCCTGTTCATTCCACTCTGTAAAATGATCACGACGTAAAAATAAAGCAAAAAGCTTTGAGAACAGAAAAAAATGCACATACAATTTAAGAGTGCTAAGTTTTGATATATGGAATGCATTTCGTATGGGAAGAAAGTGGTTTGAAAACATGATAAAATATCTAAATTTTATATTAGTAGCTCTGTTTATTTCAGTTAGTATTCATTTTGGGTTTCTTTAGTACATAACAACTTAGAATGTATTAAAAAAGAATTAAATGGATGTATTTGTGTTTATTAGTCACAAGGTTTTAATGTAACTCTGCAGATTTATAACAGCTTTAAAATGGATTCATAGAGTTTTAAGGCTAAAAGAAATGGTTATGATTATCTAGTTTGACCATAGACCATTTCCCCTGGTGATTCCTCATTGACTCTGATGACCTGTGGCTGAACTACACTAAATTTTATAGAAAGATAGTAGTAACAGAATATGAATAATTAGCACATTTAGTATTTCATATGATAATCTTTAAGCACCTTGTGTGGTTTTCACATGCCTAAATATTTCTGTTGTTTCTACTCCTGAATACTTGAATACACATGAGAGTTCAAGGCTTACTTCATAACTCGTTGTTTTATCTGTTTATAGATGTTACAATTCTTAGCACAGAGTAGTAAATTACTTGCTCAAAAAGGAACAAATCTATGACAAAATTGGTAACAAAACCCCTTTATGTATATTGATTCTGGTCCCACTCACTCACTCTTCCCAAAATACTGCCTCGATAAAAGTGTTTAAATGAGTGGTGTGTTTTCCAACAATTTTTATGAGATTTGAATGAATGGGCAAACTACCTGAAAGGAAATCTCTCTTAAAATAGCATAATCTGAAAAAATAAACATACCTTCCTCATATTAAAGAGGATATGATATAGACACCCATGGACTTTTAGGGAGAGCAAGGAAAGCAATAAATGTCATAGCCAAGCATAAACTGAATTTACTTGTGTTGATAATTGTGTAGCAGCAATTTATCCAGCAGTGTTCGAAAGTGAGTAGAGTGTTTCGCGCTTTTGGTGGTTTTGTGCTAAGGATATCAAATAAGAGGCCTTAGGAATGAGTACAGTTTTCTTTGTCAAAGATAAGCAGATGGGGAAAATGGAATTCCATTTGGCAGGATTTTGGTGGGAGAGCATTTCATTAAAATTATACTGTTCAAATTAATGAAATACCACTTATAGTGAAGAGAAGACATAGCAATTGTGGAAAGCGGTAATCTGTTTAAGGATGGAGTTTTGAGAAAGAATCACAGTCATGAGAACATGTTATTGCTCTTTATGTAACTGAGCAGAAGTAAAATTTCATGTGGCATCAAAACTGATGACTGCCAATACCATGTTATGTGTGAATTTGATTTTATACTCTTGAGTCACTGATAATTGGGGTAGGTTTTTCATTTTTTATATGTATCAACCCACACAAAACATTAATATTACTAGTAATAGCTAATATAATCAGTTTAATATTTAACTGTTTATTTATGTGGAACATGAATGAATGCCCTCAGTTTTATGAATTAAGTTTCCAGTACTGTGGAGATGCTTGAAAGCAACCACGGTTACAAATGATTTTGGACTTCTTTTTGGCTTTGCCATTGCTTTTGGACTCTTACAAAGGTCAGAAATTAAGAGTAAGTTGTGTTCAAGTCAGGAGGAGAATATTAACATAAATGTTGGAGCCATACTGTCCTCCAATGTCTGGCTTAACGATAAAGAACCTACCTTTAAAAGCAACACTAAAAGTCTTCTTTCCTCAGTTCAGGCATGTATTCCTTGACTTCAAATATGATGATTGCAGTCATCAAGTATTTTTCAGGTGTGTGTCCATGTGTTTGAGTGTCAAAGATTTACAGAACAATACATCTGCAAAAAATAGTTATATTAATTTAGTAGCGAAAGCCCTATACAAAATGGCCATTACTAGTTAGACAGTAATCCACAACTCTGAGGGGAGAGAATGTTACTTACATCTTCAAAAATGAATTTACCATTTCTGCTTCACTAAGAAATCATTAAGTGTTGTGATGCAACAGAAGTAATTTTTTTCCTCCACCGCAAGCACTGAAAAGAGAAATTTCACTAAGTAATGCTTTTTGTACAGCCTCCCAATCTTAGTGCTGTAGATGTATACTAAGCTGTGAAATGTTTATTTATTGCCTGAAGCAGAGCCTATTGCAAATTGTATTTCCTTCTGTAGTAATTTTAAGTGAATAATTACAGAGATCCTGGCACATTTTCCACTGGTATGAAAGAGAAAGAGATGCATGGTTTAATTGTTTATCACCATGTTACTTTCTGGTGTTTTGGCTGCTCATAATGATTGTCATTTGCTTTCTTTGGAGCAGGCAGCTAATTAACTAAACTTTCCATAAATATTTATTGGCATGTGAGTTATATGTGAAATTCAACTCAATCCGAAGGTAAATCTTAAAAACTGTGAATGCTTCAGGTCTTAACTGTAAACTCAGCAACAGAGCTTAGCACACAGTGTGTGCTAATCCCACTCTGATTGGAAGCTGTAAATTTTCATTTCAGCACCGCTGGGTCAGTTTGAGTTCAGTTATACTGCAGAATGAAGTAGTTTACATGTTACATTACCGCTGCATGCTAACTCATTCTTTCAGTACTGGAGAACTGATTAACAGATGTCATTTGTGGAGGTAGAATCTCAATGAATATGAAAGTCCTGTTCTACTGACAAGATAGAAGTACCATTTGGGGAAGTATTTAAGCAACTAAATTGAGATAACTTTAATTTTAATATAAATATTTCAAAGTTGAATAATATTAATAATTTTTATAATAGTAATAATAGTAATATCCCTTTCATAAGAAATTTCAAGAATTTGTGACTCCTAATAACATGCTTTTTAAGTGTTAGTTTGAAATTCAAAAGCCCCCCAGGTTACTCACGTGTAACTGAAAATAGATTTTGACCAGTGTTTATAGTTGCAAAAAAAGCATCTATTGTATTTATTCCCAAAGTGCTATTTGCATTTTAGTGAAATGATGTGTAGAAAATTTAAAAATTCATGCAAGAAAGACAAATCACTTTCTCAGACTAAAAATGCATCACTGGTGATGCATCATTGTCTTTTATACCTTCATCATCATCTCTCATAATGGTAATATGCAAACTTGCGCACTACTCAGAGGGGTTTTTTTATTTTTCAGTAATTTATGACTGTTGCTTTTTTTTGCATGATTCTGCAGAAGAAAGATCCTGCCTACCTCCAATGTTATTTAGATCATGTCTTTAGTAACAGGAACTAGTTCATATGTAAATAGGGACTTAAGGCTGAGCTCAGAGAGTGTTGATCATCAGTATGAAGTCTAGTTGGAGGCCAATAACTAGCAGTGTATTCCAGGGGTCAATAGTGGGACCAATACCGTTGAATGTCATCATTAATCGTTTGGATTATGAGGCAGAGTGTACCCTCAGCAAGTTTACTGGTAACACCAAACTAGTGGGAGTGGCTGATACAGCAGAATGTTGTGCTGCCATCGAGAGGGGGCTCAACAGGCTGGAGAAATGGGCTAACGGGAACCTCATGAAGTTCAAGATAGGGAAGTGCCAAGTCCTGCACCTAGGTCGGAATAACCCCACACACCAATACATGCTGGGGACTGACCAGCTGGAAAACACCTTTGCAGAAAAGGACCTGGGGATCCTGGTAGATGTCAAGTTGGACATGAGCCAGCAGTGTGCCCTTGCAACAAAGAATGCTCTGAGTATCCTGGACTGCATCAGAAGGTGTGTCAGCAGCAGGCCAAGGGAGGTGATCCTTCCCCTCTACTCAGCACTGGTGAGGCCACACCTGGAGTACTGTGTCCAGTTCTGGGCTCCCCAGTACAAGAGAGACAGGCACATACTGGAGAGAGTCTAGTAAAGGGCCACTAAGCTGATTATGGGACTGGAGGAAAGTCTGAGAGAGCAGGGACTGTTCAGCCTAGAGAAAAGAAAGCTTGGGGAGATTTCAGCAGTATATTTATATATCTGAAGGGAAGGTGTAAAGATGGAGCCAGGCTCTGTTCAATGGTGTCCAGGTGACAGGACAAGAAACAATGGGCACAAACAGGAGCCCAGGAGACAGGGGGTTTTGTTTGGATGTGTGGGTGATTGAGCACTGGCAAAGGTTGCCTGGGGAGGCTGTGGAGTTTCCCTCCTTGGTGATACTCAAAAGCCGCCTGGACGTGGTCCTGGGCAACCTGCTGTAGGCGGCTCTGCTTGAGCAGGGGGGTGGGACAAGAAGATGATCTCCAGAGGTCTCTTCCAACTTCAGTTATTCTGTGTGTGAATCTAAATACCTCTTAAAGTTAAAATTATTCAATTAAAATAACTAAATAAAATAGAATAACTAAATAAAATAGAAGCCCTCACTAACAAAAACGGGGTGTAACTCTGATGAATAACAGTTGCGTTGCTTCACCAAGTGTTTTGGCAGCATAGTGGGGCATGGAAGGATGTTTTTTTTCTTCCATTGGCATGACACTGTCTAGTAGCAGTAGGAAAGTCAGCAGAGGAATTACGGACAGCAGAGCTAGAAATTATACATCAGTTGGTAGAATTTCTTCACTGTAATAGCAGTCTCCCTCAGTTGAGGATTTGCTGCTAAGAGCATCAGGAAGCATTTTTAGCAGGATAAATATTTACAGAGCAAGCTCCATTACTGCAAACTATGAATAATGCCAGATAATGCCAGCCTAAAACCATGTGTACCTTTGGTCTGGCTCATGACTATGGTTAAACTTCTGTCTGCTGCTGTTTGAACTGCTTGAAGACAGTCAGCCACACCAACGCTGGTTAAAAAAAATACGGTGAAGAAAAATATTTCCAGCTTTTCTTTATTCTCTTTTCTGTCATATTTGGAAACTGGCAGAGATGTAGGGAAGAAGTTATACTTACATGCAGAGAACTTCATAAATATCAGCCTTCTTATTTTTATTCTGCCTGGCTGGTTCTTGGTTTAGAGAACCTGGAGGCCAGATGCTGCTGGGAGGATAGACTTCCTGGCAATAACCCAACTTTGTAAAAAAGAAAAATGCTGTGCAGAGAATGATGAAGAGCTGGCTTTCCGAAGTTTGGAATAATTTCATCAATTTACAACCAAGGCACGACCAGTGATAGTTACCATATACATCTATTATAGCAAATGAAATAGATTATATTAGGCAGCTGAAATATTCTTATTCTAAACAGCGAATAACTGAAAGAATAACAAGTCTGCAGTTTGAAGGAGGAACATGTAGGGAGTTAGGTGCTGCTAGATATTAGCTGACTCATTGATATGAAGGCCAGTAAGAGGTCCTCTTTAATAACTTGTCTTGCTTTATAGTTACAAAGATCTATCATTTCATTAGAGCGAGTCATACTTCTGAGGACAAGAGGTCACTGTAGAACTGGTACCACACTGTTGAGGGGTGGTAGAGGCAGAAATATACTAGTTGTCATAGTCAGATGTGACTAAATCTCTGTTTTTGTGAATACTACCTTAGGCTTCCAGGAAAAAAAGCCAGTTTAGCTATGGCACATGAAATAATCTGAAGACCTTTTAAATTAAATTAAAACGTAAAAAGGCATCAATTTATACAAGAACAAAAATAGATGGAACAGATTTATTATTTTGAGATACCTGCCAGGAAAAAATTGTGATTTTACAACTATTGCAAGTTCTTCTCACATGTCTTTTCTTTCATTTATGGGCCAGGATGAAAATTTATAAGAAAAATATAGTTTAACACACTTTTTAATGGATGTTATTAAATAATAATAGGCAAACAAGCAAACATATGATAAAGAATAGTTCAGTAATCAAACTGAACTCATAACTAGCTATGAATGAGTCTGTTAACTCAAATATATGTCAAAACAAATGATGAAATTGATGCAAGAAGAAGTTGTTTTCTTTCTAGTCCTGTGTTAGAACACTGAAGGAACAACTTACGCCTTTAATCTAAGACCCTAAAAAGCTACTTAGTGTTATAACAGTGATCTTTACGTAACTGGTGAAGGACACAATTATCAATCCTGCTCTGAAACAATTTTAAAATATAGATCATTTAGTATGTGTGGTAAAATCGATCTAGTCAAGTCTGTGAGAAGTGCAGAGACTACATAGGTTTCTTTATGGCCCACAACTTGAGTTTCTCCAAATCTCACGGCTGTTGCATTAGCAATTGTTATTTTCCTTACTCCCTTCCTTAACATAGCCTTGCACAGAAGTCAGGCTTAGGTAGAACAGATTGCTGAAGAGCTTTGATTTCTGCAGCTTAAAATAGAATCTTTTAAACTTGTCAGAAGGTACAGATTTGGGAGCTGTGCTATTTCTCCCTGAAGCATATATGTGCATACACAGTCTATATGTACATTCACATGCTGATAGGTGAAGAATGCATCCATCTCAGAAAATGAGCAGTCATTAGTGTTTTTTTAAAATGTGTTGCCATTCCTTCTGCATTATTTTCTTCAGGAAATTTGCTGTCTCCTGTTTGTTGTTCCTAAAATTCAGTCAAAGAACAGCTTCATTAGATGCTGATGGCAGTAGGAGTTGCCCAGGCAATGGTGGTTAGCTGGCATAGCCAGTGACTGAAATTTTTCACTTTTTACTCCTGACGAGTAGAGAGGCACTTGTTTGAAGTGTCGTGGTAAGCTGAGAGACCACAAACTGCTTTTATGTGTTGGTGACTTCCTGGGTTGGGGGGACCACTCTGTTTTCTGTGAAGACTGTCAACAAGCGTAAGAAAAGTTCATGTGACCCACTCTTTCCATAGTAAATAGGCTTTGGATCTCTTGTCCTACTTGGAAAGTCTTACTAGTAGCTTCCAACTAATCTTGTAAATTCTACTGCTGTGCCTGTCAATCTGGTACTTTCAAAAATACATCAGACAAGATCAGCTTGACCCTCACGAGGAAAAAAACCTCTCCATTTGATGTATTTGTCATAGAGACAAATGCTTAAAAAATAGTCAATGACATCACTAGTATCTACATTTCATTTACAGAGTCTTTTAAATCCATGACATTTACTTACTGGCAAGAAATGAGGGAAGTAGCATGTAGCCCAAATCAGAACAGAATTTATTAACTATTTCAGTGACTTTTAACCTAGAGCTGCAGAACTGCTTTATCTTTCTATCAGAATTAATGAAATTAAAACAACTCAGCCTTTCCTTTTCTTGTTCTTTTATATTTTTTTTTTCCTTATTGACTTAGTAGTGT
Source organism: Chionis minor (assembly GCA_013398295.1). Classification (NCBI taxonomy): domain Eukaryota; kingdom Metazoa; phylum Chordata; class Aves; order Charadriiformes; family Chionidae; genus Chionis; species Chionis minor. The sequence goes on from VZSF01000866.1 coordinate 372,782, forward strand.
TTGGTTACCATTCTGTTTTCGGAAATGATAACTAAACAATCTTTAGTGTATTCTTTTGTCACTGTATGTTGGCAGATTTCAGATACCATTCCACCTGTGTTTCAAACACAGTAATCACAAAATAAGAACACATTCAAGGAGGAATTTGCCTTCCTAACAGCTGGTTCTAGATGAAAATCTGGCATACATATTGACTAATCAAGTTCTTTGTGTCCTATAGGCACTTATATAAGCAAACAACTTTGAACACTTGTAAAATTTCTATCTTTCATATATGTTGATTTAGAACATTAAGCCAAGCTGTATTGCTGTAACTGCTTCATGAAAGTAATAGGCAGCGTGTCTTACCAAGCTTGGAAGAAACCCATCAATTTTAAACACCAAAGTACTTTTTAATAATTCTCTTGAGAGTTTTTAATCATGTGTTATACTTAGTGATCAGGGTTGTTATCTAACTTCCTACCTTTATGCTCAGAATGGAATATAATCAATAAAAAAACTTGATTCCAAGCTCATTTCTTTACGGTGTCAGTAAACAGCTCAGCTGTAATTCATTGTCTTATCTGTCTTATGTGCCATACCTGTGCAAGTTTAGCAAATACTCTCACAAACTTTTGTGAAAAGTAAAGCTTAGAGACTCTACTGGAAATTAATAGGAGCTAATGAATTTTCAATTTTCAAATATGCCACATTTATGACTCCTTCAGGTAAAAACCCCAGTTATTTACACCATGCACTCAAAGAAGGATTTCTTTCTTATTAAATAAAAGGGCTGCATATAAACACCTATTGAATTCAGTGACCACTGAGTTTCCCTGAAGAAAAGCTGCACTTGGAACTCTACAGACATAGAAATTAAAATAATAATAAAAAACAGGCTGTTGCAATAAATTGTTTTCATTGGCACATCAAAGAAACTACCCTATTCTTTCCTTGCTTTGAGTTTGACAAACAAGCAAAGTGTCAGATCTGCCTTCTGCTTGGCTTGTGTGGGTTGCTTAGTATCATCTTCCTTAGTTCCTGTCTGTAAGAATTACCTCATAAGGATTAATTAATTATTATGAAAGGAAGTGAGATTTTTGGGTGGAATTCATAGTAGAAGTGAAAATTATCAGTACTTTTTTTTTGAATCTTGAAAATAAAATCTTTATATGTAGATTTTATTCTTACTCTTCCCAGATAAAAATATTTTCCTCTTAGATACTGTTATGAACTTTAATGTGTTTGAAGCAGATCGTGCAAAATTACGCGGAATAGGCAAAAGGTTGCATTTCAGACTTAAGAATCTCAGTTGTGTCACTGACAATGTTGATCTAACACTTGCCCAATTAAATGAAAAGAATTATTTTTATCTTCTGTTACCAGGAGATAAAGAATGTAGGGTAAGATAACGTATGGAAACTTTAGAAAGACTCAGTGCAGCAGAGACATATAAAATGGCTATGGTATAATAAAGAAGTGTTAGGGTTAATCCGTTGCCATCAATCTTTATTTTCTTTTCCACTCCATTGCAACCACAAATACAATCTTGACAGATGTTAGTAAAAGGCTGGATGTAATCCAGGCTACAATGGTTGCTGTGGATAGAAAGTTTAAAAGTGTTGGCTAAAGGCTGCAAGAAGCTGAAAAAAAAAAACAAAACACAAAACCAACCAAAAAAGAAGAGAGTTTGGGCTCGGCGACTGATGGACAAAACACAAATTAAATTGATGAACTGAAAAAAAAATCATATTGAGAAATAATAAGGTTGATATAGATTCGTGAAAATAAGGAGCATGATAGCTTGAGATCTGTTATTTGTTGCTATGGCTTATAATGGTGTTGAGAGATAAGTAGTTTATCACTTATTTTACATTGTGTGGTGGGACTTTCTGTGCTGGGATTGGTCAGCTGAACAGCACACATATAGTATTAGTGTAATGGGCAAGCCTTACCATTAAGGGATAGAATGTCATAATTCTCATGTAAATATGAGTCAAGAGTTCAAGTTTCAAAAATCGTATTTTAAAATCTGCACTGCAGTCCAATATTTCAGCTTAAGCAAGTGTTTGTGATTGTCAGAATGAGAATAAAAAATACAAGCTTGGAACATAACTCACCCTCTCTTGCCAAGGTAAGGATAAGCATATTTCTTTCTTTCACCTCCCCAATGCCACTGATTTTTTTGGCTAAGGGCACGGAAAATATATCTACCTTAAGAATACAGGAGTGTCTTTGTAACAGTCAATCTGTTCAGCAACCTTTAATAATGCTGTCTTTATTTACCAGACTCCTTTCTCACCTGTCGCATGTTCTGACGGTGAGTTCAATGAAACCTATGTGGTATTAGAAGCATTACCACCTAACTGAGCAACTCTCTGCTTACTGCAACTTAGAAAGCTGTTTCTAGCAAAAATAATAATAATAGTTTCCTCACACTTGCTAACATTGTAAACTTGTTTGGTTCAGGAAAGCATGAAAACCTTGGACTTTGGCCAGAAAATGTTCCTATTGTTTTTGCTGAAGTGAAGAGTTGGTAGAAAACAGCTTTTTATTTTAACTCAGTCTTCACTGCTCTGCAACAAAATGCAATCTAGGCCTCTTTACAGATAATATTCTAGAAATAAGAAAATACAAGCAGTAGAGACATAGATGTTTGTAGTGAATATGTAGTATTTTGGCTCACTCCCATTTGTTCTTGGCTATTTTTCCAATAGAAATGCAGCATTTTGTTATCTGCTCTCATATATCTGTTACTTAGAAGTCCCCCAGTTTTTAAGGTCAATAGAGCTGAAATCCAGAACTTAGTTTTTTGTGTCAATGCCTCAGTTTTGGCTGAGACATTTCTTCCATTATTGGGAAGAAAGCAGCTGAAGTTGTCCCACAGACTGGTTAGTTATCCAGTAGGGTAACATCTTTTATGACCAATAGGTATTTTTAGAAGAAAGACAGAATGTTCCTTCAATAGAGCTTGCAGAATTTTTTCCAGTAGAACGATGCCTGTTTGATGGAATGAAAATGTTCCACAGGAATGTTCATTCTGTCACAGCTATCAACAGAAAATGGGCAGGGAGGTGAGTTTTTATTTTCTTGCTAGGTTTTGTGCCAATCAACCAGCTTGTCAACAGCTGTGCGACCTCTTTCCTAGGCTCTCTAGGCTCTTGACCTGGCAAGCTCTCAAGCTCCTTAGTATCCCAGTTCATCACTTGATGGGCAGCCAGCTTTTTGTCTGGCTGCTTGTATGGATTGCAGAGTGACTTGCTCCTGGCTCACCTAAGCTTCCAAGCGTCTTGCTAACTGGCTTTCTTCCCTCCTTCTGTTTAGCTCCTCAAATGCCATTTCCATAGACTGCCTCGTTCCTCATTTCCTTGGCTTTTGAGGTGTGGTTACTGTGACTGGCCTCTTGTCCATCTAGCTGGCTCCTTGGTGGATAAGCATCAGAAATCCAGCTGGCTTGCTGTCCAGAAGTTGCTTCCTAACTGGTTGTCCGTTTAGCTGTGGTATGGATTCTGTGTAAGGCTTGCCATCCCAGGCAAAGTTAGTTTCTGCTGATGATCTGCTTAATGGTGTTCTCTGGACTTTTTTTGGGTTTTCCTACCACAAAAGAGGTTGTCGGTTTTTTTCTATTCCATTAACTCCTTTCTGGTAGAGATGCTATTCTTTACTCCTGTCTTTCAACACCCTACTCTCTGAAATTAAAACCACTGTTAATCAGGTAGTAGTTATTCTTCCTGCATGGAATAGTAGGTGTTAGTTTATTCTGTCATAGCTAGGCATTCTGATCAACTCTTCTGCTGACAAATGGTGCTTTTTTCTTTCCACAATCTGAAGCTTCAGTAAACCACAAAAATTGGACACACATGAAAAACTTTATGAAAAAAGGTAACTGGTAAGGATCTTAAAGAGCAGGTAAATTGCTTTTTTTAAATGCTCTCAACAGTTTGAAAAACAGGGTAATATTCTTTCATAGTTTCAGTTGGGGGAGATAAAACATGTGCTGGTCATACTTAATACTACGGCAGTATTCATGATAATGGTGATGGTGAGACTTTATTCTGTCCACTGAAGCAATAAAATGCCTACAACCAATCTTCTGTCAATACTTCAGTATTTCAGAGTATTAGTTCCCTCCTCTGATGAGAAGTGAAATAGTAACAGAGCATGGGGAATGGGATTCTAGTGACCTCTTGAGCCAGCTGCCTTTCTGTCTCTTTCCTGGTGAGTAGAAAGCTGTTTTGTTTCCACTGCTGCTGTAGATATGTGAAGTCGTTCTGTAAGAAGAAAGAGTACTGAATGGAGCAGAGGAAATTCACACAGAAAGATACACCTCTGTGTAGCTAAAAGGATGCAGTTTAAGGTGATGAGAGAGAAGCCCTTTGTGTAGTTGCTTTGCGTGTTTATTTAAACAAGATATAAATCTTCAGTAAGTGACCATTCTTCAAAGCCAGTACTCGCCCATAGCTTCAGGAGCTAATGCAGGCACTGATTCACATTCTCTCTGCTTTTCCAACACTTCAAGCTATTCAACGTGTTCCTCTTCGGCACATGTTAGAAGATGATAAAAACTGTTACAAATCTCATATCCGTGTCTGAAGCTTGGACAACTATAGTGCAGTCTTGGTATTTAAAAGCTATTTCCTGTAGGCAGTCAGGCCAAAGGAAGGTATCCAGAGTATATTGCAGAGATTTAAATATGTCTTTTGGCTGTGAAAGAAACCTAAGTCAAGCCAAAGCAACATTTGTGTACCTTGTAATTACCGTGAAAGGTTTGTATTGTGTGACTAGAAACTCTCAACCTGCTATTTGGCATCATTTAGGTTGGAAAAAGGTGAAAACAAAGCTGTGCAAATGGCTAGAAGTAATTTATAAAACCAAAACAATTTGGCTTTGCTGAATGTTCTGGATCTGATTGTGAATAAGAAATAGTTTTTCTGAAAGGATTACTAGAAGTAGTAGTTTTTCCAAGTATCTATGTGAACTGTGACGCTTATAGCAACCTTTACATTCTAGGAAATATTTGAAAGGTATATGCTTTTATAGATGCAATATAGGAAGACAGAAGAGAATGTTATTTGCAAATAGTAGAGGGGAAAATGGTTCCTGCTTCTAGAAAAAGACAAAGAATCTTATTCATTATCAAAGAGAACTGGAAGTTCTCCTGAGCTGGGTGGTCCTTGCTAATTTAGCTATTAGTATTTATCATTATGCAAATATTCACTAATCATGATGTTTATTATTCATTAATAAATCAACAGATTTTTATGGTATCAGGCAAGTATTATACATACTATGCCTAGCAGTGAAGTGACAAGCCCTGAAAAAAGCTTCATCTAATTAAACTATAAGGGTTAGTCTGGCTAGTAACACTGTCAACGCTTTACGCAGTTATTCTGAGTTTTGGATCCCTATGGGTTGGAGCTCATTTCCAATATTCAAGCTGTCTTGGGCTGACCATAACAGCCTGAAGAAGTTATATCTTCACCAGCACAACCTCCTTCATGGCTGTTTATAAAGCCAAAGAAAGTGTCAGGCAATGTGGGAGGACTTAGAAATCCGTTAGTGCATGAAAAAGAATTTCCCAAAAGCTGGATATGGATTTGATAACACATTTTTGAGGAGGAATCACCCCAGAATTTATTATTCCAGAGTTCAGTACAAAAATCAAGCTTGTCATTTAGTTTTTCCACTTCAAAATTTCTCCTCTGAACCCTTTGGCAGGTATTATATAAAATACTACACAATATTAGCAAAGAGACTTTTAAAATTGGTTACAGTAAGTTTACATAGCAATTTGAATGCCTGCCAATGTTAGTGTTTTAGTGAAAGAGTTTCTTCCTTTCCACACCCTTTAAACATCCGTAAAGTATTTCCAAGAAAAGAAACAAGTGTAAAGATAATACAGTGTGTTTGGCATTTCTGATAAAGAAAGGCCTGATTTATGAACCTTTTGCACACCACTCATGTTCGCAATTCATAGACTGAAGCCCCTTTTTTCCTTGTACATGCAATTTCTTTCTGTCTCATAAACAAAGAGTGGGGTTCATGAAGGCAGATGAAATTGGCTTACACAACTTAGATAGTATTCTGTCATGACAAACGGGGAGCATGTTTATTTTCCTTGAAGGTTCCTGGTATGTTGATTGCAGAAATAACTGGCTTGTATTCAATCCCCATATAAATACATAAGCACAGAGGAGGTACACTAACCACCTCCAGGGAAAGCCAATGCTCTCCATTTTTCCAGAGGATACCAGGATTTCCATCCTCTTAGTGGATCCTGGAAGCAATAACAGGCTAGAGCTGGGGTTCCAGTTAGTGGAATTAATCACAAAAGCGATGCGGCATGTGAGACATCCCAGAAAGGTCTTTGGAGTTCTAGGTAAACATTTGTTTCTGCAGTTCAGCAGAGCTTACTACTGCACAACTGTTTCATGAGGGCCCTCAGTAAATATCTGAGCCTAACTTTCAGATTTTGTGGTGTATAAATTACTACAGTAGCATTTTACAGCTATTTTTCTCAGTATTAATTTCAATGTTTAAGTGATGAAGCCAATATATATGAAGCTCTTAGCCTCTCCAAATAAAGATTAAGTCTTACCTGCTTATTGGCATTTGTATTTATTTAATTTTAGACTAAACACTTTAAAAAAAAGAATTCACCTTTTGTGTCTAAATGACCTGCGTGGATTCACTCAGGATCTGAGGCTGTTCCTAGAAGGGGACATATTCTTTGCTATTATAAAACTCTATAGTGAAATGAAGCCATCTACATGATGAATGTGCTGCATGATGTAAAATTGCCATTAACCTTAACCACAATGCTATTAAACTGGTCAAATAACAAGACTGCAATATTTGGACATACAATTAATATATTTACTAATCTTTATTTAACTAGGAACAACACCTGTCCCAGCTGGAATCTTTTACTGAAGGTATTTGCAGTCAAGGGAACGCTTACACTTGTCTTGTAACTTCTGTCTCTTATGTAGTGCCTAAAAGAAAAACAGCAAAAAATATATTTGCAGGGTATGTCTTTTTAATGCATAATTCTTAAAGAATAGAGATTGACACTGTTGAGAGGTATTATGGAACACCTAAACAGATGCTAAATATGTCTGGACCACCGAAACACAGTAACTTTGCAGGATGGTGGCTGATCTGAAAGTCTTTATTGAGAGACTGTGACAACTCTACAGGAGGTTTTATGAGCTTTAGTGTAAAGCATCTGTGCACTAAAGAGAGACTAAGTAGACCTTGACACAATTGACCATTGTGGTCTACTCTGTCAATAATATGCATACTGAAGAGTAGTCATTAGTCTGGAGACTGTAGTCTCCTGCACCACTCCATGACGCATCCAGCTCTGCATTCTGTATTGCTACCGCGTGTTGATAACATGCCTAGAAAATTCTTTTCTCTATGCTTTGCAGTGGAAAAATATTATGGAATGCTGAGCCTCAGAAGTATTCTCTTGGAACTTCTGTCTGACAATAAAACTCCGTACTGCAGGAAAACCTTCCTACTCATGATTGTAGATTAATTCAAGACAACATAAATAGCAGTTTTAATATTCTTCTACTGTGGAATTGTTTATTTCGTAACTGAATTCAGTCAAAATAGAAATAATCTTTTCTAAAACAATCACCTTTTAATAAAAGATAGGTTGTAATAATGGGCTAGTACATATCTGCAAGCACAAAGACAGAAATAAGGTTGAAATTTTATCATTAACAGGCATTATTATTATAATGTATTACTGGATTGTCAGGTATGGTGTACCATACAGTATGTTGCAGCCACTCCTTACTACTTTGAAAAAGATGTCATTTATTATTAATTTCAGTCTCTCTAGTTCAGTGGGTTTGTCAGAACCTTAAATTTATAGATACTTTATCATTTTAATTAAGGTATTATGTAAATTGTACATGATTTTTTCTGGAAATTACTCCTTACCCTTTAAAGATAACAGTAAATGGAAAACACCTGTTAGTAATGTATGAACTCCCAATGCCAAGGATTCAAGGGACTACAGATGCATATTCAAATCGTATTGAAGAAACAAGACTGGAGTTTGGTTTAGTTTAATAGCTGCACTAGAAATTTCATGAATTTCCTGTTTAGAAAAAACAGAAATGAGCTGAAAAAGCTCATGAAAACAGCTTTATTTGTAATACTTGCATTGTTTGCTTTTCAGCTTTGATGAAAACATTGCCTATTAAACACAAACTTCCCTCTTCCTAGGTCTTACTCCCATTTTAAGTTTTGACTTTATCTGTGTGTGAATAAAAGCATCTTTATGACAAGTGGAAAATATACAACTGAAAGTTCTTTTGAGCAAGTTCCTCCACACTCAGGCATTTAGAAGACCTGAGCATCAGTCGCGAAATTGTAGTTCAGTTTTGATTTTCTTCTATTTTTTGACCAGCGACAAGATGATAAGGCCAGTAGTGTTTTGTATTTCAACCACAGAAAACCTGTAATGATGCTCGGAACACAGAATATACTGTGGGTGTTGACATGGGCAAAACAGTGGCACATGCCATGTGACACCTCAGTGAAGAAACAAGCAGGGAGACTGGATTCTCCTGTGACCTGCTCTGTGCCAGTGAACTTTTTTACCCAGGTGTTGTACCAGTGCTCTATTTGTGTGCCCAGATGCCCAGTGAACTCAGTCTCCTGGGATTTAAGAGATTTGTCCTCCTAAAAATAGGAGCCTTTACATTCAGATATTGTGAGGGTAATGAGGGTAATAGGTAATAGACATTTTTTGCTGGTAGTTGGTAATGTCTTTCAACATTAAAGTTGAAAAAAAAAATCATTCTGCCTTTATTGGCAGCAGCTTCTTTAATTTGTTGCCCTGATTTCTTCTTTTGATTGTTTGGACTTCTGAACTTTTTTATCTTTTCAGACAAAGCATGTGGAGTTTATACTCAGCTGAAGGCAACTTACATTCAGAAAAAGCTGGGGTTTGCTTGTGTTTTCTGGGCCATCTGCAAAGTAAGCACAGGAATCGGCAACCTTACTTACAAAGCCAGTTGTTTGTCCTAGCCCAGGTCAAAACACTGAAAGTTTGCCTGTGAACATTCTCTGAAATCCAAATGACTTATTATCAAGCTTGCTTTGCTTTTGATCCTGTTGTAGGATGATGTGTTTTCCTAATGATGCAGAATCTCTCATTAAGTTCAGGAAACAGGATACAAGGATAAGTCAATTGACTCAATTTATGGGCATAATAAAGCAGGCCCTATTACCTTCAGCAATCAAGGCAAGACAAGGTGAAACACAATGTTGTAAAGTTATTATGACAAATAACTTAGTATTTACCTGCAAATACAGAGTTAATACACTGTGTTTTTGAAGGAGAATTTGAGGCATTAAAATCTGAAAATAATAGTCAGAGTCTATTGTCTAATCTGTCATCTCAGAATATTTCAGAATTTATTCAAAGGCAGAAATATCTGTCACTAAAGCATGATGAAGTACAAGAATTTTTTTAAGTATTTCCTAATGTCTGCTCTACATCTCCTTTTGGCCTTTCTGAGTCAGTGTTAACAGCTGGGGCATTTTGTTTTCTTACTTGTAATATAATTAAAAACAAATTTAGCAGGAGAATAGAAGTTTTGTCTGTTGGAGGCCTGTTAGTTTTTAGGAAGGTGATTGGCAACGTACACAGCTGTTCCTGACAATTATGAAGTTAAAACAGCAAAACAAGGGAAAGAGGCTGAATTTACCAAATATGGTTTCCTTTGTATGTCAGTGAAAACAAATCATTAGACTGGCTAGAGTTCTTCATGCAGCATGCATAAATCAAACTCCTTTACGTGTACTGCATTACAGAAATTAGAGATGAAACTTAGTATCTTCCCAGAGAAAGCAATGCAATACATGCTTCCAAACTGCATGGAACACAGTAGCAGGTAAAGAAAGACAATTGGGATTTAAGCTATACTTTTTTTACCTTAGCAGGAAAAGAAATACTTTTAATTTCAGCTGGAATATAGTCCAAAACCAGCAGAGAGATGTTGCTTATTCATGCAATTAAAAGTTGCCTTGAATTTCATCTACCAGTATTCAACTAACTTCAAAATTATGAAAAGAGGTCTTGTGCTTGTGCATTAATTAAGTCTGTCAAGGTACAAATATTTCCAAAGGAAGAAAACAGGACAATACTGAAGGAAATATGTGAAGGAAGTTGTCAGTCATTGGTACTATTCCCTAGCATTGAACTCTGGTGCTCAGGAACAAGTCTATGTTGTAGGTGCTCTGACTCAGTAGGTGGTGTTATTCTGGGGAATATTTAACACAGGGATTTGACCACCTGCAACACCTTCCGTGAAGAAAGATGAGTTCATCTGGGTGTCTTATGTCCAAATTCAGCTCAAACAATAATGCTTCACTCATGTTATTTTTGACTTGTTCAAAATGTCTTCAGTGGTGTGACACAGGAAGCAGATATAAGGAGAAAGATGTGAATTACCCTTACATATCATCTTTATGTTTGTTTGTAAAGTGCTTTTGAATCCTAAGGAACTGTAAGTGCTAAGTGCAAGGCATCATGAATATTATATAAATGTATGTTCATTAGCATTAAAAATTCACAAACAAATTATTTCCAGTGCCAGAACTTATTCTTATGTTCAGTCACGCAACAGGCAAAAATTAAAGTACCAGCAACCCCATTCCTGTGCCAAGACACTGCATTTCAAGGCAAGGGGCAAAGGAACTAGGGTCAAAATTGTAAACATTTTCACTATCCACTTTGTACAACTGCTGGATAAAATTATCTTGTAAACCCATTTACCATGTCTCACTTTGCTTTTTCTACCTTGATATTTGTGCTTACGCTTCTGAATAACTCCTGGTTATTGAAGTATTCAAAATAAAATATAACAGCAGGGACAGTGCAGCTGCTGCGTAAGGTAAGTGTAATAATGATATCGGTGATTTTACTAACTTACTTCATGAACGAGAATTTACCTTGGAAATGAGGATGAGTTTGCTGTCCATCATCGTTATTTCATTCATCAGCTAGATGTTGCTCTGGGCAACTGGTATGCTATTTGCCTCTCCTGGTTTTAGTTTGTTTTTTGGCCAAAAAGATTTACATCTCTGTTGTTTGCTTCTTGTACTTGGTGTGAGCAGTCAGGAAAAGGAGACTGCTGCTCTGTGAGGAACCTGGAATTGAACCCTTCCAACACCTGAAGAGCCAGAAAGTCTCATGACTCTCTGCCCTAGGATTTGTAGTCATTTGGGAGGAGCCTAGCCTTTCGATTAAACTGATTTTTAATATTTAACTTCACAGGTGACAACAACTTCCAGTGTCTGTAGTAGCTGAATATGACTTTGCAAAAGCATTTATGGGGTCCCTTTAAAAATCAATTTGTCGCTGCTGTTAGAGAACTTGAATAATTTTTGAATGCTGCTTGTGATCAAATAACATCAGCAGAGGCAAGAGAAATTCATATTTTCCTCCTTATTCATGTTCATAACTAAGCCTTTTCTGCGACTGATATGCATATGTAACTCCCATTCCTCTGCTTCATTGACTCTCCCTCTCATTTCAGACCTCATTTGAAACATATTTTCTCTCTCTTATTGTTTGTTACTTAACTCCATTACTTACTAAACGTATTTATTGATAAACACATAGAGTACTACTGAATGGCTTGTGAACATGCATGTTTTTACTGCTTTGTCCTCTTAGCTACAGCTGAAAAAAATTAAGAAAAATCATACCTTTTTAGATTTAATATTCTGATATGCCTGCAAATTAAGCATGTGAAGTTTCATGGATCTTATCAAAATCTGTTAATCTTTTTTAGATTTAGAAATTTTGCCAACATAATGCCTTTAATCTTCTAGGTTTTGAGAACAGCATAGATACAAAGCACAAACTTACTGACTTTTCCCCAGTATAGGAAGGTTAGAATCAAAGCTAAAGATCTAATGAAAAAAATAACCCCCCTAAACTTTCTGGGAGAGTTTCAAGTGATTTAAATGAGCTTTGGATTGACTTCTCAGTGGTACCAAGAACATAGGCAAAATTCAATTTAATGTGTTACAGACTTCTGGTGGAGGAATAGAATGAGGGCTGGGATTTGAGGAGGCTGAGGAAGTTAAGGGAAGTTCAGTTGCTGGGAATCTGAAAGCAGGCATTGGTTTGGAGGACTTCAGAGAAAGAATTTTAGAAGGTTGTAGGTGGGGATGAAGACTTCTGAAGTCACAAGAGCTCTGGAGAATTTGGGGTCTGAGAAATCATAGTATTTGATTTGAGAAATCATAGGAGATCATCTCCGTAGTGTGAAGGTGAGCTTTGGGGGAGAACTTAGTCATGTAAGAGAGACGAGTGCTCTGAAGGAATGACTTAGGGAAAAGGGATCTGAAATACTCAATAGGTTTCAGGGTATGCATCTTTGTTGAGTCTGTGGTTGGTGACTGGGCAGGTACATGCTTCTGTTTGTCCCTTTCAGCCTTTCTGGGGAGCCTTTTTTTCCTTCCAAGCAGAAGCTGCTATTCAACCTTTTGAGTCTCCTGGAATGGGAAAGAAGGGGAAGAGGAAGAAGGCAGGCAAGGTCTGAAGAGTATCTGTGTGGGGGGAGGGTAAGACCAGAACCAGGTCTGGGAAAGAATGGTGTAAGAATTGAGAAATGAATTGTACTCATTAGAGCAGGGTTTTCTTCTCCTTCTGGGAACATCTGCTGGTACTGAGAGGACCAGGCAGCGATAAACACTATGCCATAATACACCCTCCTGAGTAGCAATGACAGAAGCAGTTGATTGTGAAAGCAGAAGCGGTTCAGACTAGGTCTCTTGTCTCATTAGACACAAACAAGGTATGCAGTATGTCACTGCAGGCTGTTCCTGCTTTGTTGCTTGAGTCTTCTGGTCACGTGTGAGCAATATAAGAAAGTTTGTAAGCCCATCCTAGAGAGCGTGTAGTTCTGCTTTCAGTTAATGGTTGGTTGGTGTGTGTATTGATGATAAAACGATCAGGATGGAACCGAAAATATATGTAGCAAATTTTGACTTACAGGCATATATATTTCTTTTTAAATTTGTATATAAGAAAAAACCCTCTATAGCCGCTTTGTGAACTAGCAAACACAGATCCAAGCAGCAGCTGTAGGTGGCTGCTGAGTAGCCAACATTCATATTTCAAAAAGTCAGTCCACATTTGAAAAAGTTCACTGCACATTCATGTGTCACTGCATGTTTTTATGGCCCTGCTGTGCATGCAGAATTGTTTCTTTTCTTCAAATAAAAAATAGTGTGAACCTGACCAGCACTACGTAATAGCGTAGACTCCTCTTCTAACATCTGGTTCCTTTCATACTGTAATAGACAAACAGCTAAACATTCAGTGGCTTAATTTCTTTTTCTTTTTGTAAATCTGAGGCATTCAGATGCTTATCAGATCCTGAAGGGGTTGCTGTTTTTACTTAGGAAAAATCACTACTGACTTTGAAGCCCATATCAGCTTTGTTTAACTAATGAGCATTGACTTGAGAATTTGGCCCCAAATTCCTTTTATAGATAAATCATCTGGAGTTCTCACATAAGCAAACTGACTACTTATGTTTCCACTATTTTGGGTGTTTCCTAGCATCAGGAGCATCACAGAAGTGAATGACCTTTCTCACAATCTTGCAGTTTCAAATTGGAAATGGGAATTTAAAATAGAGATCTATATAAAATGCAATTTTTCTGGCAGGAAAGTGAAGTAAGTTCAACAACTTTATACCCAGTAACACTCCCACAGAAACAGAGAGCAGTAGTATCAGACTTCAGTAGCAGCAGGAATGACAAAGACCACTAAGAAACAGGACTGTGTGACCAGACCTTTGAGGACTTACACCTGCAAAACATTATATACCATGTGGGCAGCTGCACAGGTGTTATAAAACTGCTGGTGTTGAGGGACTATTTGATTAGCTAATTACCCTTATAAAGGGACAACTTAATCTGTGTGAAACTCCCCCAGCTGAGAACTCATTTTGTCATTCTATTTTCAAATTTTCTCTCTACAAATTGCAGTTAAAAATAATTGGAAATTTAGAAGAAAAGAAAGAAAGAAAAAGAAAACCTAATTTGTCAATAAAAAAAATCAACTTTTAAAATTCCTCCCTGGTGGTCTGGTATTATTAAATATTCTCCTTGATTTTTTTTTTTTTTTATCTTGGTTTATTGGAGGGAGAAAAACAATTATCTGTAAACGTAATTTTTAATGCATGGTAATAAAAATAAATGGTACAGCTCTGCTGCTGCTCACCTAAATCTTCTTCCCTGGTGGTCTAGTGGTATTAAATAATCTGTTCCACATGTATTCATCATTTGCTGACAGGAAAAGGAAAACTTTTTACATTTTATTGTCCACAAAACAAACACAATATTAGTTAATCAGGTGGGGAAGATTTTTCTGAGGGTCACTCAAGAAACAAAAGAAACCTTTTACTTTCCCAGCTGGTGTAATTTTAGCTCTCCTAATTTACATGACAATTAGCATGAAACCAGAAGGGCAGAAATTATTTCCAGGATGCCCTTTGTGTTCAGTTCTATTTTGGCCAAATAATATTTGTTATGGTTTTATTCTTATCTGCAACAAATTAGCTGAAGTAATGAGTGTTTGCCACAAATTCTCTCATTGCTGATGAGTCATTCCTTTGCTTTAGGATATTTACTGTCTGTTTTATACTCATACATAACACTTTTTATGTAAATCTCCCAGTGCTTTACTAAATTAGATCAGCAAACATTATCCTTCCCATTTCAAAGACTGATAAACTGATAGGTGGTGCTGTGCAACGTGGACTTGCCTGCAGCTGTCGGTGATTCCGTGACAAGAGAGGAAAATAGAGCCCCAGTCTCTGGGGTTTGTTCCCATCTTAGAGACCTCTAATATCTTCTACTTCAAAAACATGAAGATTTTATTTTCCAAATGCCCTTAAAGAAAATAAGCTTTTGGCAATGGAAGTGGAGTCCTCATTAATTCTTATTCATCTTCTTTTCTGGCGTTTGTGCAGTTTTTAAAAACAATGCTGGAAAATTTTTTGACTCGTTTCAAAGTGTGATGTCATGGTATGTGTACTCTCCTCTCGGAGAAGAGAGACCAAAAAATATTGACTTTTTGGACAGGGTATTATATGTATCAATACTACGTTTTGAAAATACAGCATTTCCAGAGTGTTATAATTTTGGGTTTGGCATAAAGTTTCGTAACATATTTTAGAGATTTATCTGTGTTAACTGATGATTCTTTTCATTTTATAAAACAATATATATGATTTACTCTTTAAATACAAGCCAATATTATTAACATATAAATCTCAAGTATTATACTGGATGTATACTTCATATGGCACGTTGGGGATGTTGACAGAAACTGCTTCATTTCCTTTGGGTTGTTTTACTTTGATACAGTTTGGACATGGAAAACAGCAGTGGGTAGAAAATGCATACTGGATCATTTTTACAAAAGCTAGTGCAGGGGCTTTTTTTTTTTCTAAAAAGGCTGTAAATAGCAAGAGCATAATAGACTGGCACGAGATGTAATTTTGATCTCATTATCCTGTGAAAGCTTGATAACTCAAGAGAGGTAAACCACCAGAGAGGAATATATTCCCCATCACAATGATGTTAAAAGTAAAAAAATCATTCCAAAGGGTTCACAGCCTATTCTTGGGAAGCACAAATATTTTTGCTTTAAAATAGGAAGATATGTACATTTGTTTTTAAACATGAATTGCTTTCATCTCAGAGGTATAAAATAATTAACTTAAGCTCTGATAAAATCTGTAGTTTGTAATTGAAAACATGTGCATTGTGGGACCAGTGGAATGTTTCCAGCCGAGCTGTGTGTGGCAGAAAGGAATCTCTACAGAGCTCAAAGCATTCCTGGTTTTATGGTAAATGTCTCTCTCTCCTCACTGAATTCTTATTAATCAGTTTTATTTACATGGCATTGTAGTGATCTACTGAAGAGTAAAATGCTTTAAAAACATTTTGAAAGAGACGTTACAGTCCTTGAGGGAGTAGACTTTAATTTAGCAGCAAGTTCCATTATAAACCGCATTCAGTGATAAGGCTTAAAAAACCCCCAAACTTATGTATGTACGTATGTGTGTATTTTCTACTGATGTTGTTGGAGTGACTTCTTGGAAAACTCCTTTATAGTGGAGTGATGAATGACTTGTGTGGCAATGATAAGGATATATTTTATTAGGACATAATATTTGTTCACATTAACTACCATGAATATATAAAAATGAATTAGAAAAACTTTTTCATTAAACTGCTCTCTGGGGCATGTAGTTCCCAAGGATGGTAACAAACTAGTCTACTGTCTTTGGGGCAAATGTCACACTGTTAAAAGTGAAGACTGAAAAGGAAAACCTAGCCTAAAACCATTATGTGTCTCTAGTAAACAGCTTCTTTCCCCCCCCAGTCATTACTTTTTATTAAATATTTTATTTAAAAACAGATAGCTTCTAGAGATTGTTAAGTTCTCAGCGACGGAGTCTGTTGTCTTTCCACAATGCCTGAAGATAGTTCATTTATTTCCTAATCTGGTTATCTGTAGTACCATAGGGTTGATTCATTTTTAATCCCTTCAGCATTCCTCGGAAGACAATCTTTGTGTAGTTACATGGGAAAAAAGTTCAATCTGGGTTACAAAACCTTCCTAGGCCATAGGTAAATATGTGGTAGCTTGCCTGTAGTAACTCCAGTGTTGCTGTGGCTGCTGTGTTGCTGTGGGACCATCAGTAGTCTTATTAGCTACCTCACAGCAAGCTCAGATATACCTATGTGAATTGCAGACCTACTTTTAAACTGTAATATAGACATGCACTCTGATTTATTTCTAAAATATCATGTACAATTCTGTTAAAGTGGAAAGTCTATGAAAAAAGTGCTATCTGAATGTGTAAATGAATACTGGAAAAATAATTACACAATGACACACACACTTTGCAGGTACTTACTTAGCCAGAACAATTTTAAAAAGCATAGTGATAAAAATGGAAATTCCATTGCATAGACTGTCTCCAGAAATCTTTCTGGTAGGGTGGCAACTCTGCAGCACAGATCTCTGTAGCCTAAGTTAATTCAGAAACTAGAACTAACCATAAGAGTTTACTATTTTCTGAGACCCTGCCATAACCTGAGGGGAGAAAAGCATTTTGTTAATAAATTATGTATTACAGCAAAGGAATGTAATGTTTTATTCTCTGTTCTGGATACGTAGGATCCTTCTAGTCTCACTTCTATAAAACCTTTCTGATTTCAGATGACAATTCTCAAATCTGAAATCATTACTCCAGTGTAACAGCTTCCAATACTGGAATAAGAATGTAAACAACTTCATGCTTTGAAAGAACTTTGAATTATTTTTGTGTGGGTTTTTTTTTTTTCCCCCCCTCCTAAGTCAGTCTGAGGTAGAAAGTTATCATAGGACATTCACTCTGAAGCCACTGAAAAGAGTTTAAGTGTTCAGAGTTAAGCTTTAAGTTTGGCAAAAAGCTCTCAGCTCTGGTAAATGCACAGCAATTCCCTAGAATAAAAAAGGTTTTAATTCCAGGATAAGAATTCATGGCTAAAACTATGAAAAAACAGTGTCTTGGGCCCATTCAGTTCTACCCACCTTATTTATTTAAAGCATTACATTTTTGTAAAAGCCAAAATAGGTTCTTTACTAAAAACATACCACCTACCCTTGTGATAATATGTTCTAAAGTACCACAAACTTAAATATTAATTGGAATGAAAATAGTATTATTCTATTATGAACAGGAATCTAAAGGAAGCTAGTGGGTGTTCAGTTTAAAACAAACAAAAGCAAGTAACAGTGGAATTCCTGACCTCAGTGTTTAAGTTTGGTATTGAACATGCAAAAAAAATTATTATGATTCAAAAATCTATTAAACAAGTTTTTGAGAGAAAAATATTAATTACAAATTTACTGCTTTAGCTCAGAAAGTCCCCAAAGTACATATGGCTAGGAGGTGAATGGCTATTCTGGAGAAATACCAGTGTATGATATATTGTCCTTCCAAAACATCCTTATTGGCCATAACAGAAGGTAGGACGGGGGATTAGATAGATTTTGGTATGGCTGTTCTTCTGTTGATGCACTGCTGTAATATCATTACTTTGACAGCACTAGTCCTTTGTCACCAAGAAATTCTTTTTACAGTTGTTAGTCTCTTTGATATTTGCGCTAATATCAAGGTCATCAGTCTTCGTAGTTAAAGCTAAGAATCACAATAGTCAGTATTTATGGGCATTACTCTTATTTCTGTTATTGCCTCCTTATGTGACTTGAGGGAATTCTTCAGCTTGTGTGTGTCTGTTCACCTAACTTAAGAAACTATTTTTGAGTTTTCATTAACTGAATGTTAAGATTCTTGGAGAGGTTAAAATAAGAGTCAGTTTACACTGAAAGGGCTCTAATTAATGATTTTTATTTAGCACTGTGCTCCTTGATTTTCATATGTGCATTTAGTTCATGAAGTGTAAGTGCTGTGCAGAAACAATGATGAAGAAGCGTGATACATACCGGCAAACCTTCTATCTGGAGGGGGGAAAAAAGCACATTTGGAAGGGAAATTTCAGTTATAAGCTGTAACTCCAAGAAAAGTATAATTAGCATCTGCGAAGCCAAGCAAAACCAGTTGTATAGCATTAACCTAACTATCATTATAGCATTATGTTGACAAACCCTTAATCATATGGAATCAAGACAGTGATACATAAATTATTCATCAATCTTCATGACTTTTAGTCATCTCAGCATATGATATTGTTCTTCAGGGCAATCATGAATCAAAATACGAAGTTTCTTCTATTTAGGGTTCTTGAGAGTGACCTGTGGATATCTGATAGGAAAGGGGTGTTGCTGCATTAGAAGCTCTGCAAGGTGGTGGCAACCCTCAGCCTTTTTATTCAGGCAGTCTGTTTTGAACTCATCGATGAAGGAGTCTGAGCAGCCTAATTGTGCCTGCATGGTATCTTTTCAGTACATAGTTAAATGGGAGCCTTCTGTTCTTTTAAACAGTTATCATAAATAGGACTTTATCTGTAGCAATGGTAATTTTCCTAAAACAAGCAAGTCTGCTGTCTTTGAGTGTATGCTGGAATGCATACTCATCTTCAGAACACGACAAAACCAAAACCACTGTTAGATACACAGAAGCCAGAAAGAAATCTAAATGGATCCCTGTTTGAAAGAGAAATCTGTGACTCTTGAAATGATTCCCTTGCAGACCTATGGGTAGGAACGTTTAAAGTGCCAGTATCGCACTCTGGCCCATTCCAGATCTCCAGGCAGTAGATACACACTCTGAGAACTATTAGTCCGGCCCTCTGGGCTTTTGGTTCTTGCACCGATGCAGTGGTTTTCATGACAGCTCTGGGGCTTCAAAGCATGCAAATCAGCCCACCTATACAGTGTAAATGGGTAAGAGCTTAGTCTTAACACTGAGAGAACACAGTGAGAATACAGTCATTGGAGAGTGACATTCGAGTCATAACATTCATAGTTACATCCAAGGCTTATGTTATCTCTGTCACATTGCTGTCCGTAGGGACTTGGAAGAAAGGACTGTTTATGGGAAATTCATTCTTGAGACGGCATGGAAGCTCTTCCCCTTGTAAGGATTACATTCAGCAGCTGTAACTAATAAAACCAATTACCTGACATCATCAGCACAACTTGACATGATTTTCTTAAGCTATAATGTAAGTTCAAAATCGAACCTATCAAATATAGTTTTGCGTTATCCAGATATAAATAAAAACAGGTTCACTATACAAGTGCTTTCAAAACTTAGTGCACAAAAGCAAATATCCTGCCGTTTCCATTAATATTTGCTTTGTTCTGTTCCGCCACAATGGAATTGTTAACTCATCTCTTGGCCTGTTCTTCTATAAGATAGTAAGTGTGGAACCCAGTCCTTCTAAGTCTTTCCTAAAATGCCAAAATAATCAAGAATACCATCAAAATTGATTTGTCTGTAGAACTAGAGTGGATTTCACCTCGGGACTAGTCCTGTGTGACACCTTTGATGCTGTTTCTGGAGGAACTGCTGGAACTTCTATTTCTTGCCTGGTCTGCGAAGCACTACTACAACAGCCTCAGAGAAGTGCACAATCTGTGCCATAATAATAATGAAACTGGCTCTTTTCCTCAGAAAAGCAGAAGACCATCCTTTCACATAGAATATGCAGTACAGTCTGACATAGAACTGATTGCCTTTTGTTACTAGATATTAGTAAATTAATATTATAAGACAACATAGTTCAACATTTTTTGTTATGCGAGAGTCAAGTGCATATATAGAGTGAAGGTAGTGACAGTGAAAGGTGGGGATTGCATGGCTAAGGTAATGTTGAATGTACACAATAGCTTTGGACAAATGGAAGGTCATTTTGTATGGTCACAAGGTCATAAAATATCCTAAGGTGCATGGCCAAAAAGAAGGATTTAGCTGATGGGTTGGAAAATGAGCACAGTAATACAGCTGAGCCCAGAGAAATCTTCCCAGAGAGGGTAGGATTGCTCTTCCTTTGTAATCTGCTGGCCGTCGGCTTCTTCCAGTGCAGAGAGCGGGGGCTATGGTGTTGGGACCAGCTAGTTAGCAGCTTCCAGGTGTGCGTTTGTCTCCGCAGCTGCAGGTCACGTAGAGCTCCCACAGCTATCCAGGAAGCTGCTTTTTCAGTGGCTTCTAGCCTTCGTTATCCCTACACTGAGCATAAGAGTCACAGTGTGACATCGAAGATATGGACTTGTTCTTCAAGAAGCTGCAATTCCACACAGGTAAACAAGGTGTTTTATGTGAGAGGAAGAGGTGGTTATGGATACATTTTATGTGCAGTGTATACCTGCCCTTGAAACGTATCAGCTCAGCTGAGCAATGTCGAACACAGGGTTGATTAGGCATATGGCAACAGCGGCATTAATAGGTTTTCTGAATAATTTAACTCTTTCCACATTTTTTCTGCTTCCATCATCTGCACCTTTATGACATTAAAGTGTATGAAAATGCTAGCTGCTCATTAAAGAACGAGTATGTCTGTGGCAGTCTATAAACAAAGGCCAGAGTTTCAGAAGTACCAAGAGCCTAGCAGCTCCAGCTGATGTCAACAGGGATTGCAGGTGCTCTGCACATCTGAAAATTCAGGGCTCAGTTTTTTTACCAGAGATCTCTTAAGTGTGGCTGTATGCGTGCTTGGGGAAATGTATTAAAAATGCCAAAGCGCACCTTCATATTATTTGCAGTTACTTGCAATATATTGAACATGTATCAGAATAGATCTGCAGCTTTATAGAGGGTTAGCCCATGTAAATCTGCAGCTCAGATCCTGGGCACAGATCCTTGCAATGTGGACAGCCTTGTTATGTCCCCAGGCACTGGTTGGCATAGTCCTTGAAGAAGTGAAGTTTATAGAGACAATAGACACATACGGGTCTGATATTTCAGCACTTGCAAAGGGAATTGTGTTTTGAATGTAAAAAGTTATGAAGTGCTGTGGATGGTGATCTCAGAGTCGGGTGCTGGCAGCTTTTTTTAAACACCCAAAATCACTGGTGATATTTTTGGTAACTGGTAGCTGTTTCCCACTTCTTCATTCTCCTTTCAGGAAAACGAGAAAATAGTCGCACACAATAATACTGCCTCGTTTCATTGATTTTCACTTTGTTCTTGCTTTTTAAGAAAAATGCATTTATATTCTATTGAGGAACTCTAGAAAGAGGCTCGCATAGAAGTGAAAAATTCTGTATTTGGGGCCACATGATCTGTGGAGCATGTAGAGAAAAAACTGTGTAACTGTTCATTTGCCGAATGAGGCAGGGGTATGTGGAAAAATACTGCACACAGTCATCTCATTAAAAGCTTCATCACAGACTGTGTGGAGCTTTCCACTAGGCTTTGAGTGTCTGGCTTGCTAATTTAGCATCAGTTTTATGTATCGGTGTAAGTGTGTAACTATATTAACCATCACAGGATCATCACAGAGCTTAGTGGGACTGTCCTTGCAGGAAGACTGTAACAGCATGGATATCACAGGGTTGCGGTATTGTAGACAATGTTGCCTAATGTACTAACAATCCTTTTTTTGCCTTCTAAATTGTACATGCAATATTTTCAAAAGTGCTAACCTCAGTCAGAATTTAAAAACAACCCCTCCCCCCCAATCTAAACAGAATTAACACTGATTTTGCTTCAGTCAATGCATTTATTTATGAAACAAGCAAGTCTGTTACTTAAGCAAGCCCTTGGGTGCATTTAAAAATACCAAACAACACAATTAATCATTTTTGGTGTATTACGCTGCTAGCCATTGGCTGTACGAAGGATATGCCCTGCATTTTTCAAATACTGTAAAAGAAGTGCTAACATTAAGGGCAAAATCTCTAACAAAGCCCAAAACCCTCTGCCAGAAAAAAAAAAAAAGCTCATTTTCATAAATTTACACATAACACAACCTTTAACTACCACGACCTTTTTAGAAAAAAACCTTGAATTATGATAGATCCCATTGTGGGTGGGTTTTTTTGGTGTTTGGTTGGGGTTTTTTGTTGGTTTTTTTTGGTTTGTTTGTTTTGTTTTTTTAATTGTCTTCTGACTCTGAGCTGTTGGACAGTGTTGGAGACAAATTGAGGCCTCGAGATATCACTGAACTGACAAGTGTTCTGCCCCTTTAAGAGTCTAAGCTTGATTGTCATGATGAGTCTGCATGCTTCAGAGTGGTAATAGTTTTTTTTAAATACATTTTTTAAAAATTATTGAAAAAATAGGACTTCCTTCTACAGCAAGCTTTCTAGTTACTGAAATGGAATCTCTGTTCCCTGTCTCATCTGCAGCAGTGTCCAAAAAAATCATCACTTTCTTAAATATTTTTTTAAAGTGTTATGATTAGACACCAGTGGGGTGCAATTTTTATTAAAGATAAATTAGGATGGAACTGTAGGTTTAAAAGTTCTGAAGAAAGAAAAATAAACAGAAGCATGAACGGTAAAAGGAGAAGGAACACCAAATGAATAATAAAATATTTATTGTTTTTCAATTAACTGTTTGGACGATTAGTATACTAGTATATTATATCATAAAAATCACGTCTATTAATTTTTGCAGCCATTATCTTGACTGTGATTTACTCCCCTCAAATCATTAACAGTGCTATTAAAAAGGTGGATGTAGATGAACGTTCTGGTTAGTGTGCAGGAAAATAATAGAATTATGGCTGAGGGTCAAGAATAAAGCTGAAAACCAAGAGATTTTAGAAGACAGAGGTGGGGGACTGGAAGGAACAGACACCTGAAAGGAAATGAAATGAGGAGGAAGGAATACAGCAAAAACCATGATCTGACCCTGTCCAGTTCCTTACGGTAGCTGAAGTGCTTTTCTGGTAAGATTCCTTCTCTCTTCCCCAAAATGCTGCAGTTTAATTTCAATCCTGAACAAACCTTCGTTTCATGAAAGGCACAGCCTTTTGGAATCACACAGCTTTTCTTCACAATGGAAATCTGTGTGTACATCATGAAGAAGATAAATATGTGTATGAATAAGAGTCCCTGGGGTCTTTTCTGAAGCAATGAAGCATCCTTGTTTCAGGTTACAATGGCAGCTTGAGGGCAGCATTTCCATCTAGAAGAAAATGGCTGTGACTCTTCATAAATAGAGGCCTTCTTGGAAAATGAGATAAAGTGCATAACCAGGAATGTGTTAACCAAAGAGAGAAGAGAAACATCAGCAAAATGAAAATGAACAGCTGACACATAGTTGGGAAAAGGTTACCAGTGGGAATTTCTTTGTCTGAATGGATGTTTTTTTGTATAAATAGATGTGTTTTTATCATGATATTTCTTGCTAGTATTAATTAAAATTGTAATCAAATTTCCCTGGTGCTTTTCACACCTGAAAACGACAGTCCTTCACACAACGGTATTGATTCACTGAGTCAAGAGTTTTGTGTTAATGTTCAAATCTTATGCTCTGGTACCAGCTAATTAGACCGTGCATTTAAGGTGAGATCATTCTTTCTATATTTTTTTCTTTATGGTTTTGAGTAGAAAGGTTGGGCTACTACAAAAGAGGTAGTAGCAATGCTTTGTGACTGACAAAGCATGTTGTATTACAAGGTCCACAGTAGGTTTTGCATGTCCAGGGCCTTTTTATAAACACAAACTCTGGGCAAATGCAGCCGATGGGAGAAAAGGTGCTAGCCAGCCTAGCAGAGGGATCCTCTCTGCCTCATCTCTGCAAAACAAGGTGTCTGAAGGTTGTGGTCTGCAGCACAGCTGTGGGATGAACTCTCCAGTGTTTGTCTCTTGCCCCCCCNATGTGCACGCTTACATCCTTTTTATTATGGCCATTGGCCCAGGTCTAACTGGGCATGCCAGGGACTGTGTTTCAGAAGTGTGTTTGACCCTCAGATACCTGGTTTCAAGTCTAGCAATTATTTTACACCTTTGCAAGGGTAAAACAGGGCGGGAAAGAAATAGGATGATACTTATAACAGTCATTAAAAACCTAGGATAGGTTGTGAATATAAGCTGCAGCTGCTGGTTGCAAGAACTCCTCATACTGGCTCAGCTCTGATTCTGGACATTAGAGTCCATTCTAGTGTTTCACATCCTGATTTCTGAGTGGAAGTCCAGCAGGACTTTACCCCAAACCAGGAAATATTCCCTAGAAGAATGGACTGTGGAGTCCATAGTAAGGGAGGGAGAAAGCTGGAGAGTGAAGAATGATTGATAACAGTTAAGTGCATGAGTGATATATTTTCTCAGTATATGGTTGGGGTTTTGCTTGGTTTTGAGACGTGCAGGTTGCATCTCATTACTTGTTTCACAGGTCAGGCTCGTGCCTCCCTTCACACATATCTGAAGGAATGGAGGTGAAGGCCTTAAATAGCTGATTTTCTCACATTTCCCTAGGCCTGGGTATGTGCTTTCAGGAATTTCTTTGAGAAATGTTAAGTGACTTATTCCTCTGCATTCTGAGTTACAGTGTGCTTATCTCTTCAGATGAAAAAAACCCAGAAGTGACTGCCCATTTGTTATTCATTTTAACAAGCAAAATTATGATGAAATGATGATACATTGTTTTTGTACTATTTCACAGGAATTAATATATTTAGGTAGCATAACCTGACATAATGAGGGGGAACTTCAACAAAATTTTTAACCTCCAGAGGCAAACCATAATTTGAACATCAGAACCATGATATAATATCCATCAGCTGCTTCCTAGAATGCAGCAAAACAGCCAGTCACTTCCTTCAAGGTCTTTGTATAGTGGCAGTTTAGAGAGCTACAGATTTGACTGGGTTATCTGGCCCTGAATGTGCTCAGATAAGTCACACCACCAAATGAAGTAAGGACTGACTGGATTAAAATGTCTCCAGAGAAGCACTTTTTGATTTTTAGAATGAATGAGAGAGAGATTAATAAATATGTGCTTTGTAATTTAGAGTTTTCTATGTTTTGACTGTGTTTCTTTACATTTTAAAGGTACATTAATCCACAGTTGTCCCTCATTCTTAACTGCTTTCATAACGAAACGGGGTAAAGGGGTGAGTGCAAATATGAAGTAAAGATGCAATAGAAGAATTAGCAAATGCCATACGAAAGTCAATCTAACTGAATTTCACTGAGCTTACATTCAATATCTACTCTCAAAGAGCCTTACTTTCTGTCTTCTCACAGTTGTATGCTTCAACCCCTACCTTCATGTAAAAAATGTAGTGAAGGGGCAGCTTTTAAAAAATTCTGCATTCTCATGAATGTGAGTCATTATTTTAGCACCTTCTGCCACAAGGCTTCTGCTGATTCCTTATTGCCAACCCACCTGAGTTCTCTTTCTATACCCTAGCATCTCCCTTATCTATCTTCGGCCTTCTGCTGAGTCCTTCTTTTTGCTGTCCGCCTTATCCTTGGCCTGCTGATGTAAAGTCCAAACTAATAAAACTGAAAACTCTTCAGAACTGCTGTACAGCGCTGTTTATTAGCCGTCACTGCAATTATCTGCCATTAATTTATCTAATTAATGTTGGATTCATATATATTTGTGAGTTTTGCTGTTTAATTATGCACTCTGTAAAAGAAGTGCTTTCTTTTCTTTGTTTTATGGTTGCTAGCTGATTATTCCTTGAGAATTTTTGGAATTTTCTGTAATCTGTTCTTCACTGAATACACATCCTATATAGTATCAAAACCGTTCTGAAACCAGGCAATTATGATCTTATCCATTAACATGCTTGTTTCTCTGTCAAAGTTGAGAAATCAGTCTGTCTTTCATTAGCTGAGATGGCGATAATACACAACATTCCTGAAAGGAAAAAGACCCCTTTTGGGGGGTCTTTTGGGAATGAACCACCTTCAGAAATATTGTCTGTATCTCATGTATCAGCCTTATTTCGGTTTCCATCAAAGTCAAAAGCAATTTCCCATATGTGATGTATTTCAGTTTTATTCTATTAAAAGCAATACAAATCTCAATTAAAGATCAATTATAGTACTATTTACTGCATGCATAATGTCCTAAGTTGTCTTTGTCTTTCATTCTCTCTTTCATGGGCTGTCATACCCAAATATAGTCTGACCTCCTATGCATGAACATTTCTGCTAAAATCTATTAGAATCTGCTTAAGTGAGTCTTCTTAGATAGATGTATGTATTCGCACATTTTATTAGTTGCATAAGAAATATGGGGTGAAAGGAATTTTCTGAATGTCAATAACTTAACTGTTTGTCTGGAACACTTGTTCTGTTAGCTCTTGTTTTACACTATGACAGCACACAGATAGTGGCAGCTTTCTGAATTATGTCTCATAAATGACATATAAAATCTCATTAATGTATTCTGAATACGCCACAGATAAAAATCTGTTCTGTTCATATAAAAATCCAGATACTGCTGCAAAGAGGTTGAAATGAAAACCTGACAACAGTGAAATAGTGACTTGACAAAAATTTGAAGCAGGTGTAAACAACCAAATGGAAGAAATCTAAAAGCCTTACTATAATGATTAGAAGATGTGAACAGCTAGAAATAACTTTTGGGCTTTTAATGGTTGGGTAACATCAATATTAAGTAATGACATTTACTTGAAAATAATCTTTTAACAGCATGTAATAACACTGTTTATGCTGAGAGGGAGCTCTGAGCTTATTTTAGAGCTCTAGCACTACTGAGGCTGGCATGGTGTCATGATATAATTGCATCCAGCTGATGTCTTTGCAGTAATCCCAGCATTTGTTAAATAACTCAAACCAGAAAATGACAAAATGGTAGAACTCCTCCTTTCCCTCTTTCCCCTAAACATATATTAAGGCTGCCTTTTGCTGGTTCTTGTGTTTATTTTTCCCAATTGCTTGTAATTCTTTCTTGGCCTAGAAATTCAACTTAATAAAGTTGGTTCCAGCTTTGTTTGCGCTTTTTTTAATTTTTTCTCTCCTTCGTCCCCCCTGAAAACCTGAGGCATACAATTAAAGCACCCTTTTTCATTTATAAGCTGGATGGGTACCTTACTATAAGCATGTCTTTAATATTAGTATTATTGTTGGCATTTGTTGGTCTGTTGCTTATTTTAATTTGTATTTAAATATGTTGCCTGGTAGCAAGCCACACATTCCTTGTTCTCTACTGTATCTGGAGTCACATTCAGTTAAAGTTCACTCGTGTTTATCCTTTGGATTTTGGCTTGGCCAGAGAGGAGACTTATCCACGGAATTTAAATATGGACTTCACTGGCCTTTAAAGCTCAGTGACATTTGGAACTAGAAGTCTGACTCTGGTCCACTGCTATTCTTAATTTTACTTTGTTTATTATTGCTACTGTGACAAATGTGTTTCTGATGCCATGATTCCTGTTGTCCATGATACCGTCAACCTTACTGTTAACTTCCTAGTATGGCAAGAATGGCCTGAAGCAAGTGTCACTTATCATTTCAATTGTAAGATTAATTTTAATGGCAATAGACTGAAACTCCACTCACATCCATGAATTCAGTTTGTTTAGAGTTGGTCAAAGAATTGCACCCTCTGCTTAGATGCCACACAATAGAGTTTTTTTTTTAATCTACTTGTGTTTTTAAAAGAAGAGTAATTCCTGTAAGGCATTTTAACATATATTACCCATGCAGTAAAGGTTATTATAAATGTATGTCTTGTCAGGTACGAATACCACAAAGTGTGGTATGCCTTCATAGGGAGACTATGCTAAAAGATAGGGTGATTATATGGAGAACATTGGAAAAAAGGATAAGGACATGGAAACAAAAGGGGGAAAAGTGTTGTCTGGAGGCCATTAGCATTGCTACTAATAAAAATCACACTGTAATACTTCAATGGGTTTTATTTTAAAGATGAGATTTAATTTTATTTGGATGCAGCTTAAAACCAGGAACGGCAATTATGACATTGATTTAAGAGACCATAATATGACAGTCTTTCATAACAAAACAGAGAGAGTATAGGTAGTCATTAGTTTAAGGAAGAATTGATATTTTGACTGCTTTCTAGGTTTTGTCAGTTTGAAGGTGATCCTGAATAGAGTACAGTTTCTTCTTTGTGGAGTGACCTGTTCTCTTCTGGGTGTTATATTCCAGGAAAGATTCACTGGGTGCATTCCTGAAACATGACTGTGCATAAAGCGTGTGTAGATCAAGGAAAAATAAATTGCTTCAGACTAATAAGTTAGATCTATGTCTTTACTGTTGTTAGGCATAAATCTTCCTGCGTATAGGTCTAAACAACTCCTTGTGATCAGAACAAATGGTTCTGGAGAGATGGTTATGAATATAAAGCCAGGAAATACCCATTTACATTCTGTTAATCTTAGTAGGGAATGCAGACTGCTGTTTTCCCTGTCTAAAAATATCTAAAATGTATTTTGCTCAGTTAATTGCAGTTACATGCAATAGACATCATAAAAGTCAGTGTTTTCTGCCTCTATACATTTTCAAATTAAGACCTTGTCTTGTTATTAAAGCTCTCTGTTTGGGTTTCTCAGGAGACATAGGTTTAGTTCCAAGATTCCATTTAGGCTCTTAAATGATGTTTGTTATCCTAGTTCTGGGATCAGCAACTCCTGGAAGAATGTGACTAATATCTGTTACATGTTGGTCATTCCCTCGTCCTCTCCCCAGGGAAGGAGCGTGTGCAATGGAATATCTTGGTTTGCTGTAATTTTAAGTTTTTAGTTTAAAATTCACATGTTGGTATGGGCTTATTTTAGGGACAGCAACCTCAAAGAAACGAGCCTTGCACTGGGAATGGAATGGCACGAGTTTTGCAGCAGTCTTTCTTATTGGTGGGAGTTTGCTCCACACGTTTAGATGCGCTGAGGAAGATCTGTGTCTGTAGGCAATCATTTGTTGTTGAGAGTTCCACTATTTTAGAGGAGTGTAACAGTTAACAGACTTCCACTTAGAGCTTGAGGTATTTTTCTTATATTCCTAGGTCCAGACTGTTGAGGAAATGAGTACATGATAAAATACAGTGTGTAGTCATGCTTGAGGTGGCTCTGAATGAGCTACCTTAGAGCTTTTGGAAAAAAAAGAACTTCTGAACATGATTTGAAATTCAGTTGAACACAGAAAACGTCATTCGTATGCTTGTACTTATAGTAAGCTGAGGGAATTCTGCTACAGACTTCCTTTGTGACCTCTGGCTATATATACCTAGGCAGTACCTGGGCCCGCAGGTAGCCACATGCATGCACAAACCCTGGAAGTATCACACTTAGAATGTGGTGCTTCATTCCTGGCCAGCCTAATATTCACACAGAAGGGGCAATTCTAGTGGCCAGAAGAGGAGATACTTTTATATGTAAATAAATAAAATATTTTCATTTGTATTCGTAAGTACTTGTAGTTGTCTATTGATATAATTCTTACTAGTCCTGTCTGTTGTAGTATGGTGTTAAAGGATGAAAAGTTTTGCAGTGCGATGGGAAATAACATTGAAGAGTACATTACTGTACTCATTGCGGTAATTATGTCTATAAAACTGCAATCCAACCTTGTAAATTATTGTAGGATGACTCATAAGTGGTGATAAGTTGTTATAACAAGTCTTTGGTGAGTTGGTATTTGCAGATCAGGTCCATAATTAGTGGAAGATCCAGAAAGTGTACTCACATAGAGGCAGTTTCTGGAAAGATTTGAAGTCAGAAGGAAAGAATTTCTGGCACTTGCATGATTACAAGATCAGGTCTATAATGACTACAGTAAGTGAGTAGTGCTTTTATTTATTTTAACTGTGTGTGAAATATTCTTTGTAAATTTAAATTTTACCAAATTTTTCATAAACAAAGGAGTGGAATGTGCTGGTCTTGTGCTAATTAAAGATTCTCTGATCTATACAGTGTCTCCAGCAGCTAAGTAAGAGCATTTATGTACTGCTTGTTTGAGAACGACAGAATCTGCTGCAAATAAAATAGCCCATTTGGAAAAAGTGAACTCTTTCCCTCCAAAATGGTGCTTGATGTGTTAGATAACCACTTAACAGCCATCCAAAAGGAAAACAGAAATATCTGTCAAGAACAGACTATATATCTATCTGTATGTATATATCTCTAATTTTATAAGATAATGCAAATGGGATTTTAACCAAAAATAATTTATTGTGGAGTGGAAACGGAGTACTAAAATATTAGTACAGTTCACTCACTATATAAATTAAAACTTGATAATATTTAAAAAAATAATATTTTCTAAGGAATTTCAAAGTTCAAAGAACACCTGGACTAAGAATGAAATGGAAATGTGTTCTACTATTATGAATAAAGGCCCTTGATTCTGCAAGCACTTGCAGCAGTAGAGAACTGTGAACATACCGGCAGCTCACTGGTTGTTTCTGTGGCCAATTTAGTTCAAAAGTTTCCACAAATGTCCAAACCTTTGATCCTAGAAACACACCCATGAACTGTATTTTGCTTATTGGAGTAGCTTTATAGATATTAATGGGGCTACTTATATAAGACAAGTGTTTGAATAATTTTTAAGGAATCCTTGCCTAGATATTAATGTATAATATGAGCTATTAACTAATTAATGTGCACTTGTGAATGGTGAAAGGTTCCTGCAGATGCTTAAGACACTCTCGTAAATTTGCAAAGACTAATCATGCAGTAATGCTACTAATATACTTAGTTGTCTTCAGGTTTGGGCCATGGTCTTCAATGTAGTGGTAATTTAATAAAATTTTATTTTAGGCTTGTGACAGTTTAATGTTTAAACCAATCAATGTTTTAAAAGCACTCTTAAAGTGTCTATTTCATTGTGCTCCCTGGGAGAAAGAAAGCACAATGGAAGGAAAACACATCTATAGAAGCAGCTTAGTATGATCTTTCATAAATATTCAAGTGTGCGGTTTTCCCTTGCTGGTTTGACTGCTAAAGGACTAAAGTGAAATCTGTGAAGTGCTCAGTGGTGAAAATCTTACAGACTCAGAGTTGTCTTGCAGATCCTTTATATTATACTACAGATTCACCCAGTGAACAATGTTATGCTAACATGCAAATACAAACATGACACTTCATGCAAAATTGGTGCTCAGCATAACTGTGTGCCTTATGCTATTTTGCCTAACTGATTTTTATTTCTCTGAAATAAAAAATATATAGTAAGATTGGGCCCAATCCAGAAATATTTCTTGACTGGGCCTAAATAAGGAGGACCTGAGAACAAGATGTATAGAATCATAGAATCGTTTAGGTTGGAAAAGACTTTTAAGATAATTGAGTGGGACCTTTAACCTAGGACTGCCAAGTCCACCACTAAACCATGTCCCTAAGCACCACATCTACACACCTTTTAAATATCTCCAGAGATGGCAACTCAAACACTCCCCGGGCAGCATATTCCACTGCTTGACAAACCTTTCAGTGAAGAAATTTTTCCTAATATCCAATCTGAACTTCCCCTGGCACAACTTGAAGTGGTTTCCTCTTGTCCTATTGCTTGGTACATGGAGATGCTGGATTTAAAGATGGCAAACTTTGAGGCATGTTGACTCACTGAGGAGATTTACACCCTCTTCCTCTGCAGGGCAAAGTACTTATCCAATTTTATATGTCTTTACTGTTTTCTTGACCAATGAGGTTCCAACAAGCATTCACACTAAAAAGGTGTATGAGCTTCTTGCAAATATCCGAGGAGATCTAATGCATCTATTTGTTCTTGCTGGTCCCAAATTCCCATTTGATTTGTTTTCTGACATTTTGAGTTAACCCCTGGTACCTACAGAAATTCTACTGCCAGTTTCAAGGGGATTACATCTCTACACTCCCCCTCTTACTGCCTGGTAGAGCAGCACCAACAAGCTGCATACTAGTTTTCTGCAGTGACATTTCCAACTTCTCCCATATTATTAGGAATATGAAGGAGGAACTTTATAATCTAGCCTGAAACTGGTTTGATCTTCAGAAAATGAATACAACAGGGACTACTGTTTGTTCCCATCAGCCATTTCTAGTATTCATTTCCCCATAAGAATTCCTTGGCCCACTGGAGCCAAGGGGAAAAGTCAGTTTTTTAGAGTTTCCAGAGATTTTTTTTTTCTTCTGAGTGAAGGATATGATATGCACATGGAACATAACTGCATGCAGGGTTCAAGGGGAGTCACTCTGATGCAGAAACACTGTCTCATGATTGGGATTAATATAAACAATTACTAGTATTTAAATATGCTTGTGGTGGGTTGACCCTGGCTGGATGCCAGGTGCCCACCAAGCTGCTCTATTAGTTTCCCCATCAACTGGACAGGGGAGAGAAAATACAACGAGAGGCTCCTGACTCAAGATAAGGACAGGGAGATCACTCACCAATTACCATCATGGGTGAAACAGACTTGACTCGGGGAAATTAATTTAAAATATTACCAATCAAATTAGAGTAGGGTAATGAGAAAAAAACCCATGAATCTTAAAACAACTTCCCCCACCCCTCTCTTCTTCCTGGGCTCAACTTCATACCCAAATTCTCTACTAACTCTTCTAGCGGCACAGGGAATTGGGGTTGTGGTCAGTTCATCACACACTGTCTCTGCTACTCCTTCCTCCTCAGTAGGAGAACCCCTCACGCTCTTGCCCTGCTCCAGTGTGGGGTCCCTCTCATGGGAGACAGTCCTTCACGAACTTCTCCAATGCACGTTCTTCCCGTGAGCTGCTGTTCTTCACAAACTGCTCCAGCGTGGGTCCCTTCCACAGGGTGCAGTCCTTCAGAACAGGCTGCTCCAGTGTGGGTCCCCTGCAGGGTCACAAGTCCTGCCAGCAAACCTGCTCCAGTGTGGGCTCCTCTCACCATGAGTTCACAGGTCCTACCAGGGCCTGCTCCAGCAGGGGCTTCCTACGGGGTCAGAGCCTCCTTTGGGGCATCTACCTGCTCTGACATGGGGTTCATCATGGGCTGCAGGTGGATATCTGTTCCACCATTCACCTCCATGGGCTGCAGGGGGACAGCCTACCTCACCATGGGCTGCAGGGGAATCTCTGCTCTGGTGCTTAGAGAGCCTCCTCACCCTCCTTCTTCACTGACCTTGGTGTCTGCAGAGTTGTTTCTCTCACATATTCTCACTCCTCTCTTCAGCTGTTGTTCTGTGTTTTTTCCCCCCTTAAATAGATTACCCCAGAGGTGCTACCACTGTCGCCTATGGACTCGGCCTTGGCTAGCGGTGGGTCCATCCTGGAGCCACCTGGCATTGGCTTCTATTGAACATGGGGCAAGCTTCTAGCAGCTTCTCACAGAAGCCACCTCTGTAGCCCCCCAGCTACCAAAACCTTGCCACACAAACCCAATACAATTATGTTTTAAATGTGCTTCAGTGTGCCAGGTATGCACTAAGTCCATATATGAAAGTGTAAGACAACAGTTTAACAAAAGATTTGAAGATGGAACGGCTCATTATCACCAACAAGTTGGCCTATACAACTGTATGAAGATCCAGTTCACAATCCTGCTCCTGTAGACGAAATCCTGTTGGAGAAATTTTGGAGCTTGTCATTTGACATAGAATTATCCACAACTGGGCTCTCAACAGGGTACAGCAGGAATTTCTTTAGGAATTACTTATATAAAAGCAATAAATGCAGTGTTAGGAAATGGACTGCATTATGTAATGCCGTGTGTTTCTAAATGTCTTAAACATGTTACAGGCTATTGCCATTGTTATGGATTTTTCACAGAGCTAAAAACAAGACTGAAGTTAATAGGAATATTTAGTGTTAAAAGTGCAGACAGAAATGACAAAGTTTGATTTGATTTACACAGCATAAGTGCAAAATCACCTTGCTATCATTAAAGGAATTGTGCTAGATTTAAAGTAGTATAAAGAAGATAAGAAACTGGCCCAGAGTAGGCACTTTAGCAATAAAATGCATCCATTTATAGGGTGAAAATGTATGGCAGTAAGAGATATGAGGAAACTAGGCGGGATTCCACCCGTCTGGGCTACGAATCTCCCTGGGAGAGCCTGCTGTCTAGGCTGGCTTGCACAACACTCGTTTCTGTAAAGAAGTTTAAAAGCTCAAACACAAGTGTCACCTATCAAAAATTTGCCAAGAGGAGGAAGAAACAAAATGTATAGTGGTCCAAGCTGCTCACTATACTGCTTAAATCACTGACATCCATGGTGTATATAATCTATAGAAAAAATCTACGCCTTTTTAGTTTACAAGTGACAGAGTTCTTTTTAATTATAATTTGTTTAAAATGAAGTTAATGGCAATCTTTCTTGGTATTCATTTTTGGTGGAGAATTTGTGCTCTTTTATTCTGTATAAAATTCTTTAGAGACAATTTAAAACCTTAGAAAAAGTGCTATCATAGTGACGGTACAAAAAATTGTTATGTATTAAGC
Source organism: Chionis minor (assembly GCA_013398295.1). Lineage (NCBI taxonomy): Eukaryota > Metazoa > Chordata > Aves > Charadriiformes > Chionidae > Chionis > Chionis minor. Next base: position 407,628 of record VZSF01000866.1, read on the forward strand.
TCTTGATCTTTATTTGACATCAGTGCTGGTCCTAGCCTGTGCCTGTAATCTTGGAAGTCTCATGCACATGGGAGAATTGTAAGCTTGTGGAAAAATGAAAATATTTTTTCATTGAGATCAGAGTCATATTCTGATTCTAAGATCTTGAAAAATATCCATCTCTCCCTTACTACTATGGATTTAATTTTAAATGATTGTCTTTCTACAGAGATAAATGAAAGTACTGGTAAGAACAGTAATACAGTAGTCTGGCTGGCACTCCACTATTTTTCCGGTAGGTACAATCATCCGGAGCAGACACTTCCAGGATTGATAGCAAACTCCAGTCGTTCAATACGGCTGGCAATACCAGTCCATCTTTAGTGAAGGGCACTATTGATAGCCAGGTAAAAGCATTTGTGTATTAGAAGATTCCAGTTATGGTCATATTGTGTCAGGAAGATGTCAGTGTTCTATCTCGTCTTGCTACTAATGATTGTTAATATAGTACTTACAGGATAATAGATGAGGAGGGATGGATTACAAAGTTATAAATCAATCAAAGTTTTTGTGATACATTTATATGCTTTTGCAGCTTGTTAAATCATCAAAACCCTCAGATTGATTTTTAGTTTAACAATCAATCCTCTCTACGTTTTTTAACATGCAGTCAAGAGTTAAATTTTTGTAACTATAAATATTGAGAAGAGTATTATGACACTAGCAGGAAGATTTATTACATTCTGATGGCAAAGCTGAAAGGATGTATATACTATACCACTGAAGTGTCAAGATGCAAAGGTTGATTAGTCGGAGTTTGTTTTACACAGAGGAAACTCATCTGTATGTTCATCAGCTGATATGCAGCAGGAATTCATCTGCACAAATGTTTATACTCACAGATGGTCTGATATCAGCTGGCTCGTAGGATAATGGTTGAGTTTGTATTGGAAATGCTTACAACATTATCTGTGATGAAGCTACAGCAGTACACAGGTAACTGTCACATCTAAGGCTGTACAGCTACTCAAATATTCATCATGGCTTCTGATAAGCAGTAAATGACCCTCAAAGATTCAGGCTTTCTGTTCACATGTTTACCCAAAAGGTGAGACTCCAAACTATGAAGTCTTTTAAGGGAAAGAGAGCAATTAAGTCTCTGGGTGTAATCAGCTACTAGCTTTTAGGTTTACAGGTAACTTTTGTATTTGAATGCCAATAAAGGTATAAAAACATTTCAGTTGAGCTTTTGAAGTTTTGTAATTGAGACATACGTAGACCAGGAATGAGACTAAATCTACCAGACACATCCTGTGCAATTAATACAGCTTCCAAAAAGAGCACGTTTTTATTAGGTATATATCAGTTTCCTGTGAAAACTGGTCTGTGCGTTATTTAGCAAGCACAGCGTTGTATGCAGGAAGTTATGCTAGTCCACTGAACTGAGGGAGGACATTCTGAAAAGTTGGAGGCTGCAGATCATTAGTGGGGAGGTTGTTCGGTAGCTTGTGCAAGCATCCCATGTAGCTCTACATGATGTTTCCATCATTGGAGCCATTTAAGCCATGCAGAATCTTGCACTTACATGGAATGTCTTCAGTGCAGCTGTATGCACTTGGTACAGTGCAGCAGCAATCTGACTTGAGGTACACATCACATGTGCGTTGTGTTAAGTGACTCTGCACAAGTATGGCCCATTGCAATGTTGTAGCCAAACCACTTTTGCTTTAGCTAACCTGGATTACTTCTCAAGTGGAACAGGCAAGTAGTACATAAATGTCCAGTTTCTAACTGCTAAGCTGATTCTATTATTTGCATTTGTCTGCACGTATCTTTCGTCTTAAACCAGTTTGATTAGAAAAAACTTTTACGTTAACAGAACACTTATTAAAAGGATTAAAAATAGGCTAATGACAAATACAAAAATATATTTGTGTATAGGGAGAGATTAATGTGGTAGATTTATTTCCAGCTGAGATCTCCAGGGATCTAGGCTTGTTTTGATACTAACATTTTTGTCAGGAAAACTAGACGATGCTCAAAAGCATTAGTTGCTGAAGTCTGTAGATGAGACAAACATTAGTGAGATAATAACAGTAAAGAAAAAGCACAATTGTTAAATGTATCTCAGTGACCTAGTGACATGATCACAGACCAATTATTGTGTTATTTCCAACTGCATGTTAGTATCACTACAGATACTATACTATAGATACTTGCTGTAATATAGCAAGATATGCTATAGTTAGAAGCTAAGAACATAAGCAGTAATTCTGTCTTAGAAGAATGTAGTATGAATATTCAGTTCAATATAAGCTTTCGATGCTGTAGCTAAAAGAGGCAAATTGTTCCTTAGCTGCATGAGAAGAAACGTATCTGCAGAAGTAAAGAAATAAAACATATATTGGAAAGGTCATTAATAAGATTGTGTTGTTTTCTGGAGACTACCCTTCAAGAGGAAGATGTGGAAGTAAGAGAGTTCAAATGCAAGCCATGAAAATTATGCAGGCACTAGAAAACAAGCCTTATTCTTCCAAGAAAGAAGCAAGGATTTCTACTTACACGGCCTCTTAAAGATAAGGTCAGGAAACACATAGATACCTTTCCATGGAAAAAATGACATAATTGGGCTTTTCTGTCCTGCTGACAAAGCATAACAAGATCGAATGGCTGGAAGCTGTGGGAGTAATTAGATGCAGGAACTGCTTGCCAGGTGAGGTGGAGGACTCACCATTACTTAGATTTTTAAGGAAGTGAGATTAGATCTTTAAAAAAAAAAAAGCTTCAATGAGGAATCCTAATACCATGTAATGTGTTTACATGGACAGGAATTTGGGGATGGCAGTGAAAGTGGATTGCTGGAGGTTTCCAGTTATCTTTTTGGTCCTTGGAGTTTGTAAATCTTGGTTCCTCCTTTCTTTTGTGGGTCGCAGCAAGAACTGAGATGCTTGCCTTGCTCTCTCTGAAATGCTTTTGCATCATTTGGTGGTGCAGCCAGCTCTGCATTAAGACAATAGTTATAAAGAGTTCTCAAGTTTCAGAGCTTCAGTCACTCAAGAAGGAATTTCCTCAGACATCCATTTAAGTATATAGATCCAAGGATTTTGTTTGTTTGCAGCTTCCTCTGAGGGAGGAGAGGCTGACCATAAGTAGACATGGGACACCAGATAATGTGAGCCAGTGGTCTGAGTTGTACAGAGAACCCTCGTAGATGTGGCTGACTTGTCTTGCTCACGTACTGGTGTTAGACTGACTGCTGTCTGGGAGGGAATACACCTGCAACCCAGATGGGGAAGGCCCTCAATAGCGGAGGCTAGAGTTCATTTGCTGAGATCACTTGGGCATATCTCACCTCATCTGTTTCCTGCTTGTGTTGAAGTTTTGCCTATTGGACTCTCATTTGTGCTCCTCTACCTTCTGCCTCAGCAAGTAATTTAATACCCCAATGGGGCCAAATATTTTGGTTTAACTAGAAATTTTGGGAATCGATGTGGGCCATCCGAATGAAACATAATGGTTTCTGATTAACAGATGGCCAGCGGGAAGCATCTCATAATTCTTTCTGACTTTGAACTATAAAATTTTGAAATATACAATTTAATGACTTTTATTCAGAGCTCTCTGCTTAACAGTATTAGTGTTGTGGTTCCATTTTCTCCTTAGGTTTTCTTTAAAGACACTCTTACAACTGTAGTGATTATTATTGTCCCCCTAAATATATCTCTGAAAAATCCTGCATCCTTCTCCTGGAAACTGTCAGCACTGTTTTTAGTTGGTGACAAGTGTCAGTAAAGACAAATGTCAAAGCTTCTGCTAGTTAGAATGAACTGCAGATCGTGCTGAAGTGAGCTGGGAGTAAGAAGTGTTGGTATACACACACTACGGCAACGTAATACCCTGTGCCAAGGAAAAATTCCTTTGGTCATCGTATGTCCTCAGTATGTAAAGTACAAAGAGGTCCAGAGTAGCTTCATCACATTCTCTAGTTTTATTGGGAAGGAGATCAAAATGTATGGGTTTGAAGCGTGAAGACTGAATGAAGATTGCACTGCCTAATCAGAGCTTCATGGCCGCACTGGTTACTAACATACATGTGATATATCCTAGCACGCTCCATTTACTTTATTACTTTGTAGAGAGGTTCACACTCAAACAAGTATTAGTGGTGAACCTGGAACTACAATGCAGTGAGTTCCTTTAACAAATGCAACAAATGCCATAGTCACGTTCAGCTTAGCTCAGAAAACCGAGGTGTTTTAGAGCAGGCAAAGCATAATTCTGGTGATTGCTGAACCATTCAGTCTGCTGAAGTATAGGGTCCAGCAACATTCAAACACAGATAACGTTTGAAGTTGCCTTGCCCTTTCTCTCCTTTTAGCTTGTGAACAACACTTCACAATATCTAACGATAATCCTCTGTGACAGATTTTGAAAATCTAATATTTTAAAAGAGGATGCAGTTTTTTAACACAAAGATGGAGTAATAATGAGAGTTGTGTGCACTACAGTTTCTGTGTTTATGAGAAAGGTAAAGACAGTGAACAAAATGCTAAGACACACAGTCTTTTTTCACTAAGCTATTACCGTCAGGTATGAAATTGGCCAGCTCTTATAAACTGGTGTCCTGTTTCTCTATAATATACTAAATAATTTAATACTAAAAACACAGTTTGGGGACAAACAGTTCATTCTACTGAACTTCCTGAAACTCATCTTCAGATGCTTTTGGTGAATATTTACTGTAATGTATTCTGTGTGCACTACAGTTTGTAGGTTGAATATAAAATTATCTTCCCCACTATGTGAATGTGAAGAAGGCTATTTGTGCCGAATGGTGTTATCTGATATTCTTTGTTTTGCTATTTGCAATGTTACACTTTTCTTTTTTTGCAGCTAAAAAGTGTGCCAACCATTTATTAGAAACAGAAATGTGATTGCATTTGCTAGACACAAGACAAAAATAAAAAGTGGTGTAAACATTTTTTTAAAATGATACATGAAGTCAGATATGTTTACAGTCTTCTTTGAATACATTAGGAGTAGTTAATAAATTAGTGAAGGTGCAAATCAGTTTTGCAAAGGATTTTCAAGGAGGAAAAGAGCTACATTTGTCACATTTCTTATAAAGTAATGTGACCAATGGTAGCACTAAAGTACTTGTCAAGAAAAATCTCCTATTTAGTTGTAACTCCAAAACCTGAGCTCCACACTCACCCTAAAAACCTGAGGCCCAGATTTAGTTGTATTGCGGAAACTCTTAGCAGTTAATGTGAAATGAAACTACTACATTGGATGGCCTTTCTTGCTTGTCCAGCCACTAAATTAACTCTTCAAATGCATTTCTGGTTTTGATTTTTGTTTTGGTAAGGGTGTCTGAATTCTTCTTGGTGTTAAAAATCAAACACATAAAAAGAAAAATGGGCTGCTTAGGATAAGGCATTTTATCACTGACATTTTCTGAGATTAGAACAGGCTTTTCAAACAAAAAAAGTCTAGAAACTGAAAAAAATACTGTTTGGATTATTTTTGTTGTTCTCTGCCTCTATATCATGGCAATAAACTTCAGCTATAATGCAGATATTTCATTCTGTAGACATACTTTATAGAAAAACAGCAAGACTTCCGGTCAGCAAACAAGACAGGCTGTCCTGAAACATTTCTCCTTTTCCACTGCTTCCTTGTGTTTTATTTATACAGTATTTTGCAACTTTCTCACTCTATAACAAAGTTGATTTTTAAAAAATAATTGAGGTACAGAAGGAAAGAAGGCATCCTATAAAAAGGGATCAACTGAAAATAAAGCAAACTACTGGGTAAGCTGAATGACATTTTGGGTTCAATTCTATTTTCCATTCTTTCCATTCTTTCCATTCCAATGCCTATGAAAATTTACTTTTGCTTTTACCTGGACTCTTTTCTCACCTTGCGTGTTTGGGTCCAGAGCGCCAATAAGAAGTGCACTGTTTTCCAGCTCTTGCACTTTTGTTTAGGCCAAGAGCTTCAGCCGGATCTTTCTGTATTTTGCCCCAGGCATTTGTCCCAGTTTCCTTTGACAGAAGAATAGAAAACCACATTTGTATTATTCCTAAATTAATTATAGTTTTCCAGGCTTAAAATACTGTGACAGATCAACAAAACAGTAGCAGAAAACTAATTCCTTCAAAAAATATGAAAAAAGGAAGTTGTGTAAGATGGTGTAATTAATCTTGCAATAAAAATAATTGTTTACAGTTAAAATTAATGTAACATGCATTCCTCAGCAGATAATAAATTATGGGTTTTCTCATTAGCATTTGAATTGATTTCCTCTAATTTCTGAGGAACACATGAGCATGTGACTAGATTAAGTTTAATTGGACTACAGCTGGCGCTGATTGTGTGTGGATAGAGTGGGGGTTTCTGACTGATTTGGCATCTTCCTGCATTGTGTTTCATTGTCTGTTTCTGCCCGTTCAGCTTTTTCTGTACAGATTATAAGGCACTGTGAGAAATATTAGAGAATTACAATGGAAAAGAACCCTCTGATATGTGAATGCGGAAAAATGTACAGGAAGTATTTACAGCAGGTCTGTGGCGTCAGCTAGTGAGCAGGCTGGAAGCGAGACAAACATCATGCTTTAGAGCCGAACTGCTGTGCAATATAACATGCAGATGACACAGACATTATCAGACGAGCATTTGTGAATCTTACTACAGCAGTATAAGGCACTGCTGAGCAGCTTTCTGCTGCCTCCTCGCTAGCCGAATGTCGCTGCTGTCACAGGAAAAAGTTGACCAAAATCTGTATTATGTTCCAGGGCTCGGTTCAGTGTTTTAACGGAAACAGGAACGGGAGCAGCTGGGGCAGAAGTACACATTATTTCTTACTAACTCTCGTTGCACAGGGAGTTAGCTGTGTCAGATGACGAGATTTTGGTGCTGGAGTTAGTGGAGTTCCTCTATCAGCCTAGCTAGCCCAGATTTCTTCCTCCAACAGTGTCCACTAATAGCCGCCTACAGAAGGGCATGAGATTAGGTCAAACATATAGTGATAATCCCCCCTCTATTCTTCTAATCTTCATTGATGTATGGCTCCAGGATTCCATGAAGCAAAGGTGATATCTTTGTGTTTAATAGTTCTGGATGGATTTTTCTTTCATGAAAATACCTAACAGCTTTTAAAATTCACGTTGAATCTTCAGCATTCCCAGCATCCTGTGTCTAATTTTGTTAGTATAACTGTGCATTGGTTGAACTATTTTAATTTGGTACCGCCTAATTCTTGTATTGGAAAATACCTTTCAGCTTATTCATGCAACTTCTGACTTTTATAGCTAGGATCATGTCTTCTAAGAGACAGGGCTTTAAGATAAAGAGTCCTGCTCTATTTAAACATTTCTTTGTAGAAGTGACTCCGAGTCCCAAGTGCCTTTGCTGGCCTTTTCTTTCTATTTTCAAATTCTGCTACAACTTTTTGAGCTAGGGAAACCAAAGCTGTATTGAGTACTTAAGAGAAGCTCCTTCTGGATTCATGCAGTGGCAGAATGATGCTTTCTGCTTTTTCCTCTATTCCTTTCTGAAGACTGTAGATTCCGAGGGAGCACCATGCTATTCAGTGTGACTGGGGGTGACAGAAACAGGACTAACAAATATACAAAGGCACAGAGAGGGCTACCTGTTGAGAAGAGCATCGTGCAAGTAGCAGATAATTTAGAGACTATGCTTATTGTCTTCTACTGAAATGTTTCACATACTGAAAAAGGAAACAGTTTAAAGAATCTGTACATGACAAATTCAGTGGAGGAAGTACTGACCTTGGGGCATATGGTGAGGTTATTAATGGGAAAGAAAAGGCCACAAGGTATAATGAAAAGGCAGATGCTAACAGTGAGCAATTTAATAAGAAATGCAGATAGAGAGCCAGACTCGTTCACAGTGTAATTCAGTTTAGGTCAGCATTTGCAGAAACATATGAAGAATGAATTTGGTTCATGCTGTATAATCTTGGTTTTGATTCTCTCCGTCATCTTTTGTCTTCCAGGTGCTTTCCATCACAGCTAGAGATGGAAAACGATGTTTACTGTTGGGTCATGCTGTACTTGAAACAAGTAACACATGTGAGGGGAAGTAGCGAGAATGTTTTACAAGTCAAATTTAAATAAAAGTATTTTAACTAATAGGTTCCTCGGATAGTGTTCCAGAACTGTTTTTCAAATGTGCACTGAGAAGGCAGACAAAGATATTTTAAGAATGAGCAGTGGACTAAGAGAAATATATAATGGCTTCTTAAACCTCTATGAATACCAAGGAATGAAGTTGTATGTTTCATCTGAAAAATTACAACTCCAGCAGTACCTTGTATGTTAACACCGTGCGGAGACAATGGCTTACCACTAATTTGAAAAAAAGAAGATCCCCTTTTCAGGGGCTGACACTGACTCTTCCAGATGGGTTTTTCATGGAGTATTTTCTGCCAAATACTCTTCAGACATTTGCTAGGTGTTAGAGGTTTGTGAGATTTAGGAAGGTTAGAACACTACATATTCTGGCTACAGACCAACTGCAGGCTTTCTTGGGACCAGAGCTATTAAAATACCATCTCGTAATAGGGGGAAAAAAATCTCAGTATCAAATTTTAGATTTCTCAGTTAAACCTAGATATAATTCTCTATTTAATTATATGTAGCAGTGTATTTATGTAAATTATTGTTTATTATTTGTATAACAGTAGTGCTTAGAAATCCGTGTCATAGACCTGTTACTTACTGTGTTCAGATCTCATAGGGAGAAAAGCTCCAGCTTCCATGTAGTGTATTAAAAGTATGTTTTGAATACTGTGGTGTAGGGTTTCCTGTGCATGCCAAGGAAGATGGGATTACCAGGCTAGTGATCAGCTGGCAGTGGGCTGCCCTTTTTAGAAGCCAGGCAAGATTCAAAATAGGGAAGTAAGCCACCAGTGATACTTTTGCAGTGCTTTCCAAAAAAAGCCAACTGCTGGTACTGTGCCTGCAGTAAAAATAGTATGTGCCTTACTGATTCACTTAAGCATGAAAAATAATTATGACAAGCCTAAAAATAAAACAGAACACTAGAAGAAGTAGTTGAGAAAAAAGGAACAAGAGCAGTTAATTGCACGTCTGATCAGACCTGTTCTGCATTGTGCTTTTCTATGTTTTTTGTACCCCTTTTGTCCCATCTCCAGCTGTGAGCAAAAAAAAATCCTTACAGTATAGTACAAACGTCCATCTTATATTTAAGCATATAATTTGGAGAGATGCTATGAACTGCCCAGCTTCTCAATGTTATTTAAAAAAGCATTGCAGGTTTCTAGGGAACCTTCTGCAGTCAAGGGCTCTTACAACCTCACACCCTCACCAAATTTTTTCTTCTGTGCTGATTTTATATGCCTTCATCCTTTTGAATTTGAAGATTTTTGCTAGTCTCAACTAGACTCTTGCTTCGAGTGACATGCTCTGATCAAAGTATATTGTGCAATTTGACTGCAGCAAAACGCACTGTGTACCATCTCTAATTGGCTGGGCTGTCAGTACAGGATTTTAGCCTGCCCAGAACTTTCAATCTTCTGTGCTTTATGTGCATTAAATCTTTCACCATCTACAAAATGCCTTCCCTCCCCCCCTCACTTTGTGCTGTAGGAGAGCTATAGTCCATAACCTTTGTTTTCAGTTTTATCATAAATTGAAATACACGCACACTTAAATTTTCCTAATAAATAAAGTGCTATGTTGTTCTAAAGCTGCCTTTTCACCTCATTACAGCTCAGCGGAGTGGAGAGTGATGTCATGGTTGACCCAGCACCAGCATGCCCATAAATGATACAGTATGTTCCCCCCTTTACTTCCTGGCTAAAGCGCTGGGAAGGAGCTTAATATGAAATTCATGCCGTGATGACAGATTTAAAAGTTGCTACAGACTGTAACAGACAGCAACTGCATTTTGCAGACATACATGACACATACCACTCTCTTGTATTCCTAAGTGATGACATTTTCAGTTTAAAGAGTTATGCTTCTATTGCGTATTATGGCTGTCTGTCTACAAAATTAGGCGGGAGGAGGGAAGGAAAGGACAGGACAGAGAAAACACTGAACTTGATATAGAGCTCTGCTTGGAGAATATGTGGAATATTAATCAGTGGTTGGAGGGGCGGCACACACCAGTTTTCAAGCAGACTGCACTTCTGCTCTGTGCCTTTTGGGGGATTTCGGCTGTTTGGAGGCAGACAAAGCAGTTGTACTTCATCTGGCGAAATGGGCCCCTCGCACTTTTAACAAGGAGACTCTGAAAACCCAAACGGTGCTAAACTGTAAATCTGCAAGCAGGAAACTAACATGCCAAACTTGAGACACCCTTCTTTGGCTGGGCTTTCCAAGCAATTAAATAAATAGCCATCATGTGGTGTCTCCGGGGCAATAAAACATGCCACTGAGAAGAATTTACAGGAATGGGCCAGGGAGGGTGTTGCCTGATCGAGAGCTCTGATGTTCTCCACTTGCACCTATGTCTGTGCTGGAGAAGCTTCTCATGAAAATAAAGCTGGATTGTAAATATGAGCACTGGTTTATAACCTTGGCATCTTCCCTCACCCTCCGCTGGCTGTCCTTTTCTGCATCTACTCAGTATCACACCATACATGACAGGTAAATAGTCACTCAAAATGATATAAAGCAAAGTTATGCAAATATGTAAGAATGGATTATTAGTGTTGCACTAGATCAGAAAACAAAATGACATTGGCTTCTTATCAGAAGGCATTTCATACTGTCACTGCAGTTTATGCCAAATGGACAACCTCCTCCACTGGAAAGCATATCCATTAATTTCCTTCAGGATTCTTAGATGCCTGACCAGGATTTCAAAAAAGCTGAAGAAAAAGAATACCCTTGAGAATTCCTCCACGTTACATTCTGAGTGTGTGCAGAAACAGGATTTTATGATTTTTTAGGTGCTGAGCACCCACAAGTCAGAGCTAAAGGAAATCAGCCCCATGCAGAATTATGTCTCTAGCATGGTAGGAATGCCCAGTCACAAGAGACATGATCAATAAAGCTTGTAGTTTATGTACCTCAGTATTGAGTTTCCACATTTTGATTTAAGGAGTTCCCAGTAACATAACCCATGGGGGCTAAATTTTCCTGCTCTGCATGAATGAAATGTTTCCATTTGTTCAATATTCAGGTTATTTATCATTTGGAGTCCTCCCCATATTACTGAAGCCAAATCCCCTCACAGAAAGACGCAATTCTTAAAAAGGAGTATAAAGCTGTGCTCCAATAAGGTATCAGCTCGTGAAGAGCAAAGCTATTTGAATTAAATCAAAGCAGAACCAAAACTTGAACACCTGACACCGCAAGGTTTTGTCTCTCAGGCAAATTTTTTGACTTTCAAAGGAGTTGTGGAATTTTTGACCCTATTAAAATCATGAAATACTGTGAATTTCATCAAGAGGTTGGCTATACGAGATTTCCAATTTTGGTCCTGAGTTGAGTATGCTTGCAGAAAGACTGCTAAACCATGTCTGCATATAAGGATCCAGTTCTTCAACAGAGAACCTGATGTGAGAGTGATATTTCAAGTATATGACCTATCTTTCAATATATCCTACAATCTGGAATTTACGTGTCTGAGTAAAACCTGTATAAACATCTAAATGCTTGACTGATTTTGAAGAGATGTCACACTATTTTTCCCAGCCAGTTTTAGCTGAAACATTCTCAATGGTTTTGGCATAGATTGTAGGGTATGTGGTTTTCTGTCTCCTGTTGCAGGTGCCAGACCAGTGGAAACATCTTTTTAATTCTTCATTCATTCCAGTTTCCCACATCCGTATCAATTTATCTTTGTCTCTTGCAGAGCCTCACTTAGCTGTGTAGCTCTCATTTGTCCCCTGACCTTTGACTGCTACTGGTTATGTTGAGTATAGGATAAGGAGGGGAAACTGCCATGAGAAAGGTGTCTTTTTTCCCTATCAATCCCTTGAGGAATTAAGCCTAGTCACTGCAGAAAATGTGAGGATGCTTTGTAAATTCCTAGATTTATTTTCAATCCAAATGATGTTTTTAACAATTACTGTCACTGCAAAGAATATGAAAAAGTATTATTTAAGAAAAAGTTATCATCAACATATTTTCTGGGAGGTCAGATAAGGGTATATTAGTACAGAGTTCATGCAGATTTCTTCACAGCAGAAAAATGGATTGACAGGGAAAGTCAGTTTGTTTAAATTAGTGTTTTAAACCAGAAAATGTTAAATTGCCATCAGTTTGCTCATTTTGTTATTTTACAGCAATATGGAGGATGGATACTAATTTTTCAATATTAAGATATTTTAAAATGAAACATAGCTGGCACTGTAAAATGGAAGGAATTAGTGGTATTTTCTCCAAACCTGGAGCATGAATTAGTAACATGTGAAAAGGGAAATCATCAGGGATGAAATATTGACCAAGCTAGCAGGCCCTCATCAAATGAAAGTGTAACAAACTAGAACCTTATTAATCACTACTTCTCATGTGTGCTTTGGTTTTTTTCTCCTAAGCAATATCATTAATTGTGAACCGTAATATTGTAAGTATAGTTCTGTAAAATTATTGTGAATTTTTTTGCCAATTCAATCATACTTACTCTGATTATTGCTAAAACAAAATAAAAAATTGCATTGTATTTTGCTATCTCCAAAGTCTTCCCTGGAGATCTGAAATTGAAACTGCCATGGGAGTACATTGCCAAATCTTTATTTGTGTGAACGATCTTACCAGATCAAGTTGACAAAATGGGCTGACCTAAATAAACACCATTTTACTTTTTAGATTTAGAATGATCCCCCTATGTAGGTGGTGACATTAAATTAGTAAAAGTTGTTACTGGAAGAAAAATTATATTCTTAAATATAATTTATAGCTGTTAAACCTAGAGCACCACAACCCAGCCTCTGACCAATTATATGCAATTTGATGAACCTGAATATGATTGTACAAAATATAATTAGCAAGTTATATGTGTATCTGGAATATAAGATTAACTCTGTGTGGTAAAACCTTTTTTCTGGGATGTGAACATTGCCCTGCCTTGCAGAAATTGGCATCTGCCTTCCAAAGAATTAACAGTCTGCTTGGGCTTTAGCAAACATTGGGGTGGTATTAGCTAGTTCCAGGTTACCATCTGAGTCAGTTGGGAGTTCTCCTGGATATGCCAGGTGAGAGATGGTGGAAACAGACAATGACCTGTCAGCAGGAAGACTTAAACTTCTTTTTGTTTTAGGACAGAGAAATACTTAAGAAAGGGTTGAATTTAAACAGGTTATAAATATGAATTTGTGATGAAAGAAAATGTATGTTACAAATTTAGATCCTCTTCTATGAACACAGAGTTGGGAAGAGATGTGTAATATGAAAGGCTACATATATCTGACAGTTTAACAGCTGGAACACGTAGGATAAGAACTTTGCAACTAGTTTCGTCAGTAGGTAGATATATACATTCTTTCCTTCTCTTCCCTGTACACTTTGGTGTTCTACTGTGCTGCCTGTATTAAAAAGTGATTTCTGTTTATTTTTGCATGTGGCTTCTCCTTAGGACAATTTCATAGTTCTGCCAACTCCCGAAGATATCCATTCCTCCATGACAGCTGTAGAGCTAGAACAGTCTTGCAGTGACAAGTCCGTGGTACTCAAATGGTAACAGGCTGCTGCACCATAAACTGCATGGGCCAGTTTCCACACCGCAAGACTGGTGTGGAAGAAGTGTCTTCTAGTGATTTACATTAGACAGGGAAACTCCCTGGCCTGCTGCAGTGTAATTGGGAAAGGACCTGAAAGCTGAGCACCCTCAGGGAGTTTGTAGTAGAAAATGCCCCATAAATGTGTGGCAAAACTTTGTTGCTATGCGTTTGGATGTGTATGTGCTTCTGGATTTACATATAGACAAATACAGGCTGAATGCATTGTACTATATTTTAGGCAGATATAGTGCAGGTCAAATTACAGTGACAGAAAGCAAGGGAGATTGAGCCCAGATCTGATTAGCATAGAACTGAAAATGTATACATAAATCATCCTATTTTCTTTGTTTAAGAGTTAACTGGAAACAAGTCTGGAATTATCTAAACTGGTACACTTCATTGAAATCAGTAGGGTAAATAAGTCCAGAATTTGTGTGCATAAAATATTAGTTTTTCTTTTAAACATACTAATAGTAAATGGATCTCCATAGCAATATTGCTAGCTTTAATAACAATTAAGTATCATGACTATTAATTCATCAGAAAAAGAGATGGTATGCAACAGTGTTAAGTAGAATAAACACAGCTGCATACATCGCATTTAACTGTCTCTCTGCTTATATGTACACTATGGAGCAGTACTCCAGTGCACGGCTGCTCAGAAAGAAAAGGCATGCGCAGAAGACAGCAGGCATAGTACCCCTCCGTGTCTGCTTCAAGGCAGAGGTGCTACAGCCCGTGACAAAGCAATGTGCAGATGATAGCAGCAGGGCTTGCCAGTGGTTCCTTTGCCAGTAGCGGGTACAGAGAGAAGGAACAAAACCAGTCTGTTGCAGTGTCCCAGCCCCGCAACACAGAAAACAGTGTTACAGGGCAGGAACGTTTTATTGCGTATGACTTTAAGCTATATAAAGCTCCCTGGATTTTCACATTCTTCACTAGTAATTGCTTTCACTGTCATGCTCTGCAAATATGGAAGCTGATTCTACAAATCTTGCCTATACAACTTGTTCTTAGAAACACAAGCTATCTTCTTGGAGTCAGTGGTTACTCATGTGAGCTAGACTAGGGTTCTTGAAGTGATATCTCATTCAACAGCAATTAAGGAATAAGGACTTTCTTCTCCTTTGCTTGTATTTATGAAGTGATTTTTATTTCATATAGAAGACAGATATGTTAGTGGCGTTAGTGCAACACCTCTATATAATTGTAAGTCTGTTACACTTCAAAGTGTATTGTTTCTCCTTTTTTTCACTCCATGATTCTCACACGACACTGGAATGTTGTCTCTAATCTTTAGCGAGTGGCTACAGCTCTGAAAGTATGGCAAATTGACAGGAAAAATGCTGAAATCAGACCTGCTGATCTACTTCACTTTAGTGCATGAGAGGTACACCTGATTTGCACGTGGGGATAGAGGGACATCAGCTGACCTGGGATGTATGACTGATGCAGAAGTGTCTAGCATTTCCAGTTTGCTTGTGGTCTGTTTGATGGGTGAAGCCGTGGGACAAAGCTGATGATCACAAGGTGTGCTTTTCTGTGCTTTCCTCTGGAACTCTTGGGTTAATATGGCCTAACTGGTGGGCCCAGAACCAGAACATACATGTCTGAAGCCTGTGTCTGTCTTCAGGAATTCATGCACCAGGTGGCAACTGAAAATTAACTGTTTGTGGTGCTGTATGCCTTCTCACACCTTCGTGTGGTGTTAGCACTGTTTTTGAAGACTAGGAGATGACATGAGTTGCACATTGACAGCATGGGAAAATTAGATACAGGTTTGGGAGATGAAGAAATACCTAGATAACACGGAAGGGAGGAATATATCACTGAAGAAATATCACTGCTAAAAACAGCTCTTGCTGTATCGATGTGTGCGTAACAAAAAATGATGGACGTGATCCTCATTCAGCTTGAAAGGAATGCTTTTACATTATTCCCCTCAAAGCTTTCATCTTGCTTTTTATGTGATGGCTACAAAAAACTTTATAACAACTTGCTGACCAATTCAGTCACATTGCTTACTTGTATTCCTCTGTTGGTCTGTCATTGTCAGTCATCTTGTCTTGGAAAGTGAGCTCTGAGCAAAGACCTCCTGTGTTTTACAGCACTTGTCACAGTGGGTTCAGGTTCATGGTCACACTAATGAAAATATATAATAAATAAAATTAAAATCCTTTATTAGACAATATTCAAGTGGATACTCAAGCCAATGAATAGTAGTCATGCCAAAAAGATCACAAAAAGAAAGTGCATAAGAGATTAGGTTGAAGGCCTCATTGTCCTTCAGGCAGATGTGCACATAAGAGCTGTTGGAATTATTTTCATGCAAAGGTGAACACACTGTGTATCTAATACAAGTTTGTAATGTGAATGTTTGTGTTTGTAATGTGTAGAAAACCACATTAGCAAAAATGTGGATGGTGGATGCAGAGGCCTTCAATCAGCTGTGGTTTGGGGAATTACCAACAAAAGATTAAAGGCTAAATTCTACTGTAGTAACAGAATTCTATGAATTCTACCAGTAGTAACTTATTTCAACAATCATGCAATTGGAATAAACAGGCAAAGTAAATCAGGATAAAGGATGTCAGAAGATGGCCGCCAATGACAACGCAAAATGGTGGGGTTTTTTATGGTCAGTGGTGTTTACCTTGGAGGGATGGGTTAATTTTTTTTTTAAGGAAAATGGCTGAGCAGCTAAAAGCTGGAATTGCATTTCTTAAAATGACAGAGACGTCTTTACATTTCATACAAAGCCACTGACCTTTGATAATTAAATGTCAATTTAAATTTGCCTAAAGTTATCTGGAAATGGGGCATGACTTATTTCTGATCGTCCTAACCATCAAAGTCTTACAGGGCTTTTGCAGGACAGGTTGTGAATCTCACTTTTGACAAGAAGCAGTGTCACTTCTTGCAGCTTCTGTCCAGTAGGCTGAAAGAATTTACATCCTGACAATGCTGTGACAGAGTTTTCTACTTCCCTTCCCTTCCCTTCCCTTCCCTTCCCTTCCCTTCCCTTCCCTTCTCACAGTATTTTTCTTCTCCCTGTGCTAATGTGTCAAGTTTTGAACAGAAACTACCACTAGCCAAAATTTAGAGATTCAGAACTGAAATCTCTGACAACCAAAATAGTTTATGTAAGCCCTGATGAAGTTTTCTGTCTATTCACTGCAATAATTAGTCAAATATTATATTCAAGTTCCCATAAATGAGGAAGCCGGGATTCAGACTGGGTATTAACTCTGTGATTTGAGACAATGCTAGTGCTGTTGTACTCTTGTACTCAGCATTGGTTGCATTTCAGTTGACTGGTAGGTAAAGTGCTATGTGCATATGTGTATGTGCAAGAGTCATCTGTGAGCTAGTGAGAATAAACTGGACAGAGGCTGTTGGTTATTTTAGGGGAAATGGAAAATATTAATCCCTGTCTTCCCTGGCCTAAAACTTAATCCCAGAATAATCTTTCAAGCTGCTTTCAAGATGAATTATTTTATTTTTTGGCATTCTCAAGACTGGAGCCAGTGAAGATAATCTCCCAAAGCTTGTACTGTGCTGAGTTTGGTTCTGGCATGGCATTTATGTATTTACATAGTAAATCTGTTCGCAGTAAA
The DNA here is from genome assembly GCA_013398295.1 of Chionis minor. NCBI lineage: Eukaryota > Metazoa > Chordata > Aves > Charadriiformes > Chionidae > Chionis > Chionis minor. Next base: position 424,944 of record VZSF01000866.1, read on the forward strand.
TTTCAAATGTATCAAAAATCAGTGCAGCTAATTTTCCTTCTGTTACTCTTAGATTTGGTGGTTTTTAAGTCTTAAAATGAAATCTGTGATTAATCTTTTATCACTTAAATATATTAACTTGCTAAAATTGGAATTTATGTTTTTTTATACTGGTCTAATTCAGAAAATGTTTGGGATAATTTTACACCTATGTTTTAATCACGTTTCATTGTGTTACTTGTCAAGTCTTCCCCTTTTAGGACTTAATTTCCTCTCTCTTCACAGATGTTAGAAATGGACAAGACCAGTAAGCATATTCAGACTTCTCTCACCTTATTTCATAGGCTTTCGACAATGTGTTTGACTGTTTTCTTAAATCTCTTGTGAGACATCTGTGATCTGCCGAAAATCTTGGTACCTTTGAGTTATCCCTTGTGTCCTGGGGGAGAAAGGAAAAGGTTTGGGATTTAGCCGAAAGTCTTGTAAGGAGATACTTTCAATGCTTTCAGTTAAGACATGTTTTAAAAATGTTTAAATGGATGACTTCATGCTTCATTTTATGGCATTCCTGGAATACTGTTACACATACAATAAATGCTCATTTAATCATGAACACTATGCTAGTTGTCATTTGTGAGACAGTGCAATAAAGTCCTCACAAGTTCTAAATGGCCTATTTTATATAGAATACAATATCCTTGAGCTATGGCGGTGATGTTCACGTTAAACTTAAGGATTTAAGTCTTAAATTGAAGGGTCTTTCTCTTATTTCGCCATGCACATGACTTCCCGTAGAAGTTAATCTCGAAATGCACTGAGTCCTCCCATTTTATAACATATTTTATAGGGAAAGATAATTGCTCTTGCGCTACTCTGGTTTGATTCTGTTAAGTTTATTTTAGAAATGTGTCATCTATAAAAGCTAACAAGAATATCCACTTCTAAATAGTTTTGCTATGGTTGTACTGCCTAAATATAACAAGGGAATCAGATACAATGCACAGTTTATGCATACTCTTTGTAGAGTAGTGAGTGACATTTACCATTTGACACAAGATATTTACATCCGTTCATCAAGATATGACTCCCCATTGCAGTCTTCTAAAGCTAAGCCAGTAATAGAGATGATTACAGTAATTTAAAAATGAAACATAGTGTAGAAAAAGAACATGATAAATGCATATCATCTTACTCTTTATGGCTCTAGTAAATGTCATACCTTAGGCTAGACCAAATACGTTTTGAGTTTCCCATGCAAAAATCATTTTCAACACAAGTCAGTCAACAGCCTTTTCCTTACTCATTAGTACTTAGCCTAAAGATCTTAGGAATCTACTTTTCTTTCATTATCAGTTTATTTCTGAGAATGTCTTTACCTAGTCCTAAAAACATAATTTCCCTTCAGTTTGTAACTGGGACAAAAGTAAATTATCTACCAATTCTGTGAAACTACTTCTGTGCCTGGATCTTTCATTTTCCATGTGATGCTTTAATCTGGAAATTAATATAACAGATATTCCTCAAAGAGTCTCAGAAAGGAGGAAAAAAGGGTGTTTTATATTGGAATCAAGTGAGCAGCTAGATACTTCAGCTTTCTTTATTTGGAGAGCAGTAAATCCTTTTAGCAAGTGGAATAAACCAGTGAGAATAACTAGGAAGGCATTTAGTGAATTACACAAAGGGTGGGTGGTTTAGACCTTTTCTGGAACGCAGGCTGCAGTTTAGCTGTCGAGGCACTATCATTCTCCTCAAAGGTGAAATGATTTAGAGGCCTAGAGAAACTTAATTTTTCTTGATCACCATGTGCAACCTGGAATTTTAATGGCAGGCATAATTAATTCTTCTGATGTTAATCATCAGGGCTGGGCTCCACAATTATCAGCCTAGTGCAGCTGGGGCATGGTGCAGACATGAAAAATTAGGAAAATGAATCAGTAATAGGGTGGCAGATTTAATCTGCATCATGAAAACAAAGTTAAAAAGAGGGAGATCAAGAGAATTTCAGCTGAAGCTTTTGTGCCAATGAGCACTGACAGAACTGAAAAATGTTGCCGATGTCCAAAGTGATTGGTAATTACCAAGCCATTGAATTTTTTATTGTCAATTTATCATTGCGCCAGAGGTTAAATTTAACATCTTCTTCTAAAGCCATCACTCTAGGAGGAAGGCAAGCTTTGCATCACGTGGCCCAGGAGTCAGTGAAAGGTTAATCAGGTATTCCTTTAGTTTGTGTGTGCTCCCAAATCCGTCTTTCTTTTTGTGTCCTTTATGCTGCATGCATACTGTGGCGTATTTTTTAATTTATATTACCTGTACATTTCAGAAAAATATTAGATTATATTCCTCAGCACAGCATCGTCTGCCTTGCTGTGTATTTATAATGCTGTATTTTCATACTTCCCCAGGCATATTTTACACACATTTCAATATGTATATGGAAATTTTATATATACAAAGAACTGTATGATACAAGGCAGGCACTTCCCAAGTAAGAAAAAGGGTAATCTTAATCTCTGAAAGCACTGCGGGAATGAAAAGAAAATCTGATAGAATTTATTTTGGGTTTCATGTTTTGTGGTTTTTTGTTGTTGTTGGGGTTTTTTATTATTATTATTTTATTTCTTAACTGTGTTATTTGATTTGCACTTGATTTTTGCTTTGTTCTGAAGCCATGTTGCTTGTGAATGGTCCAGTTTAAGATCAGGGTAATGTTTGGGATGCCAGAAACTGCTTTTTGGGCTGAAGGACTGTGAGGGAGAGACTGTTTGTATTTTTCATCTTGTGCAACGCTGAGTACAGTTTTGTCACTTAGCAAATAAGAAATATTCACAATTCATAAAGGAAGCACACGTTGCTGCTTTGAATCTTCCCCCCTCAAGAATATATAGTAAATGGTAGGGTCTTTTTCAACGCAAAAGCCATAAAAGACTGAAAGAAAGGCAGCATGAAAACATCCTTGTGATAGAAATATGTGACATAAATATACATTTGTATGTTAGGGACCAAATTGAGCCCTGAAGTAAGTGGAAATCTGTTCAATGAAATAGTAGGATTTGTGCTTCTCTGATTATAGAGTTGGATCTGCCCTGAAAATTTCAAATGCATATTCTTATACTCATTGCTACGTAGCTGTTTTTAATAAAATGCTAAATACAACGCTAAATACAACTTCTGTCTACCTAAAGTCCTACCTTAATTCTGCTCAGTAATCTCACTTCAATTTCCTATATTTTTTGCGTGAGTGTTTATTTTAGATTCCAGACTGTGCTCTGATTAAAGGAATCGTTATAAATTAAAAATGGAAATGGCCTTTAGGGGAGAGTCAGTAGAGGAATCAATGCGTGCATTAATTACTGCAATTCATTACCCAAATAAACACAAGACTCAGCCTTTTGCTGGATACAAATTTAGGGACATACGATGTTTACAAGAGACAAAGGCTTGCGATCCTGCTCATGTTAATCTGCAGATCAAAGTATGTGAGCCCATTCCTAGTGGAGGCTCCTTTGGGAATACTATAGCTGGGATCAATCCCCCCATGCAGGCAGTGAATTATTACTGCTGAATACAAAAGCTGCTCATGTGACATCACTGTCCCCTAACAACAGGGACACTTGCTCCAGATAGTGCTTTAGAAGAGCTTGTTTTCTTGATACCTCACTTTTCTATAATTAAACTGCAATCATAAAGCCATAGCTGTACAATGACCACTGATTCCCTTCATAAACAAAAATATGCTTCAGTTCATGGCAAATACTCAGTCATTTGGAAGAAAAACATGAAAATGTAATCTTTAGCTTCCCAGAGGCTTTCTAGAATATAAACAAAAGGTTAGAAAATATCTAGCAAATAAAATTGTACAGGGAAAAAAATCAGTGATTTATTGAAAAAGGTTTCATACTCTTCTGAATTAGTATCCTTTCTTTTCCTTAAGAAGAGATTAGAAGAGTATTGGAAGAATGCAATTTTCCTAACAGCATCTGGACGCCTTTCTTCATCATATTTTATAGATGGAGGATAAATTACCATAGGAAGGTTTGTGTTCAAACCAGGACATAGAACGTGATTTGACTCTCGCTGCATTTTGCATAGCTGTTATTGTGGGTGCAAGCTCGCCCCCAGTCCCAGCAGCTCACAGCAGAACACCAGCCAGTTCACACACCCTTTCCTCTTGGAGCACTCAGCTATTTTAATAGGATTCCGACCAAAACTGCAACTAATTAAGAATCAATTCAGGACCATTAGTAATTGGGACTAAGCTAGCCAGTGTTGCATATTTCAAAAGAGTTCGCTTTAATGAGAGGAGTTCTTGGACAGGGGAAGAAAAACCCCACAAGCAGATTAAAGATAGCGTAGGGACCTTCTCCAGTTAAACTAAACAACTAATGCTACACAGAAAGATGCTGAACTTGTAGTCCTCTCTAATTGATCTACTTACTGTTCTTAAGGAAACTCAAAACAATAATGAATGCAGGTATTAACTACAAGTTAGTCATTCAATAGCTATTTATAAACATTAGCAATTGTTACATTTCCCAGTCTCTCTTTCTCTTCATCAGAGAAACATATGTTATCTTTTTTTCAGACATATTAACCTTAGAACTGACAAACCATTTTCTCTTCTTTGGGCTTTGTACTTCTGCAACATCTGTTTATCTGCACTGCCTTGCCTGCAGATGGTATTTTTTAAATTTGTTACGGGGTTAGGATGCCATATTTTTGACAGCTGTAGTTTTGTTTCACCACAGAACAAAACTTTGCTAAAAATGCAGTGCTTTGAGGGAATGTTTTCATTTTCATTATTTCATTAGTTGTATCAATTTCTCCCCCTAATCTCTTGCTATTGTGAGTTCCGTTAATGAACTGGTAGCACATAAACGTAATCACTTTAGGAGAACTAGAAAAAACAATGTATGGCTGATTGATTTGCATTATTAGAGTGGGAATGCATACAACTATATTGCAATAGTCTGATATTTAACTACTAAAATCACTATACAGTAAATTGAAAGCACAAACCCGAACATACTATGTATTAAGTCCTAAACCTCACAATGAGCTCAGCTCATGAGAAACTGCTTGGACAAGGTTTCTTGGTTTGGGACAAACTGAACAGAGTGACAAATCTACCGTGAGTGTGTTTAAGAAAAAAGTGTGCAGAGCTGTTTATATTCCCAGCATGTGAACATGAATGGAGACCTTATTGCAATACCTCTATGGTTGATACACATATTATACAGTTTATAGAATAAGTTAAGAATTTAATTCTTAACAGAATTTACCAGGATTCTTCACAGAATTTACCAGGAACCTTCATTATTTCAAAATGCTAATTAATTTGGCTGCAGAGGACAGAATGTACTAGAACACCTTTCCAGTACGCGTGTTTGAAAGATGAGCATCTTGGCTCTTCAGTGGTTTGTTTTCTATTTTACCGTCTAGGCTGTATTGCTAAACAAACAGTGTGCACTCAGTATAACATTCTCTTGCAATAAATATCAATCAGAACAATCATAAAGAGACAAATGAATTTTGGATTATTTATCTTCATAGAAAAAGCAGGCCCCAGCCAGGAGCAGAAGGGTCTCCCTGCCACTACCATTTACATTAGTCCTTGCTTTGGATACATGAACTCTTAATGCAGAGACTGTGTACACCTTGTAACTACTGTTTTTAGAAGATATATCTTTTTTTTAACCAAGCTTCTTTAGCTTCTGTGAAAAAGGAAACAGGGTTTGTGTATGTAATGACAGGTGATAGCGAGAACAACAGAGGGAAAGAATCTGGGAGAGATGAAAAAGGCTACTTTAAGGAGGCTGGAAATAAATCAGGACTATCTGTTAAACATGCACTTTTTTTAATTTTTATTTTGCATCTTACTTGGATATTACATTTTTAATAATCTCAGATGTATGCTGACATTTAACAGGAAAAATGACTGACAGATCAACAGCCATGAACTTTCATATTTTTAGTAAAAGAAGCAAACAAGTAATTGCAGCTCTCTTTCCTGTGAGTTGTGTGCTAAGATCTGAGAAGGATAAAAATACAGACTCCTCTTACATTCTGGTCAAAGATTTTGGCTTTTACAAAATAATGGAATGGAACAAAGCATCACTTGAACATAGAGAAGGTTGTTTGGAATGAGGGCGGGCCAGGAGAGACATGACCAGTATTTCCTTGCCAGTGGAGATCCACAGACCAAGCATCAACCCTCAGGCAAGTAAGCCTCAGAACAGCTCCCAGATGTTATAAAAACTATTTCAGAGTAGTTGTGCAGCCATTCCACATCTCATGGGAATACCATTCTGCTGACCTGACCTATGCCAACAGACACAAACATTTTTTATTTCTTTTTTCTGTTTTAAGAGGTGATCTGAATGTTTTTCTGCTTCTATTCTACCATCAGTTAGAAAAATAAAGCCTCTTTGCTTGAGCTGAAAGAGGTGGAGCTCTCTCATCACTTCCATCTTCTGGGCCTTATTTTTACGCATCTATAGTAAACTGTAAGGATCTCCTTATGCTCACCTATGATCAGCCTATTCAGCATGACAGCTGCAGAACTATTAATACCATCAAGCTTCAGTTTCTGACATCTTCCTGACTATTCACCTTCCTTTACAAGAGCAATGAACCTCAAATCATGGTGGTGAGGTTGTTATGGTTTTTGAGTTTTGTTTTGGTTTGGTTTTTTAATGCAGGTAATTATTTTATGGTAATATCTGACAGGGGCTTGGTAAAAAGGCTGACATGCTACTGGAGAACCTACATCACGTAAACGACAATGTCTCGCCTAAAATTTCTGGTACTGTGGAAACTGATTAAGTCTGAACCATCATTATTTTTATTTTTACTTCTTGGCGTGTATTTACTGCTTGCTTTCCCATGCAGTTTGCCAGCAACTTTTTTGCATGACTGCCAGCAGTATGGAGACAGCAAAAGTCTACAATTGCCTTTGCCTTCCTTTCAGAAGTTCATGAAACACATTTCACATCCTTGCAGGGAAGATCTTTCTGTCTCTAAACAGGGATTGGAGGAGGTGAAATAGAGTGGGAAGAACAGTTCTTTTCCTTCCTCTTCTCAGATATGTAGCACTCCTTTATCGGTTCTCATCCAAGATGCGTTCCCCAAGGAGAGCTCCCCTTTCTCTATTGCAGCGAGGGCCAGCTGCTCCCTCAGGGAGGAGGACAAGAAGGGTGGTCAGAACAGAGGCCAGACAACGGCTTCACTGAGAATGCAAAGTTGTACAGCCCCCAAGCCAGGAAAGCACAGCAGGGCAGTGACAGTAACAGGTCCTATTGATAGACCAAGGCAAAGGAAAAGTAACAAGTCAAGTTGAAAATTAGTCTGGGAAAGCCAAGCAACAGTGCAGGTGTAGGCCTGGGGAAAAGCAGACCTACAGTGTATTGCAGGCAAGGAGTGGGTGCCCAGGCTTGAGCTTCAATCAGGCTCAGGAACCCGTGGGCAGGGGTATGTGGAGGCCCAGGTGGTGCAATCAAGGTCTATTAGTGCACTCAAGGCTGCGACAGAACTTTATAGTTTACAGTTCAATCTGCATTTCTCCTGTGTTGTCCTGCCATTGAAATCTTTTTTCTCTGCCACCAAAAATGAACTTACACAGTGTCTCTGCACTTCCCTACTTGTCCTCTGCTCCTCAGCTCTGCCTTTCTTCACTGGTCTAAGACTTTTAATGCAAAGTGACAGCAAGAACAGTAAAACCTTGTTACAATGTCACTTGAGGTTTGGACAGAAAACAACTTTTATTTTAACAAATCCATGACCTCGTAGCAATTTTGCTGTTGGAGCTGTGCTGCATTCCATGGCTACTTGGAACTCCATAGCCCCAGCAAAGACATTTCTACTTCCCAACTATGGCTGGTTCCTCAAGAAAGACTAGAGTATTTCTCATATTTACTGAAGGAGCGAAGTTTACAACACACAGCTGAACCCATCTGATACTCTCCAGTAGAAGGCAGGGGTCCATGTGCACTCAATCAAAATAATTTTAATGAATCATAGCCAATGGGAGGGGGGGAAGAGGGCAGGATAGACAGGAAATAGGTATGCTAACATTCATTTGAAATGACTGCTGCTGATAAAGCATCCTACCAGCTCTTCTACTTTGTTGGGTAGTAAAGCAAGGTCACAGAGCACTAGGGAAAAGAGAAAAGCTGTGATAAGGCAATCATGGACATTATAGGCAAGGAACAATACTATTAGGTATTGAACTAAACAATGGCATGGACATATTAGCCCATGTTTTGCTAGTGCTGACACTGGGTGTGCAAAACAAGGCTTGGCAGTCTTTTATATAAACACCTCTACTCAAGTGATTTTTTTTCATGTGTTATGTAACTAAGTAGGTTAAATTATGACATAAGCATATAACTTGACTTTAAAATACCTACCTTTTTGCCTCTATACAGCTACAGAAAAGAAAAATCTTTGAATTGAAACAAAAAAAATACCAACAGAACTAAAACTGTGCCATTTTCCCCCCTGCTCCCAACTCAACATTAGCTTCCTGAGGAAACACAGTCAAACAGAGCCCAGCTTAGTTCTGTGACTTCTGTTCTATTGGCACTGTAAACTGGCATTTGTATGAAGCTGTTTAGTCATGTATTGTTTTTTTCTAGTTATTGTCTTCTTATGAAAGAAAATTGCATCTTTGAGACTTTTTAATTAATGCTAAATACTAGTACTATAGCATCTGATCAACTTTATTTTTCTCCACTTAGGGAAAGTCTGCCTTATTTACAGCTATTGAGCCAGTTACCTCCCACCTCTACCAAAAAATGATCAAGAAGTACATGTATGCCTATGAGACACAGTGGTCTAGGAGACATAAAAATGTACATCCTCATTATGAGCTTCTCTAGTTTCCTTGGGAAAAAAAGCTTCCAAATTTAGAAGTACTTGAATAAATTTTAGAGTTGAGGAATAGTTGTGTAACCACAAAGCCTGTGGGCTTTTGTCATTATTTGAAAGTTTTGGAAGAGTGGACAGTATGTACTAGACCAAACCATAATGTTTTCCATTGGTAATCACCTGCCAATAATCCTTGCAAGCTATTAAAGTGGAATGGAATGGGACATATATAAAGGTAAAATATTAATAGCAGATACAGACCTGACCTTATGAGAGGCTGAGGTGCACCTTAAGATAAACCATGCCATGTGATGGCATGTCCAGCTGATCACCACTAGTAGCAAGAGCACATGAGGTAAATTGACACTTGTGTTAGGCAAAGGCATTATAGTCACTCATTCTGACCTTAGAAATTGTGAATATCTGTAAATCTTATATATTTTGTTTTCATAACACATTCCTGGCACTGAACCATGCAGAAGTAATTAATTCACCTTAGAAGATTGTTTAGCCAAACTAATTTGCTAGATTGGAATACAGCAAATATAAAATCTATAAACGGCAGTAATTTTGATCCCAACATAAAAAAGGTGTGAATGAAGGTCTTTTTATTGTGATCAAACTGCGTGGTTGCCGTACCTATTCAGGGCTCTGTGGGATGTGTGCAGCAATCTGCTTGTGTGGATCAAAAGGCACAACTAGGGGCTAAAAAATGAATACAGTGTCCATCAAAACTACATATGCCTTTAGTGAGAATGAGGTCTGTTTGTATGATTGACGGCTTATGTTTGTTATCCTTCTTCAGGTAAAGCATTTGCTGCAGGCAGGACTTCTGCAAAAACTTTAGGACTGAGCCTTAAAAAGGAATTTGCTTTTTTGAATAATTTCTTTCTTTCTTTCTTTCTCTCTTTCTTTCTTTGAGTGAACATAAAAGGGTCCACAGAGCAGTGGTGTATAAAGACAAAGCCAGGCTGTGTATTACATCTAACCAGTGATGCACAAGTGTTAGTCAAATGGAGAGATGACAGTAGAATAAGGAAACAATTAAACTTCAATAAAAGAAAATAAGGAATAACATTCCAGTCAGATCTAATCACATTATGTATAGCATAACTTTCAAATTGGAAGTCCATAAAACCCTACCACACCTCAGTCAGTTTGTCTGGCATCCGTCCTTTATAATAAGCCCAGAGGTTCCTCATGGCACAGCTCCAAGGCAGTTTGAAACCATGTCTGCAGTGGGGATGGCACTGAGCCATGTTTCCAAAGAAGCAGAATAATTTTTCTGGTGGGAAAGGTCAGGCAGTACAGAGCCATGAGGGATGAAATTCCCTTTTTCGGCTTTTTCTCCATTATTATTTCTTCAAATATATTTCTTTTAATAGTAAAATTAATTCACAAACAGAAAACCTGCCATTAAAGCAATGTTAAAAGATCCATTTAAACTGACAGGCAGCAGGAAATCCAGAACGCAGGCAACCTGGCTTGCATCATTATAAAACTTAGCAAAGAATTTGATAGGTGACTGGTTACCTTTCCCCTGTCCTGTAAGTCTCTTCCCCAATGAACTTTTTAAACTCTTGCCTAATACAGATAAAAAGAACAGAATGTAACGCATTCTCATTCCCATGTTCTATATTTGATACGTGCAAGGCATGCATGAATATAGTAGTTAATTTACATTTATCTTCCATTTTAAATAATAAACTTATTCATAATACATAAATGGATTCCATATGCTACCAGACAAATCATTCCTAATTTTCATTATGGAAGCACATATGGGAACTGTGCTCACCCAGGGTAAAATCCTGGCTCCATTGAAGTCAATGGCAAATTTCCCACTAATTTTGCAAGGGCCAAGATTTCACCCTTGATGTTCAGCCACCCTAATAATACAAAGAGCCAATGTTGAGAAATAGCATCCTGTCCTCTTGTTCTCTCTTCTCATATGTCAGATAAGTTTGAGCAAGAACTGAGTTATTGCTGAATTAATGTAATCCATTCCTCAGAGTTTTCTAGCTTGCATCAAGTTTTCTGCTTGGGCTTAGAGGGATACAGATTTACAGTTATAGTAGCCACACAGTTGTCTGTAAACATTATCAGTGCCAGCTATTTCAGAGACTCTGCAGACAGAAGTGGAGGAGATCCTGGGAAATGACGTAAGAACTGCAGAAGAAGGGCAATATGGAGCTTCCAGTGGTCAGAAGCATGTCTTAGAGAAACTGGGTCTGTGGCATCTTTTGTCACAGTCTATGGGTCATGATCAGATCTGGTTCAAAAGGGGATGTATGGTGTTTGACCTATTGCTCGTTCTATGTGGCCCTTCCTGGAACTCTTCAGATGTGTAGAAAGTGGATTACAGGCAGCTGAATCATTCTTGCAATCTCATTTCTTTCCCAGGGGCCCTAACACACTTCTTTATAATGCGTCAGGAAATGCCCTCCTCGTGAGGCTAAAATGCAGTCCACCGTGGGATGGAGGCATGTCCAGTCATTTGTCATCAGTGCAAATGCTTGGGTCATATGATAAGCATTGTGCAAACAATCCATGCTATTTGAAAGAAGATATCTCTTGTGGCCCGTGTGGAGCAGAGACAGAATCCTTCCACTTTGGTTGCACTCAGAGAGAACCAGAATAAAGGTCAAATTCCTCTTAATCTCTGTATTGGATTTACAGTACTCCAACATTCTGTTTTACACATAGACAAGGGATGCACATTGAGAGGAACTTCAGCGAAACTGACTGGATCACTACATTTTGTCTTGACTTAGATGGAGCTTAGTATCAGCCATTCCAGAATTGGATGGCTGATTTCCAAGACTGACCTTGATTTGAATTCAAGCATCCCAAAAATTCACACAAGTTGAGCCTCTGGAAGCTTTTTGCATCTTGACTGTTTTAAACATGTATGAGCAAAACCTCCATTTTCTTACCAGAGCTAGGAAATAACTGACATTCTGACACACAGAACAAATGAAAATATTTTATTTAACATGTACATACTTTAAAAAGTGTTCAAAAACTAAAAATAAACATCAGTTTGAAATGAAAAATCAGAAATTTTCAGTTAGAAACAGTAAAGACTTTCTGAGTTTTCTGTTCATTTTGCTCTCTTTATTGACCATAAATATTAGTCTGGTTCAACTAAGATTCATGAAGCATTCTGATTTTGACAAATCAATTTATGACAAATCAATTTTGACAAATCAATTTATGATTTGAATATATGAAAACATGTCACTCAGCCTAATTACTTGTTAAGATCCATTGTTTTGGAGTCCTTTCACTAGGAAAAATTGCTCATTAAGCTAATCAGCCAAGTTCTTGGCTGGTGCAAATCTGAGCATCTCTACTAGTGTTCCTGGCAAGATCTCTGAAGTCATCACCATCACATCACTGTCTGCTGAAGGAGACGTTTGCCATGTGTAAGGACTACAAGATTAGGCATCATGTAATATGTGAGAAGCTGGTTAATAAAGAGCTGGAACAATAAATTATATTAATAACTTGAATTTTAGCTAATTTGCTTCTGCAAGGTATTATTCCACTTTATTTTGTCTGCATTTTTATTTTCAGCATGAGGACATGACAAGTTGTGAATTATGATCTATTCATTCATACCCAGTTTCAACACAACTGGGTGTGAATTAATACTCCATAATTCATATAGTGGAGTGTCTTATTACAATTATAAAATTTTATTAGAAAATGTTTTTTAATATTTATATTGTTAATTAAATGATGATGAGTCTCATAAATTCTGAACAATGAATTAGGTTGTATTAGGCACTATTCAGATTTCATCTGTTAGCCAATCAATGTACACAGACTTCTCTATTATTTAATATACTATATAATAATTCTGTGCTATGAGATTTTTCTTTGGTATGTGTAATTTCTTACTCAGATGGACTTGATCAGAAAATTTTCATTACGAATTTGTAAACATAAGGGTCAGTATGGAAATAGTTCTTCCTTTTACAGATATTAATTGACTGAATGTAGGCAAGAGCATTTAACTCTTCATTTAAAAGGTAAGAAAACCTCAGGTCACATAAACCTTAGGCAATTAAGCAGTGTTGTTTTGGACGGCAATAGTCACTCCCGTTTGCTACCTTTACTAAAGCACTTTAATTTTCTGTATTTTGTATCTTGCTCTGCATTTCATCTCATTGTGAAAGCCTCATTCCAGGTTTGCTTGTGAAAGCACTTAAATATGTGCTTAAAGTCAAACATATGCTTTAGTGTGTCCAAAGTTAAAATGAGATCTGCAGTACTCTCAGGCATATAGAAACTGAAGATGAGATGCATAATGGGAATTGCAATTCAAGGTAGATGCAGACTACATAACAGTGCTAGGATAAAGATATCCCAATTCTGGTCATTAGTCAGGAAATCAAAACCATGCCATCTACATACATGATACGGAAAGATGCAACAGCCAGAGCAAAAAAGATAGATAAAAAGGTGACTTGTTCAGTAAAATAAAGTGTCCATCTTTGCATGATATAAACAATAGGAAATAATTTAGACCCAGTCTGAATCCATGTAAACTTTTTTTTAAAATTCTCGTACATTTTTCTAATTAGTTTCTATGAGAATTTCAATCTGAATTTAATTGTACAAGGTTGTGGATGAATTTAATGCCCATAGAAGTTAAATTACTTTGAGTCAGATAAAGTGAAGACCTGCAGAGATGTACCAATAATTCACCTCTTTCCGCAGCCTTTGACATTCTTTTGATTAAAGATGGCATAAAGGCCCAGTCCCAGGTAGAGGTTCTCTGTGCAGGGAATGCGAGGCTGAGTCCTTTAAAGCAATGATTATGTGTGGTAGCGTTCTTCCCTGTCAGGTGTTGCTGTTGTGAGAGTGCAGCCAGGGTTGCCTACTGCAGCTTTATTAATAATGGAACGCTCACAGAAATTCCATGCAAAATTGATTTTTGAACAGTATATAAGAATCTAATATGAAGTCTTAAAATGTCATTGAAAAATCTGTTTGTAATTTACTTTCCCTGTAAGAACTTACTGTCCCACTATAAACAATTTTACTGTATTTCTCCCCATTAAACAACAATTTTTTGCATATTTGTTCAGCCTTCTTGCTGTGACATGCCACTGTGAGCTGATAGATAGATATTTAAAACCATACGTGGGCTCTGTTTCTTCTGTTGCCTTATTCAAATGGCAAGTGGAGATATCATTTTGATCACAGGTGCAGGTGAATGGTGTTAATGGTTCATTATCTAACGCAGAATGTTAACTGATGAATTGCAAATGTACTGTTTGGAGAGGAGTGAACATGCTTCTGTGGCTGCAAAATTGTTCTTGTTCTTTTTTTAAGCTTTGGAATAAAAGACTGTCAAGCACAGAACAAAGATTCCAGGCGTTGAGGCCCAGGACAGGGGAATGGGAGAGCTTAATTTTCATTGTTTGGGGCCCAAAGCTTTCCTTGTGACTTGAATTATTTTACTAAGTGCTTGATTTAACCTCCCACTCACTGATCCAAAACTTTATCAATATAATTGCAAGTGTAACTTTACGTGCAACCCTTAATGATGCTACTGATTAATAATCTACATAAACAAATAAGCTCTAGGAACTTCTAGCAGTCTTCAAAGGATGAAGATAGGTTTTTGCCTCATTTCTTTATCTCAAAAATAGACCTGAAAATACTGTTGGGCAAAAAAAGGTATGTTCACTGATGCACAGATTCCACAAGCATTCAGCAGATGCGTGGCATTTTATTTTCGATATGGGTGACCAAAGCTTTTTTAGATGACAGAACCCCAAGTGTATGGCCCCCTTGGTTAATACAATGTTTCTGGTACTAAAGTAATGAGGAACAGCATTGCTTGAGCTTGTTTGCATAGCTGGTCACTCCTCTGCAGCTGGGCTGTGGCTTTTGACTTCATTGTATCTGACAAACCTGTCAGGATTATGAAATTCCAGAACCACTCCACATTAAAAGATCAAAGATGTGGTTCTGCCAATTAAACCTAAGGGTTTTATAGGACCATGAAAGAGATCTTGACAACCCTGTCCAACATTTGCTACTATTTGCATGCCTTGAGAGAGGGAGATTCCAAGAAGCTAAGTTATTTTTTATTTTCTGAAGTGTTTCTAAGAGAAGCATTGAAATTTAGTAACTCGGGAAAATATAGGGATTGCAAGAAAAGCTAGCCAGATTTAGATGCTACTTAACCATAGGTTCTTGATCAGTTGGAGGAAATTGTTCATACTAGTTGTTTAAACTCGAGCTATGCATGTATTTCCAGTTGTTCTTCAGTCAGGTGTAGGCTTTAACGCTCGATCTGAAAAGAATAGTTCAGAATTATATTATTCAGAAGCTCCACATGAAAATCCTCTTATTAGGGGTATAAGCACAAAAAACAGCAAACCCCTCCCCAAACCATTAAAATATACCTCTAAAACTAGTGGTATCTTACCAGCAGAGCAAGACTTATCATCCACTACAGGAAACCCTTCCTAGTCGGTTTTGTAATACTCTTACTATAATCATTTTGCAACTTGCATATAAACTCTTGGATAAGCACTGAGCAACCATCCAGCCTCTTTGATTACTCCCACAC
This sequence comes from Chionis minor, assembly GCA_013398295.1. Classification (NCBI taxonomy): domain Eukaryota; kingdom Metazoa; phylum Chordata; class Aves; order Charadriiformes; family Chionidae; genus Chionis; species Chionis minor. Next base: position 440,386 of record VZSF01000866.1, read on the forward strand.
CTGACCAGACTTGCCAATCATGGAAGTACCTTCAAATTCTGCTAAAAGAAATAAGGAGAAAGCTAGGGTTTCCCTATTGGGGGTTGCTGTTGAGGTACATACCTGGTGATGAAGACTGACAGTTGCTTTTAAACAGGTGGTTGGGTTGTTGGATACCAACTAACTAGTCAGTAATGAGCTTAGGAATGAGCTTATGAGAGAATGTATTTCTGGCAGAATAGTTTGCTGAGTAGCATTTCTCATTGAGGTAGTCAAGTAGATGTGAGGCCTGTGAAGGCTGTTACGAGAGAGCTGGTAGTTGGAAGTTAAAACTACTAGGTAGCTGAGGAGTAGAAATCCATAGCTGATGTTCCATAAAGTAGTATAGATTACATGAAGACATGAAAATTGCTAAAAATTGGAAACACTGCCTTGATAAGCAAAGGCTGCATTGGAGGTGAATATGAAAATGTAGCAGCATGTGAGAAGTTCTCTCTGAAGTGACCTCTATTAACCTGTGGTCTGTGCTGCAATATAATCCTTTCTCTGACATGTGGGCCGGGACACTGAGCTTGTTTCCTGCTTCTTCATCAGCATTTAGTGCTAGTTAATAATGAAATAGGAGCAGATATGCTAAAGCTTGGGGATAAATGTCATTTCACACTGCTAACAAAACTTGGGGTCTGGATAATCAGATGTTGCGGCTCAGTATTATTTTTTACAAGCAGCAATACCATGTAAATGTGTTTCTTGAGTTTCTGTAATACAACAGAATTTGTGAAACACAAAACTTAGCATTCAGAGTATGGTGTTTCCTACCTTTTTACTGATTATATTCCTGTCTATCAGAGAAAGCTCTGAACATTTCACACTTCTCCCCATTCCTTTGCTAGTATAGTTTAGGAAAAAAGTAGATGCGTTGGACTGGAACTCAGGGGACTTGAGCTTCATTTGAATGTCTCCCATAGTCTTTTTTGATCTGGGCAAGTAATCCTCCTATGCCCACTTCTTACCTGTATGTTTTGGATAGTAATTATTTGCCTCAGTTGCATAACTAGACCATGAGCCTTGGGGATCCAAGCTGTATGTAGACAAAAGCCAGTACAATGGTATCCTTATTTTAGTAGATGCTTTTAACATCTCCTGTACCTAAAAATACGTAAGAAAAATTCAAAGCTTTTGTGGAAATGATGGATCTCTTTCTGTCCTATGTGAACAGTCTCATAAGAAATGTATGGAAGACACAAGGGGAAAATACGGTGACGTTATGGAGTTCCAGTATGAAAGCTTGAAAACACAGCTTGGAGTTGAGGTCTAGTATTAGGTTGATGGTTGGACTCAATGACCTTAAAGGTCCCTTCCAACTTAGACAATTCTACGATTCTGTGATTACCTTTTGCCCTGTCCATGAGAGCAGTAGCTGTTTTTGCAGAAAAGCAGTAGTAAATGCCATGAAGTGCTTAGAAGGGATGACTATATGAATCTGTCTTGTATGAACACTGTTTGCTTCAAGTGTAGAAACAAAAGTCTGAAACTTGGCAGGAAAAATACGGGCTATGGCTAGCTTCGTGCATGTCTTGGCTTCCTGCACTAAAAGAAATCATTTGCTAAAACTGAGCAGATCTGTTTTGCTTCCTACAATATTTGATGAGCAAGAAAACCTCTAATGTTTGGCTAATCTCTCAAAGATTTCATTGTGTTTTCACGGTTTAGGGAAATTTTTAAGTTAGCATTAGCATGAAAACCTACAGATGTTAGCTCTTTATCCTTTGTCTAAGATCAGATTTATCTGACTAACCAACATTAAAAATGTGTAAATTTGTGGCAAACACAATGAATCTTGAATATATTAAAGAAACAAACAGATGAACCATCTGGAAACAAGGCATAGATCTGAAATAACTATGCCAGTGGCACAATCCAAGCATAATCCCTGGCATAATTTACACAGAGCAACTGTATCAAGAGCCAGAAACTATTCTTTTCGAAGGCTGAGTTTAATAATGACTGCACATTATCATTCCACTTGCTGGGTAAATATTGACAAAGGAGTGGCACATGCTGTAGAAATGTATCTACATCCTGCATTCCCTCTAGGGAAACTTCTGTATTCTGAATTTTCCCTACTATTTTTTGTTTCCTTTTGTCTTTCCTCTCCCTTTCTAGTCTAAAATGATTGGAGTGAGTGTAGCTCTGCAACTATAGGAATAGTTTGTTAACTTTCAAATTATTTTTGATAACTGGTACGTACACATTACAGCACATAATTGATAATGCACACAAATGCTTAATATTATGTAAAATGGGACAGTTTGGTAAGTGGAGAAAATTTGCACATCGCCATTAAGTAGACCTTAATTTTGCCATACACCATTAAAGATTCACACATCAGCTTTTCTCTTTCTGCTATCACCTGAAAAGAAGATTTCACATTGTCACATAATCCCAGTGCAAACTACTCGTGATGGAAAGAAGTAGGTTTTACTACTATGTGACTAGCTTTTCGGCTGGGTGCATTTTCCCATGGCACTGGAATGTTTTGGCAGCCTGCAGTTTCAATGGTAGCAATCATGGAGCAACACAAATTAGATCTTTTATTCTTTACATCTTTACATTGCTGGCAAAGGTGAGACACCTCAACAAACGTTGCATCTTGAAGAATGTTTGCAGGGTATTTTGAATGGTGAATATGTTGCAAATCTGGATAGAAACTACGTTGCAGTATATCTTAGAAAGTGACTGATTTAAACCCATAACTAATGTATCTTGTAGGTTAGCATTAATTTGACTTGCTGAGTGGATGAAATTTATGGGTATAATGCATTGCACTAGGCAAATAAAAACATCCTCCTTCAGTAATAAAGGTGAAGGCAGGCTCCATACTGGCAAGCCAAGCACAGTCTTCAAAGTTTTAGCTATGTAATATCTATCGTATTACTGTGGCACAGTGATGCAACACATTGCAAGTGACTCCTGTCAGGAATTACCATTCTGGTGTTGGACTTTAAGCTTAGATTTTTTTTGATTTTTTTTAAAAATCCCCATTCAGCATTTGTCTTATCTACTTCAGCACCCACCTCTTACTCCTTCCCATTTTTCTATTGTTCTTAGCATCTTAGCTTTGTACTCCCCCAGGCATTTCATATTACATTTTTTCAGAAGGTTTTATCAGCTTCCTCCTCACTTTTGTTCTCGTCTGACTGGGTTCTATAGCACATAACAACAAGCAACATTAAAATACTTGTGCTAGTACTTACTAGTATGTCGTGCAAGCACAATCACAGCAAGTACAGGCTTTGCTCTGGAAAACTTACAGCTTTAATTAGCCTGGCAATTTTAATTAGTTTTCCAGAAAAAATCTTTGAAGTGGACATGGAGAAAGGGAAGAGACTTTCCACGTTGGTAGCAGGGTTGGAAATGGAACCTGTCTATACATTTTGACATATTATACTACTTTGTCATTCTACTGGTACTTCTTTTGCTTCTACTCTTTCTATAAAGAAATTTGCCTCATCTTGCCTTTCCGGAAGAGAAACTCACATGTTTATTGTGAAAACTCTTCTACAAAAGCAAGGGCTTGACTTACTGAAATGAAGTTCCACTACACTCAGAGCTGAGCCTATACCAAAGACCTAGTTGGAACTGTACTCAAATTATGAAGTGTTGGTCTGAAATGTAACCTATTTTGTAGCTTGATCCTTCCTCTTCAATAGGAGTTTGAGAACACAGTTAAATAATCAGAGTAAAACAAAGTTGTTTCAATCTGTGCAAATGGGTTGGTTGATGATTTAAACAGGTAGATGAGATTTCCCTTCATTTGTGGGGAAGCTGTATGTGTATACCCAAAGATAAAAGATGTGTTGAGTATTCTTCATTTTCCCCTTTTTCTTTTTTTCCCCTTTCAGGATTACTTTTTAGAGGCTGGCAAGTGTTTGCTCTTTCCAAAATCTGTGGAAATTATGATCTGTGTGTGTTTGCCTTTGCCTGTGAGGTCAGCCAAAGGATTTTACCATTGCTGAGATGGATTTTTTTAAGCTCTAAATATTCCAGATCCTATCAAATTCAAGAAAACTTATATCTTGCAAGAATGACCCAGAGCTTTGTGAATCAAAACAATGCTTTCCCTCATAGTAATGGAAAACTTGTGGGGTTTTGGCAGCTGAGTTTTGTTTGCTTGGCGTTTTGACCCTGAACACTCTTAAGCCTAAACAATTACATCTACTCAACTGAGCTAAACGAGCATACTCAAGCAAATGAAGTTCCACAAATGCTTAAGAGCTTGCTGGCTAACTTTTTGAAAGATATGCTCTAGTTCAGCCACAAATTACTTGGCTAGACACATGAATTGCTGGGTGAAATTCTATGGTCTGTGTTTTGCAGCACTTCAGACTAGATGATCACAGTGGTCCCTTCTGACCTTGAAATATGTAGATTGGGTGTTAACCTATGTTAGCAAAGCCAAAGTGAGGAACACAGGAATGTGGGCTTTTAGCACATGAAAGCTTGTTCACTTTTTAATTTTACTTTTAGCACATCTCCTAAGCAAAAGAAACAAGTTTTCTGGAAGCCCTAAAAAACAACTTGACAGTACTTAATCACTTGCCCAGTTCAGTGTTAAGGAAAAAAAATAGATCAGTTAATAAGGGGGATTTTTCTAACTGCCTTTCTGAGATTTTCTCAAAGTTTTCATATTGCCAGTCCTTTAGGGGCTCCTAATTTTACAGAACCTGCATGGTCTTAGCTGTAGCGTTTACTTCCAAGGAGCTTGTTGTAACAAACACAATATGTTTGAAATTAAACGTGGAATATCCCTAGGATTTTCCATCTTTAATTTATTACTGTTTCTAGTTATAGATGGAGAAACTGAGCTTTCTTTTCCTTTAAAACAATTCTGCAGTAGTGTTATTTCAAAAGAGAATTTTTATATTGCTTTTGCCATGAGAAGGCTTATTCTGGAGTGCTTACTGGGCAGGCTTCAACAAGATTCTCTCCTTTTTCCTGATGTGCAACAGCAAAACGTGTTTTTTAGTTTTTATTTTTGATACACAAGCATTTTAAAGCACAATGCTGAATAAAAAAAAAAAAAGACTGGTACAACAGTTTCTTTTGATCTCTTTTATTGTGATAAACTTTTAATTGCAAGGGAATGGATATCTGTTGAGCTTCCAGTAGAAATTCAGGATATAGCCATATATCAAGTTTGATTTTGACAGCTATGCATGTATGATCCGTTACATATTTCTCGATAGTGTGTATGTAAGCTCCCTTGTTACGTCACTTCTTTGTTTTCTCTAAGGTGAAGTTTAGGAATGTGTTTCAAAGGTAACTTCTGATTCTGTTGTTGGCTCTTCTGATTTATTGGTTTTGAAGATGTTGCCTTTCTGATACCTCATCAAGCAAAGGTGTAAGAGAGGTGTTCACATCCTTGTTTCTTTCTCAGGCTTTTAGTTGCTGTTTCTCTGAACTACTGGGTGGTGAGAAGAATAGCACTGGTGTTGCGTAGGCTGAAAGGGCAAAAGTCCACCTCTGTTACACTGGTTTGAAATGCAGAGTGAAGAGTCATCTTTATTGTAAAACAGCAGAGGATTGACTGCTCTTCTTGCATGGCTATTCAAGAGGAAAGTGTGCCCTTCCTCAGCTGTAACTACTGTGAGTTGTTAGGGTTTCTGTTTATCTAATATTAATTCAGAATTCATTCTCAGTCTATAACCATTTCTTCCAGTCAGTGAACAGGACTGAATACCATGAATATAAAACTGCTAGCGTGTGGGTAGCTTAATTTATCCATAGGTGGTATCTCTTGGTGCACCTCTGGCGCTAGTTTCTGATGCTGATACTATTGTGTAATGTCAGCTATTGTGCTATTGTGTAACGTCAGCTCCCAATGAAATTCAAAAACATCGAAAAGCAGTCAGTCTAAAGCACTTCTGGTGGCTTGTATCTTCCAGTTGGATGATTGGCTCACTTAAAGGCTGGGCTTGATGTGGATTGTATTTCTGCAACATGAAAGACTTACGGCTTTTTCACATTTTACAATTTTTGTCAAGTAGGTTTTGGTGAGAAGAAAGTACTGCTGATTGTACAGTGATATACAGAAAGATAAAAAGTATGAAGTGTTATATTTTACCTGCAGACTGTGGTGAGAAATGATAGATAGGTGAACTCATGGTCTCCATGTTGTTTCACTGTAGCTCATCCTAATACAGGAATACTATGTCTTAGGCTACAAGAGAGCTCTCTAAATCAAGATGCTGTAGTCAAGAAGATAAACCATGTATTTATTGATCAGAACCACACAGAACTGCTTTAAAAGTATGTCCCTGCATTCACTGAAGTCATTTTCTTCCTTGATCATTTCAAGGTCCAATTCAGGATGCCAAAAAGCACTATGCCTAAATGGAATGATAACCCAAAAACTCAGCCTATATATAGTTGGATCCAGCAGGAAACAGCTGGTATTAATACTAAAATAGTATTAGAATTTGTGAAATTTTTTTCTTGATTCTCTCACCCTATCCCTTTTTCTATTGAAAGTCTGGAGTCATCATAATTTTAGACACCTTAACACCATGTAGTGAATGGTTCAACTTGCACACTTCAAATTTGCAGGAGAAAATGGTGTGTAAATCAAAACCCTACAAAGTTCCACAAAAATTATAATAGAAACTGCTGGGTTGATGCTTCTGCTTAGTGCAGTTTGTTTACACCATCCAACGGTCAACGTACCTGAGCACTGTGGCAGTGTTTAGCTGCCATAGCCCATTCATATGAAAAAAAATACTCCCAAACTATAGGAGAGGTACCTGTTTTACAAGTCACTGCTTTTTTAGAAGACAGTGGGGTGGTCATTGCACTACATTTTCTGCAATATGTGCAGTAACAAACCATTTCTGCATTGTATTAAACACATTTTTTCAAGAGTGTCCTTAGACACTTTCATATAACTCATGACTGTTTTCCATCAAACAGGAACCTGAATGACTTCTGCAGCTGCAATGGAAAGTTCCCATTACCCTTGATCAATACTAGATATGAAAGGAAATTATGACTTCTTTTTTCTTCTCTTTGATAAGCAAAAATAGAGGATTCCTTAGAAGCTTTTAGGTTGCTACAACTGGTCCTTCACTAACAGGGTAGTTACACGTGTTCCACCTCCTTTCAGTTTGCCAGTTCCAGTATAACATCTGCCTGGTCTGGATTGTATATCAGCCAACCAGTTTCATCCAGGCCCCAGTCTTGGCTAGACATTGGGACAGACAGGAAACAACACAGCCTGAACCTAATGAAAAAAAGATGGGGGAGCTGCCGGGGGTATCCTGGTGACATCACAGCTTGGTCTTTTTGACCCTTTTTGGGGAAACGACAACAAACAAGTTAAATGAGCATGGTGACAAACTGAGAATCTTACTGTCCTCCTACATGATGTGTTCATTTTCTCTTCGCGCCCTCTAGCTTTTTCGTCTTGCTGAGCTTGGAAGTTTCTCACTCCCTTTTTGGAGGTGAGAAAAGGGATATTCTCAATTCATGGTGAATTTGTCTACTTAACATACCTGATGGTTGGATCCTATTTGCCCACTGATGTACTAGAAGGGGAATGTAATTAACTGCATTATCTCTGTGTAGGAGTTACATAAATCTACTCAGGAGAAGAAGACTCAATAAGGGGATAATTTCCTCCTTTGATATGTCTGACTCCTATTGATTTGAATGAAAATGTATGTGCATCTAAGGCACAATTTACATGGGGAAGGGCCTGAACTAAAATCTCTGGGTTGACCTACTAAATTAGGTGGAAGAACAGGAGACAAACTTGGCTTCCCATAAAGATCTCTTTTTGCAAATAGGTAGGAAGTACAGGAAAGTAAGTATTTTTTAAAGTGCATCATGTTAACAGGTAAGTTCATTTTGCAAATGCCCATGAATTGCTACAATTAGACAAATAAAATACAGTAAATTCTTTACTGTTGTAAACATCACAAGGAGTTTTCTTTCATTTCCCTATTTCAAGCATAAAGAGAAATACTGCAGAAGCAAAAGTAGTGGCAAATCCTAGGCTATTGTACATGATGTTTTTAAAATTAAGGAAGTAATCTCTTCGGCCTTCAAGCCTTCACAAGAAATGAAGAAGAAACATTCACAAAGTAACATCATTCTCTTGACATTCTCAGTGCTATTACTCATCACAAATTCTTAATTAATCCTGAGATGGGCCATTTTTGCCATTTAACTCACAAAACCATCATGCCTTATCTGTTTTCCTAAACGAAAGCAGGCTGACATGAAAACTTCCCTCATCATCTCTGAAGTAAGAGAATGCCCAGATGCAGGGATCATGTGTGAGGTGTAAAACAGCTCGTAGTGCCACTACTAGAAAACACGCATTTTACAGAGGCTTTTCTGTTTCACTGCTGACAACTGGGAGAGGAGCCCATCGTGCCGCTACGCAGAAGAGTGGTGTGCCTTACTGCTCACCGCCAGGAACAGCCCCATGCTGTTTCCTGCTTTTCCACTGTCTGCTCTCCTGCAAGAATCACCTTATCTGCTGGACCAATGAGACCATTAATGGAAACCCTGTAGTATGCCATCAGAGCTCCACTTCTTGATCAATAGTTATTTACCTCTGAGAGGTCAGAGCTTGGCTAATATAGCTGAATAATTTTATTGATAGATAACATAACAATGAAAAATAAAGTTTAAAATAGAAGATGAATGAATTCAGCAGTTTCTTCAGGGGTGAATATTATTATTTGAAAATTTTAATAGCTGGTGGAATGTTGAAAGGGCAGACAACAAAAGCATTGAATAATTGTCCTAGGACTATAATCAGACTTCCATTATTGACCTCTGCTAATATTCTGCTGTAACTGTCTGCTAAATTGGTTCCTTGGGGCTCGAAATATACAGTGATGTTATGAGTTCCTATTGTAAATTGCCACACAGAAAAGTAGCAAGTCTCTGAAATAGTGCTAGCCCTAGTTTGATCAATACTCAATTCTAAGCAGTGCAAGAGGCAACTGTTGCCATAGAAACATTGATGTCACCGAGGTTGAACAGTGGCTCTTACAACAAATCATTTCCTTTGAGCAGTTGTAATTGACTATATGTACAGTTTGCTGTCACCTGAGACTATTTACATCAAGCCAGTAACAGAGCTGCATTAGTTATTCTGGGAGTAAGAGGGTTAGCTCTTCTTTTTGTGACCTTACAAATACCTAGGAGGATATTGCCATGGCAACCAGAGATATAACAGGATGAACATTAAGGTAGCTACATAACGCAGTGGCATTCTTTTGGAGCATGAGAGGTAGTTTTAATAAACTTTATCTAGCCATTGCATAATATAAACATTACATTAGATATCTCTCTGTCACAACTTTTGACTTCTAGAAATGTTACCTTTGGCACAGGTAAAAGCAAGACTCTTTGAAAGTGGCAGCAGAACTTAGATGTATCAAGACGTTACAGAAACACATTTTTACAGGATTGGGGAATGAATTTAGGATGGAGAGCCTCTTTCTGCTTTCAGATATAATGGTGCATGTTGATCTGCAGGTAGTGCTCATTTCAGAATTTGAATTGTTAATATCCATTTTCTCAGCTAGCTAGCTATTATTTACATGTATTTTTAAAACACAGAGTCAGCCAGGCGCTTTAAATACCTTTGTGCCCTCAAGTCACAATGTTTTACCTCAACTGAGGTTTTAAAGTAGGCACTGTATAAGCTCCTTTAGTGCTTCCTCCATTGCATCTGCCTTTGTTCTCTGAATGATTCCTCTGGAGCCAGCGGAACGTCATTGTGCCCTGCAATGCTTGATAGTTCCTTGGAAGGGTGAGATCGTGTTGTAAAACACCTGCAGTGTCCAGCAGCACCCAAGCAGTTAAAAGGAAAACCTCAGTAATGCCTAACTTAGAAGCTCTCTAAATGCAAATCGATGACCTTGCCATGAAAATATATATTATAGTACTTTTAAAAAAGAGTGCTATCTGATCTGATACCATAATTACCCAAACCTGCTACATTCTGTAGTGTAAATATAAATTTAGTGACCTGTCAGTCACATAGACCAACATTCTCTGGTACATCAATAATAAAAATACTGTGCATCTACAAGCTACCAAATTTCAGATGTAAATAGCTGGTCTCCATAAGCCTATAATTGCAGCTATATACACTATTTTCATGCTATATACTGAAAAAATGTAAAATTAATATGATTGCTTGTTCTAACGGTATGATATATAGGCTTAATGGCCTTGTATACTTGTAACTTTTGAGGAAATAGATTAAGTTATATGGGTTTTTAAAATAAAATGGCAGTGGAATCTCGTAGCATCTCACACCTATCATTTCTTTCACAAAATACCATGTGCACGTGTGAGGTCCTGTTCATGGTAACGCGTGCTTGACTCATAGAAATTCATGGCTGCAACAGATCAAGGCCTCCAAGACCTTTCTAAAAAATAGCAGCAACAATGCAACAGGCAAGAGGTTTTTTTAAAAGTAGTTTTTATATCAATAGGATATGTATATATATAAGGTTATTTTCATAGTCTAGGATGTATCTATCTGGTGAGAAGGAAGAAATTCTCCCTAACCCAGAAAGCATTTCAGGCTTTCTTGACTCTTCATCTGAAATTTCTGCTTGGTGTTACAGACAAAATCTAGGGGAATTAAACCACTGGTACAGCAATTTGTGCACTAGAATGGTTCAGAAAGATATTAGGCCACAGGTATTACCTGTGTCTTCAGGTGAAAGAATTGCGGCACGTTCTGCTATTTAGAAATACACTTTGTGGGAACGTATTTTTGAAATGCAATGTGAAATCACAGCTGTATAATACACAGTGCATAAAAGTAGCTGAAAGTAAAGCGTGTGCTGACATTATGATTTAGGTGCAATAAAACTAATTTACAGGGAAGAACCGAGAATGCTGCATTCTTTCCTTCCTTCAGTTTCAAACACAGGCTTCCTTCCTTACACACCCACCTTTTTTACTAAGGAAGGCCGTATAACTTTTCTGGGGTAAAGAGAATGATCTCTAATGCTATATCATTTTTGTGATCCTGTCACACAGATGACTGAAAAAGAATATAGCCCTGTTGATACATTTAAAAAATCCTCCACTAGAACCCAAATGCAAACATTTTTTTTAGTATTCAGAAACTGTGCAGATGAAGGTCTGGCGGTGACTCTGTTCTCATTTTATTTCTGGGTGGCCAGGTCAGTTGTTATTCAGTTCTGATCTAGTTCACATTTTGGGTTAAGCAAATTGTTATGTGATTTTGGTTTGCTTCCACTGTGGTAGTTGCTATTAGTGTGTGGATGACCTGCTGCTTGCATAGATGAGAGTCTTTTCTGAAGTGCTTATGATTGGTTTTGAATAGTTTTGGACAAAACTTGAACAAAAATGAGAGATGAGATTGAGATGGCGTTTGTGTTTGGACATTCTAATACTGTGGAAATACCGGAATTCTGAAAAACACTGTCAAAGTGTGAAATATAAACACTGTGGTGGCTGCATCAGACACAACGGAGATCAGAGGACTATTTATGTAACAGACATACTTAATGAGAACGTCACTATTTTGGTAACTGTGAAAAGCGGCCAATCCTTTGTGTAGTCAAAGCAGCACAGCTGAGAGGACAAGTTAAAAATACGGGGTGCTGAGAGGTCGGCAGAGCAGTGGACATACAGAAGCAGCAGCAGCACAAGCACAAACACAAAAGGGTTGAGATTCTGCTGTCGTTACAGTTATCCTTCTGTACCCTTCATGATTCACTGGCAGAGAAATGCAGACACAGTACTGATAGCCTCTCTGCCGAAGTGCAGGGTCTGGGAGAGGAAGAAGTATTTTATGTATCAGATGTGCTAATGCAGGCCAGGACTGTGAGCCGTGAGCGCAGTATAGCCAAGGGACAGCTATTGAAGCTTGATGAGCTCTACAAATGCGTGTGTGAAATACTCAGCAGAAAGCCTTAGGTTGCCAGTAGTCTTTGGCCAGCATCATATATAAACTTTCCATGACCCGCAGAGACAGCTATGCTTAGTGAGAATGCCGAAGGGGTTGAAACTGAGGGTAGGATTCTCAGGAGATGGAGGCCTAGAGAAGGAGAGCGAAATTCTCAAAGCTGGATCTTACAATCTGTGTAATGAACTCCCACAGGTCAATTAAAATGAACCCAAACCGAACTTTGTTCAGCACTGTGTCCTCCATTTTGGAACAGGAACACAACAGATCAGTTTTGTTCCTCTCCTTATTGTGGCCCTTTTTGCAGTTGACATGCTTCATTGCAACAACTGTTCTTTACTGGCTGCTCTGTTAACTACAGCAAGTGTAATGCACTCAACCAAATAGTTTGTCTTTAAGAAGCTTCAGAAATGCAAAGGTCTTATGGAAAGAAATGAATTTTTTTCCCAAATCTGAATGCAATACAAAGTCAGTAAGGAATACTTTTTTGGCTCTGGATATCTTTTATGGCCTGGAATTCTGGAAGCTGCTGTTCCCTCTCCTTCTTTATCCCCTTCCCTCCCCTTGAGTAACTGAATTCAGAGTCAATTACTCTTGATTGACACTGTTATTAAGTCAAGTCAGAATCAGCTCCATTGTCTTCAGTGGAATTTTCCTTTCTGGTTTTGGCACCTTGTCCTTCCCAGTACTGCTGTTACATTTGCATTTTGACTTTTTGTCAGAAATGCAGCCAGTCAGAGCCCTGGTATTACTATATTTATGCACTTAGTTACAACACAAACTACTAAACACTTTTTTTCAGGGAGAAAAAACCAGACCCATTAGAAAGACCAACTCCTTCTGTGAAGGATCTCATATAAATGTCCGTATCCTGGAGAAACAACCAGCGTTAAATTTTTTTCCTAATGACGGTCAAAAGTATGCAGGTTTTTTAATTGCCATTAATTTTCTTTTTCTTATTTTTCAGAGAGTTTTTCCTAACCTGGCAAAAGCTGGCCCAAAATATAATTGGTTTTGAGGAATCTGGGAAAAAGTTTTACATTGCACGTTGAATGTCTGCTAAATCTATTAGTTACCCCCTGGAGGGCTAAAGATGACTAATTATAGCCAACCTGTCATTAGCTATGGTGTTGTGCTTTATGCAAGAGCCTTCTCTCTGAATGGCTTCAGCAGTATGAATAGGTTTGATTTCTAAATCGTGTAACTGTGTCAGCAGTAATCCTTGGTATAACTACAAAACTTAACTGGCATGGTTTATTTTGCCTATATTGGGTAGGTTTTTTACCTTACTCAAGTAAAGTTTTGTCAATGTAACTTGGGATCACACTTCCAGCACACACAGTGACACAGTTACCTGGTAGTCCTATGGTGGTAAAACCCTCCTGTGAAGGATTCATCTATCATCCCATGTAGGAGATTTGAAGTTAGGAATTTTTGTGTCGTGATTTATTCTGTGATTCTTGTGTCATGATTTTTTTTGTGTCATGATTTTTTTGTGTGTGTCATGATTTAACACCAGTTCTTCTGGATCCCCAGAAGATTCTGTCCCACCCTTTAATTCCAGTATTTCTAATAGATGCTTTCTCTATGCCAGGCTCTCTAAATGGCTGAGTTCCCTTTGAACTTTCCAGCTTCTTCCTCCTCAGTATGAGTCTCTGGGGCTTGGCTGAGATGTCTCCTCCATGTTCTGGCAACTGGCTTTTACATCCTCTCTCCACTGTCTTTAGTGGGGTGTAAGACTGCTAAATGAACTTTCCTGGGCCTTCAGTTGAGATACAATGGTAATGAAAAAATGAAAGGCTTTCCCATACAACGGTATCCCAAACTTAACAGAAAACAAAGGGATGAGAGAATGCAAAAGATTTTATTTCACAAGAGAAATAGTGCTGGAAATTATAGGCAGGGCGGTACAACAGCTCTTTGTATGGGTTACTAGTAGAAATCTCTTGATAAATCAGAGTTGCCTTTTTGTGATGAAAAAACAACCCACAGAAACTTCTGCAGAATCAGAAAGAAGTCTTCCTCTTTCTCAACTCTTTCTTAGGAATTAATTTTCCATTGATAAATATTTGGGATTAGCAAGTATCATGGATGCATGTTTAGAAGGGCCAATCTGCAGTGGTATACAAGACTGCCATGCGGATGGCTGTCACTGATGGATGGGTGTCCAGAGCCACCAGTGGCTTGAGAATGTTTGTGCATCGGAAGAGTGAGGGAATGAAGGAAGGGAAACTGAGAGAGGGTGCTGTTCTGTCTGAGAAAGCTCTGTCAGTGCAACAATCTGTTCTAATACTGTCTTAAGACCTCTTAGTGTGTGCTAAGATGTCCGCACGCTTTTCTATGATTGACTCTCATTACTGTGAACCTGATAGTCGTGGCAGGTGTATGTCTTTCCCTGCACCCCTATTTATCATACCAACTGTTTCTGGGCTACAGTCTTCTGGAAAAGAGCTGTGTTTCTCTGCTCCTGACCATACACTGGACATTGGAGGAAGAGAAATCTTTTGTGTTCTGTATATTGCTGAGAAAGGTTCTGTTGGGATTCTCTGCCATTTGCCTGGGACGTGCCTTTAGAGACCAGGGGAGCCAGGTGTGTCCTCTGTGTCTAGGATGCTGAGTACTGACTCTTCTAGGTGCTGTCACCCTTTTTTATAAGGGAAGTAATGAGTGTCTCATCTGTTCCTGCTGTGCTGAGACCAGAAGGATGGGGGCAAGCAGGGCAGAGGTGATGCCTTAGGCCTCACAGCCTCAGTCAGACATTCTGTTCCACCCTGGTTCCCATTGCTGCCTGCTGGGCATAGCTCAGCATCAACGTCCTAGCGCTTCCCCTCAGTCAGTACTCTTTCCTCAGCCCTTGTGTCATGCTGTCTGAGCAGAGGCAGAGTGTGGATGTTCATTCAAGGTCTTTTACAGAAGGAAGTTGTGACAGCTATGATGAATGAGTAAGAAGTTGTGAAGAAGCAAGAATCAGGTAGAGAGGTGAGGAGGCAATGACGGGCATAGCTTCAGGCTGTCTTGCAGGCCTGGAGCTCCCTAGCTGTCTAGGGCCATGTGAGAGGGGGGCATGTTTCCAGGGCTGCGTCTTAGCCGTCCATGGAATAACATATTAGTTATGGAGGGAAATTAGTTGTTTGTCATGTACTTGCATATTGGCTGTCTTTACCATTACAGAGGTAATTTCTTTGGTCTTTAGTATAGGTATGTCCTATACCAAACTTGGAGAGAAATCCAGTGGCAAAAAAACCCCAATGTAGCCAGTGCTTTTGTTGTTTGTTTTTTAAAAAATTCCTTATCACAGCACTTGCTTTATCTCTTTATTAAGTCATTATAGGAGTCCTTTCTTCCATCCCTGTCAATGCCATTTCTCTTCTAGTTTTTTTCCGAAATGATTTCCTTGACATACTAGATTTGGGTAGCTTTATGTCAGTCTTCTCTGGTGATGACAAATATAAGTACTTTTTGTATAAAGCATTATTAAGCATTTTTATTGGCACTGGCTGTTTCACGAGTTAACTTTCTTCTCCAGCACTCCAATATAAACCATTATTTGGCAATGGATGATAAATTAATTTTCATATTCAAATTCCTTCTCTGCAGTTAATATTAACATTCACAATCCTTTTTTGGTTTAAGTGTGTAAATCTCCAACTATGTTATTCTTTTAGTAGGGCTATATAACAACCTCTATTGTTATACTTAAGTGAACCTTTCCATTCCCAAAATAGGAAATGCTGACCTCAAAACAGTATGAGTTGTGGATTTATTTTCATGACAATCATGACATGATTGACTTTACCCAGGGTGTAGGAAGAAAATACAACAGAAACTATAGTAAAAAAATACACTCCATTTGTCCTTGATGCAGACAAGCGTGGAGTTCCTATAGTATTTTACAATGCATCTACTTTGGTATCAATATAAGATTATTAGTAGATAATAATATTAAAGTTCATCACGATTAATGTAATTAACAAGCGCACAGAAAGCAATAAAGATTTTTCTTTGTTACTGGAAATGCTTTTAGATGCCATTATGGTCTTCACCATTGTGTATCTCATATTTAAGACTGTTCTTTCCTTTAGCTGGAAGCTTCCTTCCCTTGCAAAAACTAGAGGTGGGCTGGGCAGTTCATCTGACATAAAGCACCTCTGGGCCGGAATACTTATGCAGAGGAAGGAACTTGTTCACTTAAGAAAGTGGTGGGACATGCTGCCTCCTTTCCTGGCCATGCTTATGCTGTTATTAAATAACATAAATAATAACTACTAAATTATTAATAACAAATGATACTTAGCACTTACATATGCAATTTATTACCAAAAGGTGGAGTTAGGCCTTATTTGCTCAGTGCAGTAGGCCATATTCCCAACATTTAAGTTTGATTTTTGTTAAGAATCAGACGGGCCTAGTACTGTAGTTTAAAAATTACCTCCAAAAGCCCAAAACAAGGTTCCATGCTTGTAATTTAATCTGATGATGTCTCGGGTGGCACCATGGATGTTACAGGGAAAAAAATATACTGTGCTACTGCCACTTGTGGAAAAGACCTTCTGAAAGTAGACATGTGCAGGTCTGTGTGAGAAGGCAGAGTTCATCTGGGTTAAATTCATGTTTCCTTGTCCGTGGGTTCATTGTTCATTGAATATGAACCATCTCAAAAGGGATTGACTTTAGTTGGGAGAATGACAGGAAATAGCAAGCCTGTCTTAAGGACAATAGTGAAGAAGTAGTAGAAGAAATGTTCTGGCAAGGTGGAGGAGGTTCTGTGGATATGTTGAAATATTTGCTCAGCTGGGCTGTGTTCCTGTTGATCAGTGTCTATAGAAAACATGGTGGCCTTTTTTCTTGAGTACATTTACTTCCATCTTCATCCTTTCCACCAATTCAAGATGCAACTCAGACAAATCTCCTGTTTAGTCACTGCCGGGCAAACTGGGCAGCTAAGTGTTCACCATGTTAAAATGTTGCACTGTCAATTTGTTTTGGTGCTATGACTGGCTTTAGAACAGCCACGACACCAGTTTAGCTTTTGATGCTTTGAGAAAAGTTAGGGAGTATGGTCGGGCTTGCATCACAGGCTCAGTAATAGATGATGTTCATTAGATGCAGGTACATTTGTACAAAACAAACCCTGTTCTTTTTGCGACGAGGATGAGATATGCTGCTTTGCAGTGGAGAGCCTGACTGATGTAGAGTAAAGCTTAACACATACCTAATTACAGAGCAGACTTCCCCTTTCTGAGATTCAGAGGCATTAATTAAAGAAAGAAATTTATTACAACCTGCTCCATTATCTCCAGTCACCTTTACACAGTTGAAGACTAAATTCTCTCTCTTTCTAACGGAGTTTTGCACACAGAACCATAGCAGTTTGGCAGAGACTTTCTGCATTATGTAGACCAGCAAAACAGGATTTAAGACGGCTGGTTCACTTGGTAGATCCACTTTATAAATCACGTTTCTCCTCCATCTACTCTCTGTTTCTGGAAGGTGTTTAGACTGTGAACCCATGAGTTAACACCTCTTTTGGAAAAAGGTATTGGCTCCTGCTCAAGCATCCTGGCAGAGACATTCAGAGCAGGTGCCATACTTGTGCAACTGGGACTGGCACCAGGCTCAGGTTGAATGCTTTCCAACACACTGTGTGCATGGCACAGGTGTTGGAGGCTGATGACTTTGAACTCTGTTGTGTCACTCCAATCTGCCTTGCATCACTGTAGCCTGTTAGAGGGATTACTTTGTTCTCTAGATGAGTAGGGGGCTGCTAATTTCCCCATGTGGAGGCTAGTTTCATGGTTTTGTATGATGAATTGACAGTGGCTCCAGAGCAAAAACAAGTGTAATTCTTGGGGAGGTAACTATACTGAACACCTCCTAGGCTGCAACACGGCAATTCGGTGTGGGAAAAGAGTAAGAGGAGACTGCACAGCTAAGAATCTTACAACGAGAATAAAGTCAAGATGGAAGAAAGAAACAACCTCTTTCTGTCCTCACAGAAAGAGGTTGTTGGCAAAGGGAACACCCTGAAAGTTAGTACACAGTTTAGATAACTCCCAGGGATTGCCTGACGAATGGAAGAAAAAATACCAGGGGCCCAGCCTTTCTGTGTGATTAGTTAGGTCTAGTTAGGTCAACTTCCAAACTTCCATTTCCAAACAAGCTATTTGTGATTAATCATAAAGATGAGTCAGAGCCTTTTTACAGGAAGCTAGAAGAGACATCTCTTGCTGAGACCATCTGGAATTCCTCTGAGTATCGTCAAAAGAGCCTTGGCTACCTTACCCTGACAAAGATGAGGAGCGCAAAAAGAGGCCATATCCTAGCTGGGCACAGACAACTAAGTAGGAAGTTGACAGTGCCCTTGTAGAACCAGCTGTGCCTTTAAATATAATAGAAACAAAACCAAAGGGCCCTGAGACTCTCAGCTCTTGAAGTTCAGACCTTGGATCCAGACTACGGGCTGTCTGCCCACAAACGGGATAAGCTGTGTCCAAAATACACTTTTTGAAAACATATATTTTAGCTTCCTGCAGGCAGTACTTGCCAGCCTTCCTGCTGACTTGATCCTGTCTCACCCCTATCCCACCAACGCCATGCCAATTACTTCACCTGGGGTGTGCCTACCCCCTCCAGCCTCCCAGATTGCATGTCCCAGGAGCTGCATGTCTGGCAGACGGCATTTGCCTGTGCTGCTTCATTGCTTGCATTAGGAGTTCGGTGTTGTAGGCCATTCAGGGAAGAGTGCTTCATGTCTATACAGCAAGCATGAGGGAACTCATGTCAGGCTGTGTCTGTAAGAGTAAACATCAGTTCTTCCCTTTTCCCTCTTTGCATAGGTTGTGCCCGAAGACTACCTGGTATAGTCTCCTCTAGGGATGAGTCTATCTCCCTTGTCTTTGCTTAGACAATCCAGAATTCCAGAAACACCCTCCCTGGTTCTTGACTTGTGCTTGCTCCTGAGTGTGCAGGGGGCACCTGAGGGCAAAGGAAGCAGGCTTCTCTCAGATGGGTTCCATATCCTTGAATTCATTGCTCAAGAGGCCCATATGCCATATTCCTTCCCTGCAGCAGCTTACAACTATCATCCTCCCTACCCCAAGTCTTTGTTTTCACTGTTGTAGGCCTCCTTTTGCTATTTAACTATCATCTGGTGCCAATCTTAGTTCAGCCTATATCTCTGCTGGGACATCTGGGTATAGCGGATCTTAGCAATTATGGCTGTGGGGCAGCTTATTGAAAGCATAAACCCATGTGTTGGTGGCTAAACAGGAAGAAGGTCATTGCCTCATCCCTGGCCCAGATGGCAACTCTGAATATAGCTGCTGCTGGTACAATGCAACTTACAGTAGCTTCTATCTTAATATGGCCATCTGTGTTGTCTAAGCAGTAATGCCTTTGAAACAGCGCTGGAGACTGGAGGTAGTGCTTCACAGAGAATGAGAACACAGTGGAACAATTAGGCCACAACATTTAGGTGCTGGGGTTGAAATCGGTGGCACCCAGGCTGCATGGGTGAGCATCGTGCAGTGTGACTTTGCAAACTCTTCACACAATAGGCCTGTATTCCTGTAAAAGACAAGTAATATTTATCCCTTAATGAAAAGGGACTTCTGGCTGATTCTTTCTCTACCAATATTTGCTGTGATGAATAGTGGATTGATTATGGTTATATGTAGGTGCTCTGTCTATCAATGAGTGGTTTTTTGCCCCCAGCTTATTAGTGTTACAGGGAGCTTGCTTTATTAGCTCATTCCTAGTTCATCTAATGAATTTTCAGCTTTCAGAGACCCTCTATACATATATTTCACACTGAAGGGCAAGTAGAATAGTTTTTAAAATTGCAGGAGAAGTAAGTAATTCTGAGCAGTGTTGAACCCTGCTGCCTAGCCCTATGCTCTATAGATAATTGTTCATTGATCTGTCTGGTGTGAAGGAACTTCTGGATCTCTTATAACAACATCCTGTTGATTCTGGGAGGTGGGATTATTTCTCCTTTTTTCTTCTCTCTTCCTCACTGTACATTTTTTAGATTTCTGTTTTTGAAAGGTTGCCAAATAACAGGCTAAATAGGTCAAAGACTGTAGGAGAGGAGGAATGTGAATGGAAACTTAAAACAGACACAGGGCCAAGGTAAAGAGCCTTGAGGAAAGAAAATGCATCTCACAGTTTCTTTTCAGCTACAGCGTGTTTAAGATAGGTGACTGATGGCGTAATTAATGAGTAGGCTGGATTACTGTGCTTATGCGATGGCATTTTGTGCAAGTGTGTAGCGATATATTGGAGAGGGACTGTAAAGTACCTGAAACTGGGCAATTGTATTAACCTTAGGCAAGTTTCTTCTCTAGTCAGAGCTTTTCTCCTGTTCCAAAACACAATATTGTCTTCTTGCTTTGTGCTCAGTAGAGCAATATCATTCTTTATAACCAAGAGGATAAGTAGGGTGCCCAAGAGCTTTGTCTAATCATTTATCTAATGATCCTGTTCTGTAATATCTGTTCAGGTGTTTAATTCAGTTTAGATTACTACTCTGATAGTCCTTTCTGGCAATTGGTTTTGATAGGACTCACTTCTACACTCTGCATCCCCTGAAGAAGGAAGGTCATAGCTAAGTTCTGAATTTACTGACAGTGTCTCATTTTAGATTGTAGCTCAGTGTTGGGCATTCAAACCAAGTATTGATGTTTAGTTTATATTAATGTATCTTTAATTATGTCCCAGATTTCACATGTATGTTTTGTGCTTCAAAATATTTTAAAAAACACAATTTGTAGCATAACTGCGTATCCAGTTGTCTTACTTGTAGAGAAGGAGGAAGTGTTAGTGCTTCATGTAGTAATCACTATGGGTCTATGTAACCATTCTGTTCTGCAAGGAAAAAGCCCTCAAGCCCTCCCACCCTGAAGGGTTTAAAAAATATGGCTCCATAACATGCTGGAGAATTTATGGGGTAGCTATTAGAAGAATCAGAGAAACCTGTGGGTAGATGCGGGGACTACATTGCATTGTTATTCCTCCAAATCTGAGAGAGAACCTCATGACTTTGATGTTTAGCTATTTTACATGTTTGAATATGTGGGGCCAGACTCTTAACTAGAAACTTAAAGTACCTTCTCTGATGTGCAACACTCTATATGTCTTGATGCTTCAGTTTGAAGTGTTTAAAACTTCTGCCATATCACCTGCTATATTTTAATCCCTATTAATATAATATATATAATCCATAAAATCAATATTTTATCTAAGTGTGGTAGTTTCTGGCTTATTAACTGCCAGTTTTCTACTCAAAGTAAGATATTCTGAGGAAGGGTATCTTAATATACTCATATATTACATCCTTTTGAAACTTTTTAGCAAACAAACAAAACCAAAATAGCTAGACAAGCATGAATGGAAGACTCCCCAGGTTCCCCATTTCACCTCTCATTGAAAAGTCATTAAAGTTGTGCCTAGTCAGCAAATCCAAAATCTAACACCTGTTTGCCAGATAAAAACCAGCTGCACTGTATGTATATTATTTAACCCATCTGCAATTTGCATACCATATGCAGTACGAGTTGTTTAAGTTGCTTTGCTTAAGGTGTTTTGGGATATTACATTTTTATCAAAGATAAAAGGTTGATGCAATAGAGCAAAACTTGTAGTAAGACTCTGTAGTAAAACTTTGTGATTCCAGTATCTTGAAGTCATGAGATTACATGAGGGTTGAATTTTTGACTTGCAGAGTTTCTATTTCTTTATTTTTCATTTCAACGACCCAACCCACTTTTGGTCTAAAAATATATTTCACCTCTTAGCTTATTTCTTCATTGGCTTTGATTAGGTTATGACTTATTGAAGTGAAATTAATTCTTCTTGTTTTTCTTTCAAAATAATTAGAAAAAGTTCCCTAGGCAGGACGGTCTTTTGGAATCCTCTTGATTTAATGCATGTGGGACATTCCTGTGATATGGGTTAATTTTGAAATTGTTTTTCTTCCTTTAAAACAGAGCTGGCATGTAAAACCACTTTTGCTAAAAATTATTGTCCTCTGAAGTGTCTGGAATCCTGAAACTGAAGACACAGAAAACAGCTCTTGTCTGCTTTCAACGTACTGGCATTTTCTGCTGTCCTCCATTTTGTTCACAAACACTGGTGAGGGTTCTATAAAGTTTTTCAACGCCTGTGAGGTAAGATCAGATTTACTGAAGTGACAGTCTAAAATGGACTGAAATATTGGCAGTGCTAGAGAACTTAAATCCTAGGCCTCTAGTGGACAACAGGAAAGGAGTGGACTTCAGTCTGAATTTCATACTGGGTAGCACAATACTTGATATTCCTCATATCTCGTATTATCTTCTGAAGAAGTTTTCATTAAACTGTAAAAAGCACTGATTATAAAATAATACATTTATTTGTGAGATACAATCACAAAGGAAGGGTGAATTGTGAGGTTATTAGGATTTTAGTGTTTGGTAGACCTTGATTCAGGTTTTGGTTCTGCTCTAGTTTACTCTGTGTTCTTGGGCAAGTTGCTTATTTTCTGTGTGGCTAATTTTCATACAGTAGAAAAGCAGAAACAAGAATACTTGTTTACTCTTACCCACCACGATCAAACTGGTGATACTCATACCGGTGATATTTGATACTTACCCTGTGCGTATAATGCAGCCATTCTTTAGTCTGTGGCTTGAGGTTATCTGTCAAACTGTAGAAAAATAGCAGAAACTAATCTTGGAGATTCTGAGTGTTTCCAAACACCTTCAATTCCATATCACTACTGGGGAAATCAGTGTTATCTCACAAGATGAGAACATAATGATACAAGTTGAGAACTGATAAAATTTTAAGAGATTCACAGAAGTTATACCACTGGTGCAGTAATTATGATCTGGTGATCCTTAGAAACTTCATATTGTGCTGGCCTTTCCTCTTTCTTTCCTAGTGCTAAATTATGCTGAACAACCGTAAATCCTTTCCTGAAATCTACTTTGCATACGAGGAATTTCGAAGTGATTATTGCAGAGCTGTTTGTCAAGAAGG
Source organism: Chionis minor (assembly GCA_013398295.1). NCBI lineage: Eukaryota > Metazoa > Chordata > Aves > Charadriiformes > Chionidae > Chionis > Chionis minor. The sequence goes on from VZSF01000866.1 coordinate 463,355, forward strand.
GAAGAAGCAGGTGATCTGCACAGTAGTATGTCGGTTCATTTGACAGCCCTGGCATTAAATGTGGGCTTGGTGATTCAGCAGCATTAAACATATTCCAGTTATTAATAGGTAATGGGCAATTGCTAGATGAATGTCTCAGTAACTTTCTGTAGTAGCATAAACTTCATCTCTGAAGTTGCTCAGCTTAGACATTTGAAAATTTTGTTTCCAAAAAATTATCCCATTATAATTTACAGCAAATCCTTCTAAAACTTGCGCTAGAAGTAGCAATCATTAGTCAATGCCTATTGTCATTTTATTTTCACAGAAAAATATTTGAAAAAGCTTTTCCTGTTTAAATCACAGTTTCTACTGTCTGCACTTTATTCTTGATCTTCTTGCACAAGCACAGAATAGTAACTTCTGCTGTGACACTGGTGCTTTCTTAGAAAAGACATTTGCGTTAAACAGAAGGGCAAAACAAGGTCACTGGCATTATATATCTACAGTGAGCTTTAAGAAATGAGTCAGACTTACAGATGGAATGATAGTTTGCCTTGTCATGAGAACACACATCTTCAAAAGGTTCATGCTTTGGAAAAATAAAGTAAAAACCATAAGGAACCACTTAAGGAGGCTGCATAAATAATTTGCCATTTGTGAGCAATATATGCAAAACGATAGGACTGCAAGGACTGTATTTGATGGAAAAGCTTCTAACCATTTAAACTGCCATCCTGGTGTTTATTACCTGAATCACCTCCGGGAGTCTGATAAACACCTGTGATCTGCTGGTAATTCAGGAAAGGAAGCAGCACTCTGCATGACCTGCTTTTTTTCTCTCAAGCAGTCATGGTGTAATAAACAGTGTACAGTGATTTTGAACATGCAAAGAATATATTTAGACAAGTTAAAGCTACTACTCTTGGTTTAATGCTTAATAAAGCTAACAGCAGAAAGTAAGTGGTATAGCACCTCAATATGGTATACATAGAAATGAAAGGAGAGAGCAAAAGACAATAGGAGTTAGTGGTACTTGGAAGGCAATTCAGTCATTTGGTTTAAAAATGAGAGTAAACTGTAAAAACCTTAAAGAGAAATAGGGAAGAAGCAGGGTTTTCCTTTAACGTATACATTTTTAAAGTTACTACCTGACCAGTAAAGTAATAATTTCGTGGAAAGCAATATTTAAATATATCCATCATCATTTAGATTTTGGACACATACTTAAATATTATTGATTATTTGCAATTGTGTGCATCCATGTGTAGGTATATTAAACAAAAAAAGTAATGGTAGCATGTCAGTGATTGGGATAAAGTGCAAAAATGGAACTGGAGTCTCTAATTACTTGTTGTTTGTGTTGTGGGGTTGTTTTTTTTTTTTTTAATTAAGAAAGCCACAAGCAAATTATAGACATTCAGTTTATAGCATTGCAATCTTACAGGCTTGCTCTCATGAATATGGTAATTTTTTATTTTATGCCCTCTTGAGATGTCTTGTTAAAAACATTTTATTGGTGATCCTAAAATTCAGTAAATTTGAAGCCCTTGGCACCCTGAAGATAGTTAAAGTTCTTCAAAAAATGTCAGCAATAAATATTTGGCAAATATAAAGAATATGCACATTTTTCCCAAGTGGGTGATATATTTTTTTCCCAGTTCTTATAGTCAAGTGATGACACCGCAGTTCAGAATATAAGTGCATATTGATATTTTCTTCCAGAAACTGCATGTGTTGCTTAGAGAGTGATTCTCCCACAGAGTTATTTTTGTGCGGACACCTGGAAGTGGTTACATACTTGCTCCAGCTTGCAGACTAGTTTTGGACAGTCAGGTGTATACATGAGCAAGTGGTCTTTATTTGGAGCAATTAAAATTCTAACATTCTCCTCTCTTGACATGCAATTACTAGGGCTCTGCTGTTCCCACTAATTGCTCTTGCTGGGGACATTGGTGAGGAGCCAATGATTTTGATGGGTAGTGGATTATCATTTTTACTCTGCTACCTGAGAAAAAAATCATTTGCAAAATCCCATGTGTAATTAGCAAGACTCATGATTAATTGTCCTGCAAAATTAGCTTCACTGTTGCTTTTATTTTACTGCTTCAAATATTAATTAATGTTAACTCCTTTCCTTCAGTTCTAGCTTTTGAATATTCAACGTGGCTTTGAAAAATTAGTCAGGGCTTCTACTTGCATTAACATGCTGGAGCTTTGATTTCTGAATAAGTATTCTGATTTAAAAGATCACACTTGGGTCATAAATAATTTTTATAGGAGGACAAACAAAGCATCAAAGCATCATGGGAAGGCATTCATGCACTAACTGAAAGTAAATTGTTTCAGTAATGATTCATTCCCCTGGTGCTTTTGGGGAAACATCAGCAAATATGCAAAACACTGCATTGTGTGGGACAAAACAATTATTTAATGACAGCAATCAAAGTATGTATTTTCAAAAAAGTAGCACAGTGAAAGACGGAAAAATAATGGTGGACTAATGCCATTTTAGTACCAAATTGTCCTTTAAACTTCGAGCAGTCGCAGTATCTACTCTCTGTATTTCTATGAATTGCGGGTTCTTATGTTTGATGGTGTAAGGTGGAAAATGCCAAGCCTCTATACTGTGATGCTATCTGCCTTAGTGCTCTCAAAACTCTTGTGTTTAGTGTTTGTGTAGTTTAGTGACTATAACAGGGTCAGAAAGCACAGAAAGGACCTAGTGAAGACTGTTCTTGGGTCACTGGGATGCTGATGGTTTGAATTTGCGGGACAGCTCATTAAAACCAGCAGCAAGATGTTCTGAGACCCCAAAACGCCATGGCTTCTGTTTTGGCTGTGTTTTCATTGTGCCAGGTTAGCTCACACAACTCCTCCTCACAGCAGGGTTCTTTTCCAAGAACTACTGGTTCCTCCCGTTACAGCTGTAGCACGACCTGTAGAGCACTTCTGCACAACACTTGTAGGCTTAATTTTGTCTGGCATCAGTTTTTGCTTGGTTTCTTCTCTCTGTTTTCAGCATTGACTAGATGAGTTTCTCCATAATTCATCAGAAGAGCCCTTGCCCTCCTACATATTCTTCTCAATATGCAATAATCTCACTGTAATCTTGTCATGAAACTCAAACAAAGTTGAGCACTGGAGAGAGCAGTAGGGGTGAAGGTGACAGGATGGTATATTGGGCAACATACTTGGCTTCATTATCAAACATAACAGGAGAATCAAATTTGGGAAATTCTGTCTCACTCGTTCTTCTCATTAAAGAGTATAGCTCTTCTGGCAGGTTTTGTCAGACTTTTGTAATGCAGTACAAGACCCAGAAAGCTATAGGTATTTTTTACGGTTTTTCATTACTTCAGACTTCTGTAACTGCGGACTGATTTTTGGTTTCGTATGCCTGTAATATGACAATACAGCCAGTTTGCCTCATTTCTGTACAGCAATTCTGTTATCCACATCCCCACATATGAAATAACCAAAGAAATCGCTTTCTCATTGCTTGAAAATGAGTGTTTGCCCCAAAGCTGTGCCGGTAGTTACACTGTTGAGCATTCTGCTATGTGCAGAAACTGCCTCTAGTCTTGTCATGCCACCTGTGTCCAAGGATGTGGCTTGTTTATGTGGGAGTGTGTGTCTCACACAGAGAGAAAGCATTCTTCCATTAAGCCTCAGGGTTGATTTTACCTGCCTTTTTGATAAAGTGAATGAGTTCTTTTAACTGTTTTTCTAATATTGACCTAGGAGATCAATAACAGAAAAATAGTGCTACCTTTATAGCTGAAATCAATTAAAAATCAGACCTGAATCTGACCTTCATTTTGGTCACGCTGTCCACAAATAGGGACTCCAGATTTCTCTACAAAGTTATTAAAGAGCGTGTGTCATCCTTCACAAAACTTTTTCTATACCCTTCTCAAATCTCAGCTTTAATGATGGGCTTCAGAATACAAGCCTCTTGCCCCTCTTAATAGGCTCAGAAATGTCCTTCTCTTCCCTAAACTAAAAAGGCTACTGTGGAGGCATATTAATTCAGAATTTCTGTAGAGCCTCAGAATCTCGTCATAAACGAGTGAAAACCAAGAAATAAATTCCAATCTGGATCCAAACATTAAGAGAGCTTTTACATTTTACTTGGATCTTTGGGGATCTTCGAATGAATAAAAGGCTCTGTGTGTCTTCCGCTGTCCATCTGTAATTGCTTAGTCAGACTAAGGTGTGACCATGAAGCCAAAATTGATTCACATGCTTTTCTAATTTCAGCAGAAACAGTCACATATAGTAGTGGTTGCAAAGAAGGAAACAGGAACACTTGCAGATATGTATGTATAGGATGCTTGCTAGAAAAATTCTAATTTTGTCTCTGTCACATGCTCTAAGAAGCCTCTTCTCCACGGAAAAGTACTGTCACCTATTCTGGTAAGAACACATCATTCTTCCTGTGCAATCAGGACAATCTTTTCTGGAGTAATAAATGGTCTTTTTGCTCTTAAATATACCAATTTTAAAAAGTCACTTACTAACTCTGTTATAGCCCCTCATACACTGGTATCATGCTGTGGCACTCTACCTGAGAATAACTGAGGGATTTGGATCACAGGTAGGGTCTGGGGGGAAGGAGACTCATTTGGGAATTTAAATTTGGATTTTACAAAAATCAGATCCTTTACAAAAATGAAGGCTTTTGTCTACTAAATTGATAGAAGTTAATGAAGCACAAAAGAGAAGCTGAGATACAGAAATTATGAAGGCTGAGACCTTTCTGTTTCCACAACTGTCACATTTACTGGTCAAGCATCCCCAGGGACAATTCTCCAGGGGCAACAGGTTTTGCTGCAAAATGGAAACAAAAGATAGAAGAGAGATGAGCTAATCTTCAAACTAAAAATGGAGCAAGTAGCACTATGCTGGCACAGTCTTCCATATATGAAAGATTTCATAAATCGCCTGCATCAGCAGGCTGCCATGTTGAAGTTTCTAGACTATATTTGATGCTGCACTCTTCATCTTCCAGCAATGCCCACAGGATTTGCACATGAAATTCTACAGGGGGAAGTTTAGAGTCCCAGGCATACTGGCCATTATATGACTTTCTGTATTAGTAGACAAATGTTTTGAGAGATTGGATAACTGATTTTGCAAGGATCTGTGTAACTACAGCTGCTTGGGGAAATTGAAGGACTTGCAGAACCTAGCTTTAAAAAAAAAAAAAAAA
>VZSF01000866.1:468664-586374 GCA_013398295.1 Chionis minor
AAAAAGTAAAAATTCAACCCCTCAGTATTCCTTCCCTTCCCTTCCCTTCCCTTCCCTTTTTTCTCCTTAATCCATGTTTGCATATAACATCCATTTCACAGAGTGGGGATTTGCTTTGGTGATTATTCTGTTGTTTGAAGGCCAGATTCCATTCTTAGTTACTTTCTTTGGTTTGTTTGACATGAGAATGTAGCTTTAATAGCTGTGGGTTTGGCTGTGCTATATAAAAACACATGTTTTTGAGAAGGGCAAGGGTAACCCTATGCTGTGGAGGGTGTGCAGTGTTCCAGCAGTCACAATGCTGTCTCTGAGCCGCCTGCTGCGTGCCAAACATGTTGAGTAGCCTTTGGGGAGACTTGTTTTCTCTTTTACACTTACCTTTTCTTCTCTATTTTTTATCTTTAAAAAAAACCCAAACCAACCTACCAGCCGAGAGTCATGACCTTGGCTTTCTCTTCTTGGCAAGTATCCTTTTAACTTTTTCCACTGATTATCACTCTGTTAGATACTAGAAGAAATGCAAGTATTTCAAGATTTTTAACAAATAAAATAAATGACTGTTTGATGTGTAGGGAAGGACAGAGGGGAAGGAAAGAGTTTCATGCACCTCTACCTCTTATGAATCAAATACGGCTTCTTCCTTCAAATTGGTCTCTGTCAGGAGGCTAAAATACCCTGAAGGTTAGCTACAGCACATTCAGCTGCTGAGATGGTATTTACTGGATGATGAATATATTAGTTCAAATTTAAATTGATTCTATGGAGGGGTAATGTTGATACCATATTTACTGCTGTGTTTTAGTAGTATAGGCCAATCATTAGTGTGGAGAGAGTGGGAAGACAATAACTTAAAGGTGACACTGTCTGAAATGCAGGAAATGAACAGTGCTTTATAAATAATATATTTCTCCTATTATGTTAATTTTTCAAAATAAGCTTAGAGTTAAGTGTAATGTTCGATCACTAGGTGCATCTATGCTAGCATATTATTAGTCTGTTTAGTCACATCTAGAAATATGTTCTTCATATTTGTGGTTGCCAAAGTAAATAGAAATCAATGAAAGTAGCAAAAGTGCTGAAGTCATTTCAATAAGTGAAGTGCTCATTAATTTAAATTTCACACTTGACATTGTTAAAGACTAATCATAGAAAATAAGACATTGACTTCGAAATATGTTCCAAGAGATGTAACTTTATTTTCAAACTGGTATTCACATGAGAAGGAAAGACCTTTGACTGCAACAGTTTAAGCAGATGTTAATGATATGGTAAACTTTCTCAAAAGCCTGAAGTCCATTCATATGGATGGCATAAGCTTGAGGACTTAGCAAGCGAGCAATATTGAGACACTGGGACTGAACATGTTCTGAAACATCAAAAAGCTCTTCCTGCCGTTTTCAAACATCTAAAAATATGTGTGAAGCCTGTTCACAATTTAATGGGAGATATACAGAGAGCTGGGGGTGGTTATACAGGAAATTAGAAAAGCTTAATCTCATCAGAGTGAAATAAATATGCCATCATATAAGAAAAGTAATCGGAGGGGTGTGTCAGTTCTGTTGATGTCAAGCAGGTGTTCATACATTAGAATAAACATTTATAATTGATATTAGCAATAAGAAAGTGTTTTAAATTACACCGAAGAGAGACATCTAACTGGTCCCTCTTCCTCCTTTTTCCATTTAAAAAAGAGAAGATTGGAAAATACCATTTCCCCCAGCTATCTTTTCCAGTGTAGACTGGTCCTCTGCTCACCTGCTTTTCTGTAATATATACCAAATCACAGTGCATAATGCAGGGTGCAATAGAAGTGACTCAGAAGGAAGAATACCATGTAGTTGCAGTAAGTAGCTTTACTTGTAAATAATGAGAAGCAGGTAGGTGATTGGTGAGTTGGTGTTTTCTGATGGATAGGTGCAAGAATGCCCTCTCATTTCTGTTTGTTGACTAGTCTATTCCTTAGTCATGGAGAACTCCCATTCATTCAGAATGAATGTACTTCCTTCTCCCTCCCTTGAGAACATACTCTGTGTTACTTAGAATATTCAAGATAATTCAGAATTCTTTAGCACCTCTGTGATAGGTGTTTTGAGGGTCACAGCACACAGATCCCTTATTGTCAACCCTTTTAAAAGAGTTAAGTCAATTAACTTGGCTCAGACTTTCTCAGAGTACAAGCCCCTGTTTAGTGTTTAGTCCACTGTAAATAAGATGCTACTAACTGTTGTGAAAATCTTTCCTGATCCATTATCAGAATCATGACTAGAAGTTTACATCTTCATCTTGGGGTGTGTCCACAATATATTTCAGAGAATGGGTATTTTTTCCTGTCATGATCTCTTGGTTAACACAGGAAAAAGTCAGTAGTAGTGGTTAAGAATGGGATGAGAACATGGTGTGCATCTGAATGCAGTACTAGGATATCTTAAGTCTAGTATTTGCTTAAATCTTTAATAATGGATACAGTATTTCCTGATCAAGAAACAGAGAACTATAAAAATGTAGCTGGTGCTTAAGTGCCTTACCACATTACAGCTCTGTGTGGTCTATTTTTTCACCAGATTCCAGTGTAAATTTGGATAAATCATAATGATATCAACATAAATTGGAGATGAAATCTAGCTCAGAATTTGGCCATCAAGCTATTTTTCTGTATCTGGCTCATATTAATATTGATTTTTGGTTTGATCATTTTGGGAGGACCTTTTTAGGAACAAAATTTCAATAGCAATTTTGACATTGGATTTACTTGCTTTTTGAGCTTAAATTTGTGGATAAAACTGTCAGACCCATTGAGCCAGTGTCTGTCCTTATCTTTGCTTAGTAGAACTGGAAGTTACTGTGTAGAAACTGTACATTTTAAAAACCTGTCCAGTTCCATTCTGACATGAAATGGTAGTAAAACGGGTTTCTCTTGGAAGGGTTCAGCCAATATTTCTAATAAAAATTACATTCAGAAAGCAAGCTGTTACTGAGAACTCTCCTATTGAATGGAACAGTTGGGAAGGTGATATACCAAAGGGCTTAAATCAATGCAAGGTGTGGTTTGCCTTCCTTTTTGACCAGTGTGCCTTTTGGGAATAGATATGTGCATTATAATTTGCAAGCTACTCTAAGTTTTCCTAATAAATATTAAAAAAACCCTCCCTGTGAAGTTGTTATCACTACTTTTTTTCCTGCAGAATCTTCCAGCTAATAGTAAAAAGAAAAGCATTTATAGTAGGAAACCCAGAGACATATCATTGATGGTTTAAATATTATTCCAAAGATGAGATTTAACTTACTCTATACATTTCATCAGATAATATTCCTCTGTGGAGAAAGGCAGAAGAGTCTGGTTCTACCCTTCTGATTCAACTCATGGACCTTTTCTGAAATTCATGTGGAGTTACACATGAAATATTGACGGACTGTCCATGTTTACATAAGAGTATGTATTTGGGGCTTCTGCCCTGCGCATCCCTGAATAAATGTTCTGATCTGTGACAACACTGGGCTTGATGCAGAGAAAGAAGGTTGGCATAAGAGTGCCTCATTCTTCAAGCATTACACTACCCGACTTGTCAAGTAGGTCTAGGGCTTCAGTGGGAGGCTTTCTTCTATCCAAAAGTTTGGCTCATGCAAACTAGTTTTGGTGCCATGTATCAGCTTTGAGATTTGACAACACATTCTCTTCGTGCCAAGAGTGTGCAACAGCTTCAGTATCCTTAAAATAAGAGTCTGGAATGAAAAAGGGTGATGCAGAGTGGCTAGGAATAGGAGAGGCCTTGGAAGAAACAAGATGATCTGAAACATCTGCAACTAAAGGTAACCAAACAGCTGTGAGGCAGGGGGACAAGCAGGGAATGGGTTCAATTAGATTCTGCTTCACATTAGGGGACTATCATTTCATTTTATGGCTTTGCTGACAATCCTCTCATTTCTATTTTATTGAGAATGACATCATCAATACTATCAGATAGAAGAATAGTTCACTAACAGATGGCTTTGTACCATTTCCAGTATGGTACCCATACTGGATATCATATTTACCTGCTTTCTGTATTTTACCTGGAGCAACTCGTGTAAGAATACATTTACCTGGGGATTCTATTGTAGCTGTCAGGTGGGCCATAAGGCAGTAGACAAAACTTGGATAATATTTTGCTAATGAAGAAAGTAAATTAACATGTTTTGAATTTGCTTGTTCATTTACTTTTCATTTACTTCTTCAATTTCCTAGAAAGAAAATTATGTCTCTTGATTAGAACACAATTCCAGTTGAAATGGGGAAAAGGAAGACCATGCCACTGCATGGTGTGCTAAAGAATAAGCTAAAGCCCTTCTAAGTCCTTTCTTTCTCTCTTATAAATCTTTCCAGGCCACTAATGGTGCAGCAGCTGAGGGTAATGTGATTTCAGGGCATGCAGCTTTGCCAAGGTGTTGGTGGAGCTCAAATAGGATGGTGAAGCTCTTGTGTTTAGAGTTAGGAGAGTCCTCTAGTCATCTAAACTGGTGAGTGAATGAAGACTCTATGCATACAAACAGCCTAGGTACAAATTCATCAGCCTTGTTAACAAGGACCTGTGGGTTAGGGCTGTAAATGGGACACTTGTACAGTGAAATTGATAGTACTATGTTACCCTCTTGGCCAAGGAATTCTTGGTAATATGTGGAATGCTGGAAACAAGGTCAGAGTGCATAATATGGGAGCAATGGACGTAGAGGAGGCAGAAACCCAGATTTTAGAATGTTTAAGGGGAAATTTAGGTATCCATCAAGTTACAGAAAATATACAGAATCTGTAAATTACAAACTGTGAACTCAAATTAAGAATACTGCCTTATTTTCTTTACTACAATCTTGAGATATTCCAGTGAATGAAATATGGTGTATTTTTGCTGACATCATGCAAAAACTAAACCAATGTATTTGTCAGAACTTATTGACATGTTGCTGGATTTAATGGCATACACTCCTGAGTAAGAAAATATCTGGAGTTAACAGACCGAGATTTTTTCAGTACTCAGATGACTGCATTTCTCTTGTAAATTTTAAATTGACTGAGAGAAATACATGTTGATTAGTTCAGAAAAAATCCCACTTTAATAGAAGTCAAAGAAGCTGGAATGCCAGCCCTGAGAAGCTGTACAGTGAAGAGCAGATTGATGGTGCATGTATCAGAATTCTAAGAAGCAACCCTAATGCTTTTGATTTTTTGGTCATGTTTCAATCTACTTCCTAACCAGGTTTTCTTTTTTCGCTTGGTTTAAATTTTGTTTTCCCTGCCAGATGTTTAGACCTGCAGTAAGTCATGCAGCCTACAAGCTGTGTTAGTGTCCTTCTTCCTTAGCTAGTTCTGCTTAGTATCCAAATGGAGGGTTAAAAGATTACTGAACTTCTTGAATAAGGTAGAAGATGTATAATCATCATCTACTTCACTTGCCAAATACATATCTGAGAATGCAATTCTTCTTAAGATAAGAGCTTATGGCAAGCTGTGTCTTTTTTAGTATGCAAAAAGGGGATCTGAAAATAAGACCACTTAGGCATTTAATGTAGGCTTAGGATACTAACTTTAATAATCTTAAAAAGCAGACTTCTAGACCTGTACTTTATTAATATTTGACTTAGCCTTCTGTTAGTGACTTTACAAAGTAATTCATAGTGGTTTATAAAGTCATCATTATGACTGCGCCTAGTACTGTGCTATCACTTGCTGATTTCCCTCATTTCCAACCTTTACAACTAGGATGACTAGCACAGGGAGATATTTTGTTTTCTATCCTTTTGCCAGTTTAATCTATCAATAATTTTTAATTTACCTAGGAATTTAGAGGTACTTTTGACACTTAGAGAACCCTCTGCTATCTGTATGATCTCACTGTGCAAGTAGTTCTGGAACCTTTCCTGTGAAGAATCTATGCTCGAGGTCTGCCCATCACTGGGGTTTTAGGGCCTGATGGCATGCTGAAATATAATCCTCTGTAGTGGCTCTGGCAGAGCTTGCTGTGGATGGTTGCTCTGGAAACAGATGCTCTGGATGCCCATGGACAGGAGGAAGAGATTCTATAAATTTAAGGTCTATATTCATAATCTTTGCATTTACTTCCACAGTGTCACGGTATTTGTATGTCTAAATTAATGTCCTCTCCTTATAGATCGTCTTTTCTGCTGTATATCTAGATCCATCACATGCTTTTCTGTGTTCTTTTTAAAACCTAGCATTGCAGCTAGCTTAGAGATAAGGCTCATCAGTTGACGACAAAGCTAAGCCTATAGTGCCAGCTGTTTCTGACCATTCTATTCAGCCCAATAGTATCGCTTACACTAACAGCTTTATATACTTGGTCTTTGGCACACTAAAAGCTCTCAGAGAAGTATGCTGGTTTAGTGACATATTCAGCTCCTAAACCTGCAGTATTTGGAGTCAGTGAAAATGCTGCTTGAAGGAGGACTGCACACACGGGCTTTGTATTAAACTAAGAACACTGTAATCAGATTAGTAGGATAATTGATTACTAATAGTATGCTGTAGTAGAAACCAAAGGATATGGGGTCCCTTATGCCCTAGATATCAGATCTTCAGAATTTGTTGCCAAAGCGTTTTGTAGTTACTTATAGTTTACAGTGGCTAAAAAAGGGGGGGGAAGGGTTCATGGGAGAGACGTTCATTAATGGTTAGTAAATGTATAAGAACCACCTCTCCTTCAGAATGTCCCCAGTCCCAAAATAGGAGGAGGCTGGAGAATATGAGATGGATGTATGTTTGCCCCCTTCTTATTCTTCTGCAAGCATCTGCTTGTGACCTTGAAGGCAGAGTAAAACACTAGCTGGACCTGCTGAGCTGCAGCAGTATGGCTGTTCTGAAACACAGTGGAGCTCTAATAATTAAACCTTTAAATAGCAACATGTTAATAGGTTTTCTAGTGTACAAAGTGAGAATAAAATCTATCCTGCCCTGTTGTAAGCTGGGTTTGGTATATTTAAGTTGTTTTCTCACTGATTTTTACAAGATGATAAACTTACAGACTGAAATTCTTTTAAGCCATAAATACCATGCATGCTGTCATGCCTAGAAGTACAGATAAAGCCAATGGGATGTTAAAAAGAGTTGAAGTGCATTCCTTCTCTACCTGGTTCACTCAGATGAAACTGTCTGCTATCAGTTTGGGCATACGGTGTTTGACCCTTGCTTGTAGATATAAATGAAATAGAGCTCCCATCACTTACTCACAGTGCACTGAATAACAAGTTTGTCCACAGCAGTTGACCTGAAAAGTGGAGGCTTAACCTTACATGGAAGCCTCTGAAGTTTCTTGCATCTGCTTTATCTCTGTAAACATTCTCCAGTCCTTCCCCATCTTATTCAGTACGGACAAGGCTCCTGGGACTCTATGGTTGCAGACCTGTTCTCTGTATTTTATATTCTGTTATACACTTCTTAATTTTATGGTTTTTGCATTATGTGTCTCTGGAGAAAAAGGAGGGAGTAACGTCGACTGTACTTTTCTTGGCTTTGTGCTACTCTTTTCTTGAGTCAAAGAAGCTCATTTTTTAAAAATGTAACTTAATGTATTTCAGGATGTGCATTCTATGCATATTTTTTTATCATGCCACAGTATTTGCGTTGTTACAGTTCTTTAAGTTCTTCTTTCATCCCAAATTTGAGAAATATAGGTAATAAATTGCATTACCTGGTAGTGTCTGATTAAAATACAAAGTTATGAGAGTAATATTTAGATGCGGTATGTACACACATTATTGTTTACTGATCACGAGATCCACACAAAGGTACAAGAAATCACCTCCACAGTGTGAATCCAAAGGTGAAAAACAATTGATGGCCATTCTAATAAATTTCCTGGATATGGAATTAGCAGGTTATCAGCTCTAGTCTTTGCATCATACTGAACAGAAGCAGAACAGAAAAATGACTTCTGGAGTCAGTGTCTAACACCTCTAGCCTTAAACATTTGCAAAAAGAGTTATTATTTCTCTATGCTTTCTAAAACTCCCCATTGTGTATAGAAATGCCAATTGTAACACCATGTTCCAAGGATGTGGAAATTCAGGGACAATACACAGATAATTCTTTTGTAAATTGGGATTATTGACTGAATTCATGCTAGGAGAAAATTGACATTTTCACATCTAGAACATTTGGATTTATCCAAATATTTTCTGCTCACCTTGGTCAAGGAGAGGTGAGGGGTGTGATATAACATTATCATTCAGTTCTACTTTATAATTTAATTCTTAGAAATGAGATACTCCCAATTTCATATTTAAATCAAGAGATTAGAATGTTGTTGCCTTTCTTACATGTATTCAGGAGAAAGTATTTTTCCTCTATCTGTTTTTTTTGCATTATGCTGTAGATCTTTCTTGGGCATTGTGCAACACTTTAAACTACCTCCCACAAGCTAAAAGTAAAGGATTCCAAGCTAGAAGGCTGGAGAAACTTTGCTTATTTTGGGCAAGTTCCTGACAAATTTCTATACTTCCACTGCTCTCCAGTAAGGGAAAAGGTTAGCCCTAGCTGTTTCCACAGCTGCTAGTTCAAATTTACAGAGAGAATAAACAGACACAGTTATGTTCTTCAGGTCAATTATAGTAGATATTTCTGCAAGATTATGATGAGGAATTGGAGTGGAGACTTGACTGCTTATCTTAAAGTTCCTTTGCTCCTGTATGCTGCACTAAGTGGAGCATGGGCAGCTAGGGAAAAGCATAACTGAATTTCTTCATCAGCTTTTCATTTCTGTGGAGCATCAAAATATATCACTTAGAGGGAACAGTCCTGTTCTTCTTCCTGTGTGTGCTTATGACTATCTTGCACATTTTTATGACTATTTTGCGCATTTATTTGTGTGATTTATTTGCCTATAACATAAGAGTAAAACGACTACCTGTGCTACATTAGATCAGGGGTCTGTTTTGCCCAGTATTTTGTCTGGGCCTGGGAAAGACCAAAAGTACAAATCTAGTATACAGTGAATATTCCCAGAATATTCTCTCTGTATTTCTTGAACCGTAGCTCAATTATCTTCCATGAGCATATCTATCCTTTCTGAACACATGCAAACATTCTGTAACCATGATGCCACCAGGAATAACTGCATATAAAGACCATAATGTTGTGTTTACAACAGAAATTACTTAGCTACTGCAGAAAGTCTGGGCTTGCAAAGAAAGAATTCTGAATTATGGTCCCACTTAGAAAGCTCTGATTTGTCTTCTTGAAGGCTCTGAATTTAAGGTTCAAAGTCCCTGTGGAAGTTAGAACTGATGTACCTGCATGACAGAGACACAAGCCTTACTGTTCTCTTCTCAACTTGACAAGTCACTTCAATGACTTTCAATAAGGTAATGCAGAAGGAGGAGGATCACATTAGAAATCCCCTTCCAACTCTCCCTCCTTGTAGGCATAAGCCCTTGCCTGAGAAAAAACTCTCTCAACTTCATCTGGAGAGGATCAAACGCCTTCTGCTGTTGTTCCCAGGCATTGTTAATTGTTGTTAATTTCCAACATCTCATTAATTATTTGCTACTAAAGATGTGAGTGAGGCAAATGCCCTTCACCCATGGATAGTCACAAGAATGGACCATTAATAACTACAGAAATGTTTTACTTTTGAAGTTGAAAGGGAGCTTGTGTGAAAGTCACTTTGTTTGCAAGAAAAGCCTGATGCAGTATCAGAGTGTCATTTCATAAAGGGCTGGGTATGAGCAATACCTTAATGTGCAAAAGAAACAAAACAGGAAACAGTGATAAAACTGGAGTTGATGTAATGGACAGAATATCGTGGTGAGAAGCAGCCCCCTCCCCTCCACACTACTTCTCATTTAACTTATTTTAAAAAATTCTGATTCAGTACATTCTGATTATACTTCCCATATGCAAAAGTTTTAAATCCTATAAAAAACTCATAGGAAGCTTTATTCTTTAGTATGCAAAGCAGTACATTAAGCTGGTATTATTATTATCTTAAGTCTGAGAAGCCCCAGTCAGGATAGAGACTACATAATATTAAGTAATAGTACGACACAGCCTTCAATCAAGGAATTCACAGCATAGACAGACAAATGGATGAAGGGAGCTTAAACATTCCTCAGACGTACAAATGTGTTTCCTAAGGTGATGCTCAGGAATTGTCCAGTATCCTAGGAGCTGGGAAAAGATGCTTATCATTTTTGTGACTGTAGCATAACAGAAAACGAATTTCTGCTGCCCTTCTCAGCTTGTTTTCAAAGCTGAGCCTCTCAGAACAGTTTCAACAACAGCCAGGTATCATAGAACCATGGAATGACTTGGGTTGAAAGGGACCTTAAAGATCATCTAGTTCCAGCCCTTCTGCTATGGGGTTGGAACCTGGTCCACTAGACCAGGTTGCTCAAAATGCCATCCAACCTGGCCTTGAACACTTCCAGGGGTGGGGCATCCACAGCTTCTCTGGGCAACCTGTTCCAGTGTCTCACCATCCTCACAGTAAAGAATTTCTTCCTCAGATCTTATCTAAATCTACCCTCTTTCAGTTTAAAACCATTACCCCTCATCCTACCACTACACTCCCTGATAAAGAGCCCCTCCCCATCTTTCCTGTAGGCCCCCTTTAAGTACTGGAAGGCTGCGATAAGGTCTCCCAGAAGCCTTCTCTTCTCCAGGCTGAACAACCCCAACCCTCTCAACCAGTCTTCATAGGTGAGAGGCTCCAACCCTCTTATCATCTTCCTGGGCCTCCTCTGGACTTGCTCCGACAGATCCATGTCCTTCTTATGTTGGGGGCCCCAGAGCTGGACACAGTACTCCGGGTGGGGTCTCAGCAGAGTGGAGTAGAGGGGCAGAATAACCTCCCTTGACCTGCTGGCCATGCTTCTTTTGATGCAGCCTAGGATATGGTTGGCTGCCTGGGCTGCAAGCGTACATTGCTGGCTCATGTTGAGCTTCTCATCCACCAACACCCCCAAGTCCTTCTCCTCAGGGCTGCTCTCAATCCATTCTCCACCCAGCCTGTATTTGTGCTTGGGATTGCCCTGATCCATATGCAGGACCTTGCACTTGGCCTTGTTGAACTTTATGAGATTTGCGCAGGCCCACCTCTCAAGCCTGTCCAGATCCCTCTGGATGGCATCCCTTCTTTCCATCATGTCCACCACACCACACAGCTTGGTGATGTTGTCAAGCTTGCTCGAGGGTACACTCAGTTCCACTGTCCATGTTACTGATGATGTTAAATGGCAGCAGCCCCAATACTGACCCCTGAGGAATGCCACTAGTCACTGGTCTCCACTTGGACATTGAGCTGTTGACTGCAACTCTGAGTGTGACCATCCAGCCAATCCCTTATCCACGAAATGGTCTGTCCATCAGATCTATGTCTCCAATTTAGAGACCTTGTTAGACAAAATTTTGTCTAAATCTACAGCCAACATCCAATAACCTCTTCACTGTTGGCTTTTGTGGGTCTGCTTTACCATAGCTGTTGTCAGAAGTCCACCAGACATCATTTCTCAGACTTGCTTGTCTTTGGCTGTTGGTGCCTGATAGTCAGGTAAGGTGGCAAGCTTTAAGGCCGTTCTTTCCCGCCTTTCTCAGTTATGGAAAAGGTGCCATCAAGTTAATCTTAAAATACATCCATTCTGAGTCTTCTCTTTCTCTTTTTACCTCTGTCAGCTTTCACTTTTATTTGGAATGTTCCGTCACTCATTGCACAGACATTTGGTAGTGACAGCTCCATAGCCGGCTGAAAATCAGTTTTAGACTGTAGCCTGAAAACCAGAATTAGATTATAGGTTGGTCATCTTTCACCACTTTAGCTGCAGGGACTGAGTAACTGCCAAAGAGGGGCAGTAACTTCTGCTGTTGCAGCCAAGTCCAAGTAGGGTTGTGAATCAAAGGCTTCATTTGCCGTTGTTCATAGCCTGGTATATTCACTTCTATTAACTTTAAAAAAAGTTGATATTCATATGTAAGGCCATGAATTGCAGCAGCTGGGAAGTTTGCACACCACCCCTCTGGGCCTCTGTTATGGGCTCCACACATTCTTCAGGGAGTGGGTGGATTGTAGTTTCAATATTTTCTACAGAGTTTTAATTTCTTTAGCTGCTGCAGCTTATTCCAAAAGGGATTGTGAAGCAGAGCCAGCAGGTCATCTCGGCAAAGACTGAAGAATCCTGTTCTGTTAAGCCAAGTTACTTACAGAAATAGTTCCATATATTATCCATTGCACAGGAAATCTGAAGCAGAGCCAGGAACCGTATCCATGTCTTCTGAGCTATGTTACACCTTCTTAATACCAGAGCTATCTTCCAAAGACAGACTTGAATTCAGTGAGTTGAGCCAGAATTTAAAATTCTCTGACGTCCAGCATACAAACTAGCCAGTGTTGGGCAGTTCAGACCGCTCCATAGCTGTTACTGCAGTGCCCCTGATGCTGCAGAAGCTCTTGTTCTCTCCTCTGAGAGGAGGGTGGGGATTCATAATGTTGTTGGATTTCAGCTGATTAGGACGGTATCTAAGTAGCACTACTTTTGTCTTTTTTTCTTCACTTCATGATGTGAAGTAATGAAGAAAATAACACAGACTTGTATCTTTTATTCTTTAAAACTTTCTGTGAATACTATACATCTAAACGGTGCTAGCTTTGAAGTCTGAAAAGGGCCACTAGATCATCTGTTTATTTCTAAAGGTTGCAAAATTTTGGCTCTCCTAACATTGTCTCACGCCTTTTACTGAACCATGAGATCTTCTCCATAGGCCTCCAGCCTTGGTTTGTAGAGATATCGAAAGGCAAGACATCCACCATTGTCCTGATTATTTTGCCCCCATTGCTAATAAGCCTCCATGATTAGCCATTCAGTAGTCAAAAATAAATGTTTTGTGTAAAAAAATACACTGGTTTTGCAAACACTTAAACGTTATCCTCAAAAATACACAACACAACACAAATACATATTGCAAACTCAGAGTTAGATTAAATCACTGGATTATATCCTATAGCCTTCTCTCAAGTTTCACTTGAGAACAGATGAAACCTTCCCAGGAAGTATTTTCAACAGATGCTAGATCTTTATTTGTTTTAGAAGAGCTATATAAGAGAAGTATAATCAAGTACCTGAGTTAAGACTTTACAAGATAACAAGTGCCTTGTTGGTGCTAAAGCTTCAATTTTAATTCAATCTTTATTGCGTGAGTTGTTCTTTTGGGGAGTTTGAGCTGTGATCAGGAGCAAAGCCAGGACAAGTAAGGCACAAGAACCCTACCTGAATGCTAACAAGCTTGCGTAGCTGAGCAGTCACTTATACTGGAGACAGATCTCTTTCAGGCACTGGTTCAAGCTGAATTTATTCCCAGTCACCTCCAAGAAAGACTCACTAGAAGTGGAACACACCACAATGATATGTGACTTTTAAAAGTTTGTGATCTATGTGCCTACATGTTACTGTCAGTAGCTAGTGAGAAAAGGGGAAACACCAAAGCCTTCCTCTACACATGTGCATATCAACATGTACACATGCTAATACAGACATAAACACTCATGTGTGTGTATAATGATAATTACATATTACAGTGCATTTTAGACAATCAAACAAAATCCAAAATCAACTGGGTTTAATGAATTAGAGAAGATGAAACCCAGCAAAGCCATGAAACTGTGTGGGCATTCACTTTAATATGTTTTGATGGGAAAACTTCCTATTTGGTTTGAAAATTAATTTTGTGATCACAGTTTGGGTTTTTATACGCTGTGCTGTGCTAATTATTTTCTTGGTTTTCATAATGACCAACATGCACTCATTAGTGTTTTGCGTTTACTTTGCTTGTATTACAGCGCAGTTTCTTTGGGAAGGAAACAGTGCACCATTGCTTTGTTATGTCTTTGGCCAGTACCTAGCACAGTGGTCCTAAATGCTCCTCTATATTACTTCAGTATAATTAAAGTATGGTCAGGATGTTTCTACTTCTCTATTTCTGTTTGTGCTGGAAACTGAATTAATCCATGTCTCCTGTAAAGTTGATGAAAATTTAATATTAGGCAGTCCTGAACCTGAAATTTATGTTTATTTTTATTTCCTGGGCTTGGGACATATAGGTGATGTACTCCTTTATCAGAGAGTAATAGAAAAGCTTGCATTTCAATATTGAAGGGAGACCAAGACCAAGAAAAAAAAACCAAACAAAATCCAAACAAATGAAAAAAAGGAAGCAAGGTTTCTGGAGATGAGGCACAGCAATCAGATGTTTAAATTGAGACATTTGCATATGCAAATACAATAGCTGTGTCTTCAAGCAAAATGTGCTCCAACAAAAATGTGCATCTGCAAATGAGAAGCTTGGTTGTGACGGACCAAAAATTTGATTGTTCATGTTCTATGGATACAGTCTTTTTTATGTTGAGGGTGTGTTTAGCTCTAATCTGTCCAGAGAGGGTGAAGTCCGTTTTTTAATTATCAGCATAACATTTTATAATTTTTTAGTTGTAAGCAAATCCCTTTTTTCCATTGCAAAACAAAAGCAGAAATCTTGCAAGCAGTGTATTTATCTCTCTTCAGGGGCTGGGGGTTAATATCCAATAGCTCATAACATCTTTATTATAATGCATTTATAATGATTTACTGGGATGATTCTGTAGCTGAGTATCTAATGTCAGAGACTAGATTTGGCATGGTGGAAAATGTCGTATCCTTGGGTAGCTCTAGGGAAAATAAGACCTCAGCCAGTGCTTTCTGTGTAATTCTACAAACTGTAATAAGGATAGGGGTAATTGGATTAATGTCAATTAAGCTATTAATAATGCCCATCTTGTCATTCCTAAATATAACAGTCACTCATACATATTACTGTCGCCTGTAAAGACTGTACATAAATGAGATCATGGCTTATTTATGCTTTGAAATCTGGCTGACAGCCAGTCCTCTATCTCTTGTATACCACCAAAATAACTGTTATTTTGGAGAGAAACAACCTACGCTACTTGAAGAAGGCCATGCCCTGTAACTGTGATGACGATCACCTCATGCTAAATATGCAGCTCCAGTATAACATACAGACTTACAGAGATGCCATCAAGGCACTCTGTGTCACTTCCATTCATGCCAGAGGAAGCTTTGGCGTGACTGACGAAGAAGACCTTTAGAATAATGCTTGCAGCGTCCCTATGCACCTGAAGAAACGTCATCTCTGTTGATGACTTCAGGTTTCCCGTAGGATAGGCCATAACTAGTGGTGCGACTGCCCTTGCTGACCATCTATTGTAGGCTCCAGTATTTTAGCTGCGTTTGTGAAATGAAATTCTGTTTCTAATGCCATTTAGAGACTGTTAATTTGTCTTAAGTAGGATTATCACTAGACAGTTTAAAGACAGAGCCCTGGAATAATGCAAATGGACATGCAATCTCCATAAAACATGCACAGATCTATATTTAATAGAACAGTTGCTGGAAATTGATGCAATAGTTTCACAAAATGAAAGGCTAGTTAGTGTGTTGTGCAGTGCTTCAAAGATGGTGGTCAAATGTTCAGTATCATCAGCTACAGTGCGCAGACAACCATCATTAGCAAATTTCAAGGGTTACCAAAGGGACCACTGTCAGAATTGGGCTGTCCTTCAGGCACGAGGAGAGAAAAATATGAGAGGAACCTTTCAGTCAGAGCTCGTGACAAATGAGAGGCTGTGTCCAGTTCCCACAGGAAGACAGAGAGAAGTACATCAAGGAGCAGGAAAGGAGGCAACAGATGATATGCACGCATTAAGGCCAAGAAGGGAAAGGGAAGTGAGAATAAGACTAGAATTGTTTGTGAACACCTCTGATATTCTAATACTACTCAGTCCCCTACCATCTCCAGAGAGCTCTGTCTGGGTAAGGTTATAATAGGTGAAGTCATTTTTGTAACAAAGTTCGCTGCAGCTCTAGGCCATAAATCACAGGTTCAAGTGCTCAAACTTATTATACATTTCTCTCTTGCCTCACACTGTCTTTCTATTAATACTCTGATTTGGATTAAAATTTCCACTGAATACGAAGGCAGGAAGAGTGAATAATTATTTCATCCATATAGAGAAGATGACATTTACATAAAACTTATTAGGATTATTTCCTGAAAACATTCTGTTTTCTTCTACTAAAGAAAAATTTAATTTCAACAAACATGCTACTATTTCCATCATATTTTAACTGACTTCCTACCACAAGGTTTTAATGAGTCTACAGCTGCTGTGAGTAGGAGCCATTAGGTGGACCACTCTCTGCAAGTTTGTATCCTGTGTAGCTGAATCTCACTCCTGACTCAGCTTTCACTTACTCCTTCCTTACTCATTTATTCCTTGTTGTTCCAGTGAAGTTAAAATGTCTCCAGTAATGCACCATGTCTCAACACTGTGTAATATAAAAGAAAATAAACTGGCATCTCTGCAATTACTAGCATTTTAAGAACAGCTCAGTGCATCGATACTTCCTTGTCCATTTTTCTCCCTTTTGAGTCAAAACTTTGTCACCTTTGTTAACTAGGCATATTTGAAACAGCTGTTTAAACCCTCTTTCCTCATTTTCATTTCCTTCATAACTTCCCCCTTTAAGTACAGGTCCCGTAAAAAATGGCTTCTCCCTTTAAATAAGGGTCCAACACAGAATGAGAATGAATGTTGTCATATGAAGTGCATTTCAAATGTAATAAAGCAGAAAGGAGTTCCTGGCCCCTGTGTCAGTTGTAAGAGGGTGCATAGTGCGATCACTATAGCTCAGTGGCTGCAAAGCAGAAAATGAAGATTGTAAAAACGTCACATAAAGAAAAAATGCACAGTGGATTCATTTTGCGATGCTCATAATTCAGTAATGCCTTTAAGTAGCTAGAAGAAATATAATAAATGTTTTTCCACAACATTGATCATACTGTATCAGAGGAAATATTAGTGTGCAGGGAGCCATGATTATGCTGGTAGTAATTCTCGGTGCAGAAAACTCCTAGAAGATGGGACCCTTTATAGGCTGAACTTTTATTGGCTGCAGTTATTTACCTTTAAGAATACGCCTAATACACTGTCCTATAGCTAAA
This sequence comes from Chionis minor, assembly GCA_013398295.1. Classification (NCBI taxonomy): domain Eukaryota; kingdom Metazoa; phylum Chordata; class Aves; order Charadriiformes; family Chionidae; genus Chionis; species Chionis minor. The sequence continues at coordinate 485,700 of VZSF01000866.1, forward strand.
TATTTTTGTGAAAACTCAAATGAGCAACTGTCAGTAAATCAGAAACCCTGCTACCATTTTATAGGATTTACGTTTTTCCTATGGACACTCTGATATGTTCTGAGATACAAAAAATGACCAATTGACCATGTAAAACAATTTTTCCTGCTGTGTTCTAAAATGTGGATTTGGTCAGGCAGGTTTATTGTGCATGACCCCATCAAACCATTGCCTGTAAGTATAAAGTATCCTTAAGAAATTTAATGCAATATTAGATTAGGCAATAGAATAAAGTACATGGTTGTCTGAAGGTTATAAGCAGACATACATGGACCACCATGGACGACTTCTCTACTGTCCTGAAAAACCCACACTAAGCCACCAAAACATGTGTGGGCTTTGGGATGTCGGGATGTCACGAGTATTGATTCCTAGTGCCGGTCTCTTGCTCCTCAAGGTGGCAGGACCTGGTAGTGCTGAGGAGCGGCGTGGTCCAGCCCTGCGGGAGGGGACCACCCGGCACCGCCCCAGGGATGGGGACAGAGGGGACCTGGGCCAGCCCAGCCCTGCTCCAGGGATGGCACAAGAGCGCCTGAACTGACGGAAGGAGAGCAGAGGTTGAGGTGAGGAAATCGGAGGGTACCGAAAGGTTCTGCCATGGAGACGGAGATGACCCTTGTCCTGCGCTGGAGGGGAAGGAGAGTATGAATGTGATGTGTGGAGGGCTTGTGTGCCAAAGCGTGTGCTACTGGCTTCTGGTCTCTGAAATATCCTGTTCTCTCTAGAGAAGGCACTAAAATATTCATGTTCATTTATCATTAGGGTCTTTTTCAAAAGAATGGTTGAACAAGGTTATAACTTTAAGCGAGGAACTGTGCCTACGTACTTCCAAAGTCTTGCTCGCAAGCCTGAAGCAACACTCCTGCAACACAGTTTGCTGGGCCAGGGCCTACATGAGCAAGTTTTCTGTGCTGATCATTGGCTCAAGCCCTGCAGAGCATCTGGTCTCTGAAGATAGGGATCGGTTTTGTTTCTTTGATAGACGTTTTAGGCAAAGAGTTTACATGAATGTTCCCCCGAGCAGATGCTCCCTCAGCCTTGAAACTTTAACCGTTTGGGTTTGGTTTTTTTTTCCCCTAAAACACAGTCTATGCTTTTTCTTACGTTTAAAATAACAGGTTTTTTTCTTGCTTTGAATTAAAAAATGACCACCCTCCCTTTATCTATCATGGGCTGGTAGCTTGCATTAGAGACTAAAGGTTAGTCCTGCGTGATCTGTCCTTGGCTGTATCAGTGTTTTGTGACATAATCTTGGGCAAGTAGTTTAAACTTTCTGTGGTTTAGTCTATCCATCCTTAAAGTGATTAAAATAATAGGCACATCTGCCAGCAGTTATCACATGGGACATAAATAGTTAAAGGCCTTTGGCAGGTTGTGTCAAAACAAGGAAATTGTGCAAGGCTGAGAGTTATGAAATGCACAAATTTTCTTGTGCATCTTCATATACCTTTTTTTAAGCAATGGGGGATATTTAATGCTCTTTGTGAATGAATTACTATGGCAACAGTAATTCATTTTGTTCCATATAGTTCTCTATGCAGTGCATGCACATATATTGGTCTGGGGGGTGCTTATTTACATATGAATATTAGACAGTAGAGTTTTAAATGCGGCAATAGAGAACACTACCTTAGTACAAAGTACAGCTGTTGCTAGCGCTTGAAAGAAACTCAGTGCCATACAGGACAGGGCGGGGGTGGGATTTTAGGGTCCTAAACTAGCAGCCCTAAATGGCAATTGCTGCCAAGATTAGTCACAGAGTCTTGCTTCAGAGGTGAATTCTTACTTCAGGTGAGACATGATCTGGTACCAACATACTCTAAAAGCCTCTAAAGCCTGGAGCTCAGTGCTGTCCTCCACACAGGGGGCTGCCGCAGCCCCTGCACAGCCTCCCCATCACACAGAAAAACTCACTCTGGTTTGTATCATTAAAATCTGCCCATGAACACAATAAGAGGATTTTATAGCAGCTTAATATGTATTGCTCTGATGCTCTGTAGTTAACATTTAATCTGAACCCAGCTTGCTACCTTGCAGAAAAAAAAAAAAAAAAGTGTTTATTTTATTTAAAATCGTAATTTCGTTGGATTCCAAGGGATTATACAAGCGTGAGTGGGCTGAGCTGCCACTGGATGGCACTGTTGCATACAGCTGGCAGGAAAAAAAATTGGCTCTTTTAAGTCCACAATTTGAAAATGAGGTTTGGGGCAGTTACACGTATCTGTGGGTGTGGGATTATCGTCCAAGCAAACTGTACCATAATGCTACAGTCACATAGCGAGACAGGAGATGTCAAAACATGTGTATTAAAAAATGACTCTAATGTGGTAGTAGTCCCTAGTAGCTGTCCTAGCACTTGCATGTTCCCTTGCTGCAAAAAAGAGCGCATATTTTATAATAGATTTTGGGTCATTTCATTTCATTTCATTTCATTTTTTATGTAAAATGACATACCAGCAAAACCAAATATTTTAGTTCCTTCTATGCACCTTTATCTGCCCACATGAACTGTGAGGACGTTGACTTTAGATTGACTCAGTGTCAGTGGGGCCTAATTCAAAATCAACTAGACAAAACCATTTTCATTTTCACTACAAATATAACTGGGACTACTAGTTTTGAAAATACTTTGCTCTTTTAAATCTTTTTACTTATTCCATTTTAAATCATAGATGAAAGTTTGCATTTAACTTGATTAGCTATGGTATTTGTATTCACTACTCTCTTTTAGGAAAAAATAGAAAATGGGAAAGCTGGGGTTTTTCCTCAATTCTAGAACAAACATGAGGCAGATATTGTCTGTCCTTGTTCAATTCAGTCCTTAACCTCTGAATGGTTATACTTCTGAGAGAACATGCATTTGATACTGGGGGAAAAAAAAAAAAAGTAGTTTTAATTATATTGAGAAATTGGACATGAGTATCAATTCAACTGGACCTCTGTGTTCTTTATTCCCTTCTTTTTCTCTTTCTTGAATGTTAGAGTACATAAATTGTAGAACAGTTACAGGCCTAGATTCTAGCTATGGGATTGCTTTCTGTTCATGTAAATTATCACAAAATTATGTTGCCTGCCATCTATGGGATGCTTTGATCCAAAATTTCAGTCATTGTTTCCACATATAGAGGCTGGAATGAACATCAAAGAAATGGGTGTACTGAATTTACTGAATGCCAAAGCAGTACAATAACATGCAAAGGATATAAGCAAATCCCAAAGGTAAAATGTGCTGCCAAATCTTGCACATAATAGAAGCTCTAAAGTGACAGTGTATCTTTGACAAATGCATAATGATATCAATGCCAAGGGAAGGAACTAGCATGCTGAAAGGTGAATAAAAGAGTTGGGAACAATTCACTGCGTTTACACGTTTCCTCAGTGTGTTTTCACACAACAAGGAAAGCAGATGAGACAAATGTATTAGGTAATCATTGGAGAAGACCATAAACCTACTAAGGTCTTTAACTAATCTGGATATTTCCTTGTCTTGTAATGAGTATTTGAAAACAAACTATGGTTAGAAACAATTCATACTCTGAAAGAAAAAAATACAGGCCATGAGGAATGTAAAAAATGGTTTATTCTTTCTTCCTTTGACAAGTTCACGTTTAATGCCCATATGGTACTTGCAATATGCTGCTCTCTTTCCTCGTTGATGAATTCCTAAATGCTTCAAATAGTTGCAAAGGCAAGTTAAGGGTTCCATATGTATTCACCAGGTTTTCCACCACTGTGGACTAACAGGGCAATTTAAATGGGTGCTATAATGTAAAACCATGAGAATTGCTGCAAAAACCCTATCCATTTATCTTGTAAAAATCTGAAACCTACTTGTTAAATTAATTTTATTTTCCTTTCCTTGAAAACAAAACAAAACCCAAAGCAAATAATAGCTGTAGCTATAACAGCTTTAACAAAAGGCTTCCTTTCCCAGTACGTACAACACTTAGCAGAGGCTAATCTCAGGCTATTGAGCAAATCCTAATGTGTTCTGGAGTACAGAGATTTTTCCCAAGCCTCCATGTTAACGTTCATCAGAGGGAGTTTGACAGAGGCCCGCTGACGTGCAGCACTCCTGCTGCAGCCAGTCAAATATTCAGAAGGAAGTTCTGCTGTAATAAAACTTCAAAGAGAAAGCAATCGAGGACCTGCTCTTCCCCCATTACTTTTCTGCCCTTATCTCTGGCAGCTGAATAGTCACCTCCAGTTTTCACAAGGCAAGAAAACTGCCTCTCTTGACTCCTCCCGTTAGGTGACCGCCACATGTCAAGAATGCCACGCAGGTGGTAGGTATGTGTCCAGCCAGCCGGCATTTTGTCCAGGTGATGGCCGTATTCTGGTCGTATGATAAAAAAGACTATTTCGTCTTTGACAAAGAGAGTGTCAGCCTTCTTCAGGAAAAAGCCACATATTCTTACCCAGGCTGCGGTTCCCATACTCCAGCTACAGAGGTCTAAGGAGCAGTTTAATAGATCTAGGCAGGGTAACATTCCTCCTGCTCAGTAACTCAGGAAAAAGCTTCTGACTGGCATGGGACTATGTTGAGACTGGAGGGAGTGTTTCCATTGCCTAATTACGTGGATTTTCAGTTGCTGTTGGCTTTGGGGCAGCCCATTAACACCTCAGGGTGCACTATAACTTAGTTACTCGGGCTCTTGAAGCATTCCCCAGAGGCACATATATGGTTTAAAGCTGCCTCTGTCTTGCTCTTCCTCCCCCTTTTCCCTTCCACCCTGAAACTACAGGTTTTCTACTACGCTTTAGTGAAGTGCAGCAAATAATGTAATTCTTTATACATATAACATCCTGGTTTGTGCAAGCAATTAGAAAACGGAATGCCGTGCCCAGATGGGGACCTGATCCTGTATGCCTTGGCTCCAGTCCTGCATTAGATTTGTAGGGAGTGTGACCTACATTCTCTTCCAAAGAAGGCTGGGTAGGAAAGGACATCTGGTTTGGATTGTGGTTGCTAGTAAAATCTCTTATGAAGCAGGGAAGGGAGCTGCAAGTGGTCAGGAAGGGATGCATCTGTTATCATAAAACAGGATACATACAAACACTGCTGAAGAAAATAGACAAATAGATAATGTAAACTAGATTAGGTGATGTCCAGTAACAAAGGAGGAAATGTCTAGTCTATTGCATTTTGTAGGCAAGAAGTCTGAGACCATACCAGCCACCTGTTAACATTGAGAATAGGCCTGTTTTGACCACAGTAAGATTGAGTGCCTTGGTGGTAATAAGGGAAAAGCTGAAACCATCAAGAACTCTGAGGTTAATGGACAGGCGGCCACTTTCCCAAAGGGAAAAAAGGCTGGTGGCAAATAAGTCCCATCACCTTCAGGACAGCATTAACACCTCCTGCCTGTCACAGGTGGGACACCTGTGAAACCTCCCATTTGACAGTCAAGCCACAGCCTGCAGATGAATGTGTACCTATGCCTATGACACTGGAAGGATGTTAGTTTACCTTGACTATTAGTAATATTCTGTAAGTTGATGGGCAAATATTGAACCCACAGTAAAAGAAGAAAAACACCTTTGAACAGTCATTTACGAGCCTGGAAAGAATGGCTTTAATGGAGTTAAGGGTAGAGCTGGCAAAACCCCATATACTAAAATAAACACCACCAACATGCGCGAGGATCAAAAAACTGCAAGTAAGAGAGATGTTTATTCATAATAAAGTCACAAGGACAAGAAACAAATCAGCAAGTCAGTCATGAGTATCTTTAACAATCATACTAATGGAAAAAATATAGAGAATAAACAAGAAAACCTAAAAATCTTAGTAATTGATCATGATTATAGCTGACCTGGCATAACAGAGACTTGGTAGGAGAATTCATATGTCTGGAGCACTAATATAAAGGATATAGATTGTTCAGGAAGTAGAAGCAGGTTAAAAGCAAGGAAGTGCTCTGATGTCTAAAATGGAGCTCGAAGCATATGCATGATGACAAACAAGAAACTGACGGGCAATCTCATAGTTGGGGTCTACTACAAAGCATTACACATGGAAGATCAATTGAAGGATATTTTTTATAATGAAGTAGCAGAATCTTCTAAGGGTGTGTACTCTATGTGCTTTTAACTGTCAAACTGTTGGCAAAGGCATACTGTGGAACATGTTGATCAGCAAATTCCTGGTTGATGCTAGTTAAAAGGGAAGAGCTGAAAGTGAATCAGCCTTCCAAAAGAGTTGAGGGTTGGTTTTTTGTTTCCTAGAGGCTGTTTTCCAGTTTTTAAAAGACTTCCTCAGATATGCATTTACTGGCTTCCTCTTGCCAAAAGGTAAACTTCAGGATCTTTTGGACTTGCTGAACAGGTCCCAGACATCCTCTCAGGTCTGATGATATCTGTGCTTTGCCTGAAGCAAGAACAGCAAAGGCAGCAGGGAATCCACCTTCCCTAGCACTGTTGTACCGAGTGATGAAAAAGCAGGGACCATGTGTAAAACTCAGAGAAGATCAGGCTTATTTTAATCTGGATTCAGCTTAGCTGCAGAGTCCTTCTGTTTGGGCTTTGAATTCAGAACCAGACTTCTTTTAGTTTTTCCCTTTCTCAGAGAAATTATTATTGTCAGACATCTTTTCAGGCCCATGACTGAACTAGACCTTTCAGCCAGGACTAGATAAGTCACAACTCATCTTTCTCAATGTGCTGGTTGGGGGCCTATTCCACATTACTTCCTTATTTCTGCTCACATTTGCAGGCTGCCTTCGTGAATACTGTTCACTGTGATCAGGGGGGCACAGGAAATGTGTGATACTTTCCTCTGTGTGAATGGTAAGAAACTGAGGTCCGAAGAATGTACATAAAATGTACATAATGTACATAAAATATGACACTATTCTACTGCAGAACACCAAGGGCCACATCACTTGTGATGTGATTGTGATAGACAGAATTCACAATGCATAGGAAGAGAAGAAGGTAAAGCAGCAAAAGTAAAACAGTAGTCTTCAGAAAGATAACTTCTTCTGAAATTAGACAATTGGGAATTAAGCTTAAGAGAAAAGGCTATATGGTGCTGTGACAGCTGAAATATTTTGTACTTTTTATTGGATCAGACTCTACTAAATGCATCAACTATAGCAGCTGGCTAGTGTAATTAACACCAGATAAAAAGGGTAAAACCTCCACCTAAAATAAAATAACAGCAGGACAAATGTTTTTAATTTTTTTACACACTGCTTAATTATCCCAGAATGAAGTTCATCATGGCCACTTCAGATTTACTAGTAATTGTTTTGGAGGACACAGGGAAGAGCAATGAGAAAAATTGTAAAAAGTCAAATGTAATACCAGCTCTTTCAGAAAGGGAGAGGAAGAGCAGAGAAATTCTGGCTAGCCACATGCATATTTATCCAAAGATTTTTTCCACAATCCATAATGAATTTTGAAGCCCCAAAAGATGGGAAGGAAATAAGTAGCAGCCAATATAAATTTGTGAAATTCATCCACTTGACTAATAGGAATTTGTCAGTAACTAAGCGTGTCATATCAATTTCCCTGCCTCTTAAAACAAAGTAACTGACCGCAAGGAAGGTGGGAAAGTGATAGGTCACAGATATCTTGACTGTTTGACACCATGTTGCATTGTCTTGAACAACCCTCTCAGCACCATTTGAGGCCTGAGCTGGTGTATTATGTCAGGTTTTGGGGCACCAAACTCCTAGAAAGACACAAAGTAGTTAGAGTCCAAGGGAGAATAACCAGGTCACAACAACATGACATATATGAAAAATTGGAAGAGGTGTATTGTATTTCTTTCTCTAAAATAAAGAAGACTGATGGGCCATGAGAACAGCCTTTGATTTTATTTACAACAGCCTTTTACGGGAATTATTTGTTCTCTCTGGTAGGCAGAACAAATTTACTCTGGCAAATTCAAATTAGGCCTTAGGAAAAAGCTTTCTGAGTCTAAAGATGGCAATACTAATTTTTTGAGAGGGCTGTGGAGTCTTCATCACTGAAAATGTTTAAGAATGGATTTAAGAGGAACAACTCTCATAAATTAAACCTGCCTAGAGAGAGGGCAGAGACCTCCCAGGGGAGTCTTATTTTCCAGTGATTCCCAGACACAAAGTCAAATGTCTGTAAGCCACAGTTTCTGTGCCAGCCAAGGTAGGAGATGTGTTTACAGTGCAAGAGAGTATCCATGCTTTACTTACCACCAGCAATGAAGGTGATACACAATTGGGTTAGAAGCTGAAGTGTGTCTAGCCAGGATCCCTGGTATGCTCTGTTTTTACTCACGCTAACTAACATTATTCTTTGTCACCTGTGCGGCAGTCAATATCCTCCTGTGGGAATGCAGATTGTTATTAAACTATTTTTTCACCAAGTCCTTTACTGTCCTTGTGTTTTCTCAATTCATACGCAGCTTTCTAAGGTTGATAGTGAGTCACAATGAAATTTAGCTTAGGAGAAAGTTTTGCCTGAATATATAATGTTTTTGAATTGTGATTAGTGATTCCAGAGCCCCAGGTAAATTACAGCATTTGGCTTTTCTGTTGTTTCAGAACTTATTATTGAAGTATCTAAATGTTTGAGGATATAAAAATGTACAAATGGGTGTTACTTGAATGGATGTAGTAAGATTTTTCTGGCATGAAAAGCACAGTATTTATGAGTTAATTTAATCGGAGAAGAAAAATATTGAGTAGGTGACGAAGTAAAAATGATGACTGTGTATTATGTTTTTGCCATGCAGCTGAACAAACACATTCAATGACAGACTTTGGCAGGAGCTGCAAAGATGTTCTTGACAATGGCATGAATAAATATTAGGTGCTGTACACAATTTGCTGCATTCCAGGCCTTGAGCAAAACCAGGTGAGCTTTGCCTGGAAAATGTGGAAGAAACAATGTAAGCATGTTGGGAAAATGTAAACATCTACAGTATTCTCCCCAGCTGCTTTGCTGTAACATTTTCATTTGCATCAGCAACAACTCTGTCATTTTTTATCTGCTCTACTTTCATTGCACTTCTAGGAATCAATTAAACTCCCAGCTGCTTTGGTGTTCATGGTAGGCACTTCAATAATATTGCCTAAATGAAGGACTTTATACCCGCTAAACAAAATATACTGATCAGGCTTCCTTTGCATTGCTGCAATTGGTTTACAAAAGTATAAAGGAAAATAAATACTTTGAGATTCTTAGTCTTCAATACAGAAGCAGAGAGGATGTCTCCTAATAATTTAAGATGGAAATCGGAGGAAATTAGAGAGAGGCTATACACATGGATGTGGGCAATGATAAATAACTAGTAGTAAGAAAAAAGCCTGCCAGTATATCCACTAAAAGGATGAGTTTGACAATATGGAGGAGAATTTCCTTTTACAGATTATTTTTTCTTCAAAGCTGCTTTACAGCTGTAGTCTCTTCCTAAAACCTGCAGCAGTATTGGCAGCTCAAGCACAGTTGACAGTTTGCTGAGGAGAAAAGAGAGATTGGAACACTCTGCAGAAGTTCTCCACTCTTTATTCTGACTCCACTGAGTAAAATTTAATACAAGGTTGGTCTTCACATCTTCAGTGTTCAGAGGGTAGTGTCAACAGTGCTGCTTTTTCATCTTCATTTTTATAATTTGAGAATGTTCTTATTTAGTGTTGCAACAATAGTTTCCACTGACAAATAAAAATTAAGCTAAATGCTGAATTTTCTCTCAATAGTATTTGCTACTGGTCTTATTTGCAAGTGTACAATCTTCATTTCATAAGTGTATTCCTCCTTCTGTGTCACTCCAGAAAGCCATGTGGACAGTCTACGTGGACTCTAACAGACAAAGCTGACGTGGTCTGGTGCTCTTACAAGGGCTAACAGTGTCTCTCCTTCTTTATAAAACAATGCGTTTGTGTGCCTGGGATTCTTCAGGGAGTCCCAATAAGAATAAGCCTGAAACAGAGAAATCATTGGCATAGCTGGGAAGGAGAGAGACAGTTTATGTCACTTCGGCAGTTCCTTTTCTGGAATGAGTCCCAGGCATAATTCAGAGCAGCTTCAGGCTCCTTAACCATCTATAACCTCATGGGGATGTTTTAGCAGCTAAGCACAGGTGTGGTATTGAGCTACCCAGCCCATAGCTCCCCCTTAGTCACTTGTTCTCCCTGTTTTGTCGGGAATGTGAGAGTTTGTGAGGATGTATATCAGCTTCCTCTAAGAAATTCAAAGGGACTGGGCCTGGCACATTTTATTTGTGCCGGGTTTTTTTTATTAGAAATAAACAGAGCAAAGTGAAAATCCATCTTGTGGGCTTGGCTTTCTCTCCTCTGTTCCTTTCAGAAGAGAAAGCAAACTCATACCATGAGAAAAGCAGCAAAGAGCCTACAGCAACATAGTGGTAAATAAGTCTAAAGACGGTGTTTTTATATATAGTCTTTGGGTGTCAAAATGGTCAATATTAAAGAAGGAGTAAAAATAGGTCTCTTCAGTCTAGAACAGTTTGGTTACCTGAGGATTTATGCTGTATTGCTTTCTGCAATTATAGTTTCATATTTGAATAAGTGCCATTTGGCTTTCTCCTTCAACTTTGTAGAGATGGTTGATTTGCTTGAAGTGACCAGTGTACCTTTTGTATGATATCTGTTCCTTAGCTGTTGTCTGTTACTATTAAACAAGTTGGACAATAAGTTTTTGGCTTAAAAGTCTCCCAGAAGGGCAGATCTGTTTGCAATTGCCCGTTGCATGAGAAAAGTGGAGAGTTTATTCTGAACCTCAGTTGACAGATTGCTTCATCAGGCCATTATTATGCCTATTAGAACCGTTTCCAAATACCTATTACTAGGGGAAGTTTTTCAGGACTAATTATGTGTCACCTATGGACATACCTGGACATATTTTCACGTATGCTTGGCAAGCTAAGAACTGAGGGGTTGGGTTTTTTTTAAATGGCATATACTTTAGGAATTCTAGTTTTAATTACAATTTTTGTGAAAAGCTTGAAAATTTGGGCCCCCAACTCTTAATCTGGTAATATAACTGTTGCTTCATTACTTATGTTAACTCTGTCTAGAGATCCATCACTTGTGTCATATCTCACTAGGTTCTTGACAGGAGAGGTAGCAGTTTGGGAACATCAGCAGCATGTCCATGGCATCTGTGATTGTCATATGTGTGTGCTGGACACAGACAAAAAGCATTGCTTTGAGCTACCTTTTCTGTGATATTTTACATGCTTCACCTACCTGTTGTTAAGCAGGGGGTCTAAGCATACTCGGTCTGAAAGAATTCCTCACTGAGAGGGAACTTCTCTGCTTCTGTGCAGGATCGTTACTGCGGATCAGCTACAGGAAAAACACTGAAATGTTCCCATATATGAATCTTGGGGCAGAAGTTGCTATCCTATTTTACAAATAGATATTGTAAATGAAACATTATTTTAAAATAAGATATCACTAGCAAGTTAGCCAGTTCCAAATCTAGAATATCGACTTGCAGATCTTTTCCTTTATCCTGTAGTTATTAATTGCAGAACTTAACAGCATCCAGAGGCAAAATTTTGAACAAATAAAACTATGGTTCAACATGCAAATGTTTTCAGGGGTGCAAAGTGTTCTCAATGTAAAACCAATATCAATTTTTATTGATGCTAATGAAAGCTGTGTTGGTGAGTTAAAGTGGAAGCAGACTGAGTGAATGGGAGCAACTCAGAATCTGACTCAAGAGCCGGAATAAGTGAGCAATTTGATTAAAGTAGATATGAATACCCTCAGGACATGAAGGGGCAAGGGACAATTTCTCAATCCTTTTGCTAAACTTACATCTACTCATGCAATCCACTTGCTCCTGGAGACATTGCTTAGGCATTGATATTTCTCTGATTTTGTTTGTTGTATATCATCTATGACAACACTTAAATAAAGTTGTTAGGAGAATAGATGGGGGTTTTTTTAGCTTACGGTTATACTACTAGGCTTATGGAGAAAATAATTTTTAGTTATTTTTTCATCAAATATCACAGAACAGTTTCAGAAAGCTCTTCAATGCAGTTATTTAAATAGTTTTAGCTATTGCATCTGCAGGTACATAACTTTTTCCAGTGGCATAACCATATTTTGAAAGATTGTGAGAGTTAATTCTTTGTCTCATTGCAGGGTATTTAAAATTACAGTTAATACTTGTAATGAAGCCTGTTCCTTTGATTAGCTTTAGTTATGACTGGAATTTAACTATGATTACACTGCCAGAAAGAAAAGTTCTTGACTCTGTATGCTTCCTCATTATTTCTACAGAGTTAGAGAAATGGTTCGATAACTGAAAATACCAGGACAACTGCTGACCTATATTCAGATCTTTGCTCTTTTATCCTCTATATTTCTGTGGTGAAGGATTTGTTGAATCAATTATTGCATTGAGTTCAATAAACTGATTATAGTTAATTCAGGCTCACATTTACAAAACTCCTATAGAAACATTGTTTTGTAGATATTGATGAGGAATATTATATACATAAGCATCAGTAATGACTTTAATTTGTGGTTAGCTAATAATACACAGCTGATCGTGTACTGGAAGGGCTGTCTCTTGGGCTTTCTCTTGCACTCTTAAAGAGGTGTACAACCAAATAAGAGCTCGTAGCTGGCAGACCGCGAGCTGTATGAATGGAGAAGGAATGCTAGAGATATGAAAACAATGCTGGTGACCTTATTACATTAGTGCCTCTTTGAGGATTTTAGTCTGAAAAATTATTCTGTGTTACCTTTCGTATTAAATAAATTAAAACCAAATTTTCATTTCCAAGACACAAATTTTGTGGATTCACAATTTCATAAGTTCCTGCAATGGTCCAGACTCCCAAGCCATAGAAAAAAGCACTCCATTTCTCTAAGCTACTGTACAGTTTCTTGGCAACTGATGATAAACAGATATTTCTTGTTAGGAAATCTGTCTACCTTTTTCTTTTTCTTATTTTAGATGTAATCTGGAATAAAAACCAATTCTGTCACCACACAGTCTCCAAAAATAACAAATAAAGTAATATTTATAATATAATTTGGGATTTAATATCAGATTAAGCTGTTAGGTTTAGCCATATTGCAGCAAAAGCTGTAACATAATTTTTCCAACTCCAAGCGACAATGACAAAAAAAATAATTCATACTCCAGGTATTGGCTCCCTCCTGCCCATTTACTCCTAAATGGGAACAGAAGCTGCTTTCTAAACCCAAGTGCTTCAAAGCTACTGTGATACATGGCAATCTCAAACTCTAAGACAACTTTGGCTCACCATCCCAGATCCTTGTAGCTTTAATAAGCACAGAAGGAAGTGTGATTTCTTACTTGTCTGAATAGACAGGGCACTACCCTTTATGAGAGCTGGAAACAGCTGAACAGAAACCTAAAGTCAAAATGAAAAGTTTATGAACCTTCACCATTCTCTTGTTAAGTTGGGAGACATTAACACCATCAAATCCAACCTTTGGATATTGATAGACATATTTAAAAAGAGACAGAATCTCTTGATTCTGAGTATTATGAGTATTATGGCAATACTCCATAAAAACTAAGCCATATAGACAACAATCACAAGTACAGATTCTAGGAAATTGTTTCGTAATCAGGTATGTTAGCAAAGGAAAACCAACAGACAAAGAAAGATCCAGGCAGGCACTAAGAAAGGTCTCAGAAGCAGAACACCTTGGGGCAGAGAACTGCGTGGAAGGCCAGATTAGGAAAAGGTGCGCAAAGAGTGTATTTGTTCTTATTCTGCTGATTTTACATTAACTATTCATAAAAATGACTGTCTGAAGCAATATATTCTGAATATCATCAATTCCTCCCTTTGACAGAAATAACCCTACAGGTTCCTAAATGTTAGAAAATTTTAGCTACTCTTTCAGTCATTGGGAGAATTTCAACGAGGCTGAATGTCTGAACACCATTAATTTAAAAATTTCACTATCATTTGATAGTGATTTTGTGTTCCGACTGAAAGAATTTCATACAGGAACTGGTAAATTTATGTTTTCCATGTTCTGTAAAAGATTTTTTCCTATATTTTGAACTAATGAAAATATTCACCAAACCCCTAAGCCACCTGTTTGTTGCTACCTTGGATTCTAACACTCCTGTGAAGTTTCCTAGGAGGACACTAAATATTTTAAAATTTAGCAAAATACAGATTTAAAATTTAAAAAAGAGGCCTAAACAGCTAAGTGATTATTGATGAATATAAAATTCGTTATTATTATTATTCCATTCTGTGTAAAAATCCTAAATGCATTGTTCTAGAAGGAGCCAAACTCTGAGAATTTTGAGTAAATCATGAATGAACTGTGAAATAAAATGTGTCAGCATTTGAACTCTATTTTCTTACTGATAATTAATCTTGAAGAATGATGGAAAACTGAGGAAGCAGCAACAGATCTTCTTAGTAGACCAAAATTTCTAGAAAAATCTTTGCTTTCTGCCAAAAGTTTCACATTAAACTATTTTCATCCTTCTTTAGATTGTGTTCTTATCTTGAAGTACAATTTAATGCAAATTTTCTCCAAGGACTTAGACAGTTACAGATGGCTAAATCTATCATGCAACAACATTTTTTTTTTTTTTTGGAGGGGAGGGGGGAAGCTTTCAAACCAAAAAAAGCAAATCATGTTACTGCACTGTAGCCAGAACCTATAATTAAAGACTGTAGAGTAAAATAGTCACCTGCAGCTCTTAAACCAAATATATTCTGCAGGAAAACAATGTTAAAAATAGTAATTAGTTGAAAGGTACTCACTGTTCCTGCAGTTCCTTTGTTTAACGCATACATTTCAAACATCAGTGGCACACTCGAAGATCAACTTGATCTCTCTCTGCATTGCTTTGTAGTTAATGGCAAACAGGACTTTAACCTTGCCTCCCAAGCTCTATATTACTTCTTCTTTAACTAGCTAAATAAATACCTGGTACAGTTTAACTGTGCAGTTTCACATTCTTCTTTTTCAACACTAACGTTTAAAGAGTTTCTGTCCTCAGCTGGTTTTTCCTGACCCACACCTGCCTCTCTAGTTTTGATACAAATACAGAGGTGTAGGAAAATAGGTGAGGGACCTATGAGGGACCAGGTTCAGATTAAAGAATTCCTCTGCTTTTTTCTACTTTTTCAGTGCTATTTTAAATTGAAACTCAGTTCCTTAAACTAGTTTCTGTGTGCCCCGACGAAGAATCATGTCAGCACAACGGAAAGGATGGGGCAGGGCAGCAATGAGGGTTGTGAGTAGGGGTAGAGTGAGTTCCTTACACTGGAATTGCTAACCAAAAATCATTAGAGATTATAGCTGTATAGCCGTCTAAAGCAGAACAAAGACTTGGCACCAGAAACTTAGTTTAAAAAGATAAGAAAAAGAAAAGAGCAATGATTAATTCCCTGGAAGTGCAGTAAGGTACAAACAGCTCACATCAATGCACCTGTTTCCTACTTTTTGGCACAGCATAAAATAGGAGATTAAATGTTTCTCTCCATATATATATGATCTGGAGGTGCGTGTGTGTGAGAACCCACATATGCAAGCAGGCACATGTGCAAGTCTTTTTTTTCCCTCCTGGCTATGGTGCTTGGCATGGGAAGTGAGTAGAGAGGCCTGGAAGCAGGAAGTGGAGGTGGCAACTAACATGTAAGATGCTGCTGGATATGGTCCTGTCAACAGACTCAGAGAAGGAGGATGCTAGAAATGAGGGCTTGGGAGTGGTTTTGATTTAAGAGATGTATCTGGATAATTAAACTAAGAAAAATATATTCATTTTGGGGAATGGAGCTGTGACAAGTTCTGCCAGCTTTGATTCCATCTGTATAATTTTTTGAGATAGTGTTTTTAAACAGGGATGTAAACTTGTAAAGTGGCCTAACCCCCTTTCCTTCTGTAGTCCGCATATTGCAAGCAGCTACTCAGAAACACAAAGATCTCACTCCACATTTCCCAAACTGGAACCGGAAATATTTAGGTTATAGTTATTTCATGTGCGTTTATATGACAACCTGATATGATTTTCACATGAATGTCTTCCTAAAGTTTTAATTATATGTCATTTATTTCATTTATTTGAGGTTATATTCACTTTTTTCTAAGTCTTGAAAGTAGGAGGTTGGTTTAATTGGTTTTCAAGGAGCTGTTCAGTTCATTTGCTGTTGTTATGAGGCATGTATCATCTCCCATTTAATTATTTTTGTTTGAGCACTAAAACTATTGTCTATTTTCTGTGGTCACTTCTATCCTTCTCTTATAGCTGCATGTGAGCTGTAAGCTTGTCTGGAGGACGCTTTTTTAGTGTCAGAAGATTTGTCTGAATTCCTATGTGGGGTTGTGTGAATATAGTAGGGAACAGAAATCCACTCTGTACTTTTTTAAAATGCTATTATTTATTTTAAAAATAATTTATTTGACAAGTCATAGGTTTGGCTAGGTCCTGCAAGAACGCTCATGTGAGAAACACCTCTTCTCAGCTTGGCTCCCAGCATCCCTGGATGCACCGGGTATCCTTTGGAGGATGTGTCCCATGCTGGCCTGGGTGGCTGCCCTGCCTGGTGGAGGCAAGCAAGCAGCAGATCTTCCATGGCCGCTCTCTCCCCAAAACGGCCAGATTGCCCACTGTGATCCCAAAACTTGCTCAGATTTTCTCTACCGGCTGCTTACCCCTCTGAATCTCCCAGCTCTGCCCTGTCCTGTGCTTTGCCAACATGTGTCCGAAGTGACGGACATCTGCAATAACCCAGTTCTTTTCGATACTGACCAAGCAAGGGACTGTTCCCGTGAGCTGCTGAGCTGGTGGTAACTGTGAAAGGGTGATTAGCTGGAAGAGTTGGGTGACAAGTAAGCAGCTTTGATGGAGTAAATTGCTGGTGAGGCAACAGCTGCTTGAGGATATGTGAACCAGCCCCGGGTGTGCTGTGTTGGGGATGGAGCTGCAGCTTATTTGTCCTCAGATGTTCCTTTCCATGTGGGCTAAACAGGCAGGCAGCCTCATATGGGTGATGTGAAACCTATTGGGGGATTCACAAAATAAGCTTTTCTCACAGATGCTTTCCACAGTGCAACTGTATTATTTCTGCTGGCCACTGGCCTTAGTGAGAAATTTTCTAATTGCTTTTCATCTTAACCAGCTCTGTACTGCTCTAGAAATTTCCTCATCAGTTTTGCTGGATGCTTCAGCTGTGCTTACACTACCTATGCAGTCTCAGCAACACTGTACTATCTCATGTGAAGTTTATTAGCCTTGTTTCAATTCTATTTGTTTATTGTCGTGTTAATTATTTTTTCCAGACTATACATGTTTTCAATAATACACTAGATTTTCCATGTGTCAGCTCTTTGGACAAAGAACTCCATTTGATTAGCCCTTAATCTTTTCTTTATTCATCAGCCACTCTTTCTTTTTTTACCAATTTCCAAACTGGCAAAAAATAAATGGCTTCAGAAGTATCACACTGAAGTCCATCAGTGTTGGATTCAAAGTTGAATACGTGGAAACAGGCTTCATAATTCCTAGATAGAGGAACAAGGTAGAAAGTAGCTGATAAATGGCTGTTATTGGACTCCTTTTAGTCACAGAAGACAGAAATCATTTTCTCTAAATGTACTGCTATTATTGTTAAGCTATTTAAAAAAAAGAATCTTTTCTCCCAACTTTGAGATGATACCTTCTGTTGGGTTATCATTTTATGTGCTTATGTATGTACGAACTGCAGGTAACTATTCAATAAATCCATTTTTCTTGTCATTAATATTAGAAGATTTCCAACTTCTACTTGCATGCTTTATTTATGATCAAGTTCTTGCAATCAGAAATGTGATCTTTAATAAAATGAAATGTATGTGTCTGATGGGAAGAAGCATTAATCATGCAGAAAGCAACCAACACACATTTATTTCTTTTTGCCATATTGCCACATTGTATTTCTATAGGTTAATCATGTTTTGTAAGTAATATGTAAACAGATTTTCAAAAGAAGTACTTTCCTTTAATGCACTGTGAGTCCAAATAAACAAGAGTGTGTTTAGTTCCCTCTCCTGTTCAGAGAGCAAGGCAATCCAATGTCCATTTACTTCTGCTTCCCTTCTAGGTATTTCTATTATCTTGCATGTTGCAGATACCAAACTGATAGACCTGCAGTTCCTTAGAGGATACATTATAAACATCAGTACCACAGTGAAGCGATTCCCCGTTTCCATAACCTTACTGAAAGTCATCCCATTCATTGTAATAATCATTAGAGCTCTCTTGAATGCATAGAAATGATCTGTATTGATATTTCGTTTATTTACACATCATGTTTAAAAGCCACCTCCTGCAAAAGAACTAATCTGCGACTTTGCTAATATTCTGCTTATGGCAACTTGGGATGTTTATTTAGCAGTAAACTCATTTTAGAATTTATTCTTTTGGCAAAGAACATTTTCAGACCACCAACCTTTCTATTGAATGAACTGTACTGTACGTAAACCATACAAATATAAATCACATAAATGAAAAAAAGTGTATTCATGGCAGAGAAGAAGATGTGAATGAAAAATGAATGAAAAAAATATTTGAATAGTTGCATTTATTTCTACAGGTATTAATTGCAGTTATCATTATATACCTTTTGCGCTCACTGTTATCAGTTGAATCTCACAGGCCCAGGCATAAATGTAAAATGACCTGTAGATCCTTCTGTCCTAGGGTCAGTTTGGCACTGCTAGGCACAGCTGACTAGGGTTGGCCATTCAAGCAGAAAAAGTGTCACGTCTAGGCAGTGCAGCTCAGCCCTCAAATGCTGAGCACTTTGTGTTACCTAAACAGATGAAAAAATTAAAATCGGGCAAAGAACTGCTGTGTGTGACAGAGTGTTGTCGGGCAGACACAAAGGCTTTCAGTGCTGGGTGTCTATGCCAGCCACCGGGTGGGGAAAGCAGCGGTATTCCCATCACCTGTGCCTCCTGCTTGTTCAGTGTTTGCCACACGCACCCTAACATCACCTGGATGTTGGGTAAAGCTGCAGAAGCATGGGGTAATCCCGGTGCTGGAGACACTGCAGGGCTTTGGCAAAAAATTGGTTTTAATGTGCCAAGCACAATCAAAGCAGAATTTTTCCGAGTGTGGCCAGAACTTCAGGCACAGGTAAGTCTGAAAGCTTAGGCACCCTGAGGTTTTCATGGCTGGGAGATTGTGCGTCAGTGTGGGCAATGGAGGATCTAAATTTTGAACTTCAATGCCTACCATGGCAACCAGATCCTATATTCACCTGAATCCCATCCTTAGCCCTCAGTGAGTTGGAACATTGTTTCTACAAGAAAAGCGCTGAAGACAAGATCCTTAGTAGTTGTAAATTGGCGTAGTACAATTTACACTCCGTTTACAATGGACTGTATTGAAGTTCACATAATTTACACTACAAGAGGACTTGCCCCTCTGTCTTTAGTTGGAGTCTTCTTTAGTTAAATCAGCAAGTAGTGGGTATTAGAGGCAGCTTATTATGGAGGAGCCATATTAACCCCTGTTCTCTCTCTGGGAGGTCTTACTCTTGTTCTCCCATGATTTCTGTAGCTGTACCAATGCAGAATAGAGGTCACTGCCACTTAGAAAATAAGGTAGTTTTTTAGACTGAAGCTACACAACAGAAATTCTGGCTGATGAGTCTCCTCTCTGGACTGGGGGCTGTGTGTGTGGGAGGGGTTTGCAAAGCTACACAAATAGCCAGGGAGAATATTTGTGCGATCTAAAGATCTTTCTCTTTCCTTCTATTTATTTCCCCCTTCCTCACATTTATTTTCTTCATCTCTTCTTTTTTTGCTCAGTTAAAGAACTGTTCCTATTCAGCAGCCTATTCAAGATCCATTCAGGACTGTCACTTAGTGAAATACAGAACTGCAGACATAGCAGGACAAGCAGAGCTTTTGAATAACTGATGGTTGAAAGGCACTATTGGGTAGCGCTAATTGTACACAGAGTATTGCCCAACTGCACTGCTCTATTTAATGACTTGTCATTGTATATGTTTTATAACCCTTTGTTAGCCTTGAAAATTTGCTTAGGCTGATACCCAAAACTCAAAGTTTGTGCCACAATTTTAATTCAAGTATGAATATTCCAAACCCCTGCTTCCTCTCAATAGTGACTGTGGCAAATTCTCTGCAATTAGGAAAACTCCCAAGGGGTCTTCTCAAAATGCTACTGCATATTGCTTCAAATTATGAACCAGAAGTTTTGCATGATTTTATGCAGTAGATGTACTCTCAGGGGAAGCACTCTGGTGAAGTAACATGTTTACTTCAGAGACAGTCCGATAAAGCTTTCCCATAGTTTTCCCATCTTTTGATACTAATTTACAATGATAATAGCAAGAAAATTCAAAAGTGTTGAGGAGGGGGTTAGAAACAGCCCTATTTTGAGACTGTTTAGACATAAGCAAAAAAATCAAGAGAGTGAGTTTGTCCATGCCTTGAACACAAGATAGTTTTGCTTGCATTTTGCAAGTGAGGCTACTGTTGTAAGTGACACTTCACTTTTGCCATCAATATCCATCTTCTATGGCATAGACAGCTGAAAATAAACTTCAGCGGGAGTTTGGTACATCATGCCTACATTTATGCATTTCTTCTCCAACTAGAACTTAATAATTACAAGAAGCTGGGAAGGTGAGTTTAGTACACCCGTGTTATTGTATTTCTGTGGCTTTTAGAATTAGTATAGAATAACTCAAAGCACTTATTAGAGAGGTAACACTGATAGGTACTGTTTATACTGATACAACTACAGTGATACCATTATACCAGTATAGTAATATAAGTAAATTTTCTTGTTTAAGCAAGCTTCAAGTCACACCCTTAACATTATTAAATTGTAGTTTTGCAATATGAACAATAATAGTATACAGAGTTTCAGATATTAGAAATATTTAGTCTGTCCACAGGGGGCCAGAACAGGATTATATCCTTAGAGTGCACTAGTGCTTTGTTTCTTCTAATTTTAAATGTCTCAAGGGAACAGGGCTTTCACCATTTCTATAGAGACACTATTTCACAGCCCATAGATCTTTCTGTCAGGAATATTCACCTTACAGTCTCTCAAATTTTTCCTTTTATGCAAGTTTGGTAGCATTTTTAACTTCCTTTGATAGCTTTATATGAGAGAGATGAAAGGAGAGGAATTAGAGAGATACCAAAAGCAATGAAGTCTGAGGAAAGCTCTAAATGATTTCCTCATTAAAAAAAAAAAGTCACAGCACCACAGATGGAATGTTGCTCTCTTCAACACCTTTAACGGTTTGAATGCTACCATGATAAATGTAAACTTTAAAAGATCTTAATGTCAAATGGAGCAGGAATTTTGTAAAAACAAGCAAAATTTATTCTACAGGTAAGAGATAAGTAAAATATCACTTTGATTCACTCTAGTAGATTTCCTCACATAATCTAATATATCTGCTTTAAACCTTGAACAATTTGTGCTGGGTTATAGAGAGTGAGACCTTGCAATGAAATGGAGAAGTGGGAGTTAACTTTAAAAACACACTGGCTTTCTCCCAAGCAGTGAGTGCTGACAAGTATAACCATATTACTAAAATCACATCAGCAATGTGATATATTAAATAAAAACATGATCGTCTACAGCCAAAGTAGTTTGTATTTTGTCCACGAAAAAGCATTGTGTTACATCAATCTGTCCAAAAATGGGGCACATCAGAAAACAATGTTAAGAAGGCTTTTAAAACACATCATTGAGATTACAGCACCTTTAAAAATAAACAGCACTGAATACCAACACAGGTAAAATGTCATTGTGAAACCCAGCTCTGAAATTCAACGGCATGCTTTATAGCTTTCCAGTGTGTGATAAAATCTGTTCACCAGATGTACTATCTGTCTCCTGTGTAGCATACTTGAGCATCATCTAGGCCTGAGGCCCATTTATTTCATGTAATTGCCTTCCCTGTGCACACCTTAGGGCACCCTAATTCTCCATTTTATTTCAGGCACTGTACAGGGTACCATCTGGTAGTGTTAAGCTCATCTCATTTTATTGCTCTATTGCAGTGGCTATATCCAACCCTATAGCTTTCTTTCAATGAAGAGGGAGTTCAGTTACTGCCAGCTATTTATTTTTGCCAGAAATAAAGTAGTTTTTAACTATACACATGCAGAGTTCGCATGTATATCAGTCTCACCTGAAACGCAGGTCACTGCTTTTCACCCCACGTGGTTAAAAATAAATAAAGAAATGGTGACTTGCTAATATTCAGGTTCAGCAGCAGTGCTCTGCTTTAGTGTTCTCTTCTCTAGAGTAGAAGATCTGAAGTCTTCTTACTCTTCTGAGTAATGATGTCTTTTTAGTATCTCATTTTTATTATTTCTATTTAAATGAGCAAAAAATATTATATCACACTTTAAAAAGGTGTGCAGGAGTAGCTTAATATTTAAAGGTAGCAATATACCTCTCAACTGTACTTTGTGACAAAGTTCATTTGCTATTTTAGGCCCAAATTTACTTGTGTACGACACATTCCTGTTGTTATCCTCTTGTTCATTCTTGTAAATTACTGCCATTAAAAAAATAGAACTTGAAATTGAGATTACAAAAAACTTAATCCATTTCTAGATTCTTCTTCATTGTCTGCCATTTTTAATCATTTCCCTCCGTTTGAGTATTTGTCATATATTTTAATGACCTGATTTTTTTTAAACTCCCTTTTGCGCCAGTAATTTTGTGCTCTTGGTTATTGCTACTTACATGTCTAACTACCTGCTTGTGCCTACAAACGAGGGCGTTGGAAGTCTAAGTGCCGTTAATTGCTCACACAGTTTTCATGTGCAAAAAGGGAGCCTGGGTTTTCAAACTCTGAATTTTGCTGGCAATACGTTTCAAGCACATCAGGTTTGAAACTGCAATGCTGTTGTCTGCTGTAGAGCCAAATTCTACTTTCCCGTAAAGACAGAATTACCCTCATTGCTGCAGCTCTACCACTGTTGGAGAGGAAAAAAAGAAAAAAACACCTTTGCTAAATCATGGTGGAAACATCATCTGAAACACATTTGGCACCAAGTCAGATGCCCTACAACAAAATACACAAGTTTCAGTGTTTCTCAGATGTGAAATAGATCTCGTTTCTGATGTCATGGCTGCATGAATGAAAAGAATCAACAGTTTCTCCCCCAGGCTTTTTAAAAACTATTTAAATTACATTTTCTTTGCATCCCCTTCTCCTAATGCTTTCTCCCTAGGCAACGTCAGGACCAGATTAAGGTTATTTGGGTGCAGCATTCCCTCCTCCCTCCACCTCTGTAGTTCTGTCTCCTCTTTGGAGCAGTAGTTGGACAGAATATCATCCTTTTAAGAAATATCTGTTAAGTGTCACTTGGGAGCAATAGTTATATTAGGCAATGCTTCCAGGCGGAGCTCAGGCAGTGTAGATTCGCCCAGTAAGCACAGCTGGGGGTGGCATCTGTCCTTTCACACCCTGGGCAATAGCAAACATTCCCTTCTATGGAAAGACAGAAACGTCCCACTTCTTTTGAGTATGATTCCAGGCTTTCTGCAAACTCTGGCTGATGCCATTTCCCTGGTGCCACTCAGTTCATGTGTCGCTCTTCTCAGATGTGAAAATCCTGATGAAATATTGATGACTGAATGCTCCCAGTAACTGGCCAGCGTCTGTCTTGATCCATCCCCAAACAGGGCAACTGATGAAAGAAACCTGGGGGAAAGGCTTTGAAAGTGTAGATTTTAGATAAATATTTAAGTTACCTGCCATTTCCAGTGCTGGAAACTACTCTGTTTCTATGATCTGGTGCATATGACAAGAAGGTGACAGAAAATAACTTGGCACAGCTCTGGTGAGCAGCACAAACAAACTCATCATAAAAACCCAGTCACTGTTAAAAACACATTCTCCTCTTTTTCCTGACTTTTTCATCCATTGATTACTAATAGCCACAGCATGGCATTAATAACCGTCTGAAAATGCCACCTTCCAGATAAATAAATTATAACACAATGAAACTTTAAAATGGTGGGATTATGTTGCTTTGTGTCAATTCTGTATATTTTGCGTTCACTGGCAATGACAAATTTGGGTAGATTCACGTGGATTAGCTGTCTCGTTGATATAAAGGGCAGGTGAATGAAAAGAATAACTCTATAATTCTCGGTTGTAGGAAGAGTTTATTTTACCGTTTTCAGCCTCAGCTGAAAATGGGAGTACTCGATTGTGACTAGACAAGCTGTGATTCTTAGCGGCCATACAAAGTACATTTTTCTGATGGTTTGTAAATCAGTGGAAGTCTCCAGTGAAAAAAATAGGTTCATATTTATTTTCCTGGAGACTTCCACCTGCTTTAGCTTTCAAGCCACCTCATTCTGTAGAAATATAAATGATAGTTTTAGTATGAAGACTCGTTTCTCCCCTTCACCTCGTCAAACAGAACATCCTGACGATTCCAAATACGTTGAGCTGCAAAGAGCTGAGTGTCTGAAGAAGCCACCATAGGCCTTAGAAGAGTCAGAGCTCAGAAATTCTGGTAGATAACTGAGTACTGAGATTTGCAATACAGGAAGAAATGATGCTCTAAAGAAGGGAAAAGAACTTCAGAGCTGGCAAGGTGCAATAGACAGGTGTGGGTGCAGCAGGGTACCAGACAATATCTGTTGAAGGACTGGAGCCTTAAATATAATTAAGACTGTTCGTTTGGCATAGCAAAAAGAAAACTCATCGATTTTATTGATAAAAATGCAAATGCCATAATTTGAGCTAAAAGGGGAAATGCAGTGGCACATACTCATTCCTATTAAATTTATTTTCCATTAGCAAAACGCTAATTAACCATTAATCATTTGATAATATATATGTAGCAAAAGCAGCTCAAAAGTCAAATTGTCTAAATAAATAGCACAGTAGCCAGTCAAGGTGAAAAATACCGTGCTGCTTTATAAAGAAGAAAAGTAAAAACCATTGTTTCCCCTTACAGAAACTGTAGCTGTGGCATACAGACAGCCTTTGTTACAACACCTGAGAGTTATGACTAGCTAGTCAATTTTTTCCTGCAAGTGGCTGCAGTTAAATGGAAGCAACACTAAAACAGACTTACCCATCTCTGCAATCAAAGTGGGAGAAAACTGTCTTGGGATTCATTGGACAGTGGAATTGGAAAGCACCCCATTCTTGCAAAGGTTCCCTCTGAGCCCAAAGGATGGCTTCCTAGCGCTAGTGACTTCTGCTCCGAGCTAATTTCTGCTCCGCTCCCATTGCACATTTTTGCATGCATAGGCCCCTGGAGTGCCGTGCGGCCAGACCTGATGGCATTTCCTGTTTATTTCAGTCGCTGGTATTATATTGGAAGTAACATCTCAGCCTGGAAGTATATTAAATGAAGTATGCATGCAAATTACTAGCAAACTATCTTTTCCATTTTACAGAAGGTGCTTGTTCGATTGGTTCATTTTGCAAGCCTTAATTCTGTAGGATGGGCTAGGCTTTTTTCCCATTATAAAAAATTCCTAATAACCAGTCCCACATCTGAGACAGTGAAGATTAAAATCAACCATTGTGTAGTATATGAGAAGTAACTATTTTTCATAGGCTTTTTACTGCGCATTTGGGATTATGATTTCATATTATGCAAATGCATTTTATGAAACCATAACACAGAAATGTGTACTATTGTTAATACACATTTGCAGCCTAGCATGTGAAGTCTCTAAAGAGGCCATTCTGGTGTCTTCTCTCATTGCGTATTATGAATAATAAACAAAACGTAGTTAGACATATTCTGTATTACAGAACAATAATAATAAAAATTACATCCTGTCATTAATATGCATCAACAGCGTGTATCCCAGCAGCTCAGAAAGACATCTTAATATGAATGCATGGTTAACAAAAAGAAAAAGTTGTCTAAGTCATAGCAGAAACAGGGACTCTTTGGGACAGCTCTGTTTGTTGTAGTTGTAGGGAGGAATGGTAATCAAAATCCTGCTTCTTCTTCATTTCTTTCAGCTTCACAATAGCATTCTCTTTGTCACTGGAGTTCTTGGCTGCATGCTAGTTCCTGTGTATCACAGCCATATTTTACAACGTACTGTAATAGGCCTCAAAATAACTGTTCTTATATTTGTGTTCTGAAGAACTCCAAAGAAGCAACGGATGTTTGAGCAGCCCAGCTGCTACTGCAATGCCGTGCCTAGAATGCTGACCTATTGGCGGCACCACATCCAATGGCTGGGGTGATGAGGCCGTTCAGACATGGATTCACAATTATACATTATTTCTTGTTAAATTAGTAACAAAAAAGGAAGTAATTTAGCATCTTTCCCACTGCAGCCTGATTTTGGCACTTCAGGTGCAAAAGAAATCCTTCTCAAAGTTCCTGAAAAAATCTATATCGACACTGGCTTGTGACTTACATGCGTGCTCCCATTTCCACTTATTTCACAGACCTCAGACCTGTGCAGAGTGTCCATTTTCCTTTCTGTGGCACACAAGGTCACACTGGCTAGTTTTATTCTGCTGTAATGTACAGAATGTAATGTACCTCTACCTGTTACCATTGCTTCCATGGGGTCACAGTTTGTCGGCCACAAATCCATGCCACGTTAATAAAACCAGTACTCAGGTAGTGTCATTACTCATGTTTCTGATATCCCAGAATGATATCTGGGGCCTTTTATGTGCTTGCCAAATCTGAGAGAAACAAAAACAAAGGGGGAAAATGGAGCTGTTCTGCTTTTCCCCAGATGAAGGCTTTAATAAGGGCACCTTTCCAGTTATTTTGGTACTGAATTAGGTTTAGTCTATCTGCTAGAGCTGTTCCACTGTAATCTTGTCTGTATAAGCTGAAATATTACAAAGGCTTTAAATGTCTTTTGTAGGTTGAGATGACCACCAGTTCTGGGTATTACTACTTGAATATAGTTATGTGAGATTTAATTAGAACTGCCTTATAACTCTTTATCGTAACAATCTCTCTGCTTGCAAAGCTGGAAAAAGATTAACATAATAGCACGGTTCAGTAGGAAAAGCCAAGTCGAATGATCTCTAGAAAAATATTACTTTAATTCACGCATCTGTATTTTGAAGATTCCTACAGGAATCAATTAAAAAAGATTCCATGCCTAGATTGCATTAAAAGTGTGATATCTAAACTTGAGGAGATAAATGTTTGAATTCTTGTGTTCTGTATAGCGGAAATTGTCTATCTATAAAGTTCTTTTTCTTTTTTCCTCCTACTGCAAAAAACATTTGTAAAGGTAATTTCACCAGACATTTGGAGACTTTGAAGTGCTTTTCTATCCATATGGTTCTTTATGAATAGGTAATTTTTATCTGTGCTCTACTCACACGAATGCTTGTCTGGTCTCAAAGATGCCCACTAAAAAAAATATGGTTGTCTTAAAATTACTAACATAAGATTTATTCATTTACCCTTTAAGTACTTTGCCACTTCTTTCCATTTTTCTTCCTCTAATTTTGCCTCTGGTAAAATCCTAAATTTTTCTAATTTGCTGTGCTATTTTAATTAGTCAATTTTCCCTTAATTGTACAAGTAAGCAGTCTTATAAGTTTGAGACTGTAAATCATTCATCCATTAAAAACTCTATTTCCTCATATTGCAAGTTCGATTCATTTAGAAAAGAAAAAACCTTGGCGTGGAACAGAATTATGCAATGTCATGGACACATTAACATTTGGATCAAAATTTTACATTGTGTCAGCCAGTAAACAGTATAAATGGTTCAGATTTGCAATAAATAATTGTCTATTAATACCTTGGCGTGGTGTAGCAAATTAAAGTCTCACTTCAGTAAGCACAGATGTAGGTAAGAGCTGGGGCCTAAAGAAAGCAACTGCCATGCAGCATTAGAATAGAAAGAGAGCATCATGAAGCGTTCCTGTATCTTTCCAGCAAGGAGAATGATGTACACAGATTTAAACAGCAACACAGAAGCATAGGGCGAGTAGGCTGTAGATGCATTTAAGTCTAATCAGGCAAGATTTAGAACTAGACGCTTCCCTTGCAGAAGATTATGAGAAGCATTTTAAAATACAGCACTGCGTGCTGTTGCATACAGAGCACAGCCCATAATTCAGGACTATCGGGACATACGATACTCAGGGATCTCCTGGGTCGCTATGTTGCGGCCGTTCCTGTGGTAGTCAAAAACCCCAGAAAATGTAATCTGTACACTTCTTATGTGAAACTGCCATATTTTGCAGCTTGCAGGTTGTTGCCAATTGTCTTGAGATTTTCACAAATTTAATTGCTAAATAAAAGTTTGTCAAATTCCTTCAGTAACTTTCCACCCCACAGACTGTGAGCAGATGGCCCTGAACACTCAGCATCTGAAACTCAGTTTCTTAATGTGGGTTATTTCTGTGAGTGTTTTAACAAGTGGACATGCCATTACTTCAGTGTGGAAATTCAACACAAATAGAAGCATGACAAGAAATTAATTTACAAATTCAAATATAAATGACCAATTAGGTATTAATAATTATTTAGAGAGCTCCGGTTCATAATACTGTCTCTCAGCTGTCTCTAGTGGTGTCACCTATGAACCATAATTGTTGTTACTGCAGTTTTGAGCATGTTTTTTCTTTTGCGTTACCAACTCAGCCCATAATCCTGTAACACAATCTAGCTTGTCCATACACTAATGGGAAGGCATTAATCAAAATGTTGTTCTCCATTACATTAACTATAGAGCAATATCTCCTTATTTTGTATTTCTTAATAGTTTCTTTGTCCAAGCCTGTTTAAAAACGCAGCCTCAGTGTGCTGGACTACAAGTCTTCCATGGTCTATGCTTGATTGGCTGAGTAATCTCTCTCATTTTCTTTGGCACTTTGTGTTCATGTCCTTGGTGTCTGGAGCACGAGTCAGTGGGTTTTTAAGCAGAGTACAAGGTCTGTGTTTTGTAGGCAAGATGGCTTATTTAAAGTAGATCTGAAGCTGGTCCTGCTAGCTGCACAAGACAAGGGCTTAAAAATCTTCTTCTAGTGTCTGGCTGTTTACAAGCCAAACAAAATGTAATGCTTGCTCTGAGGGAACACAAGAACAATCTGCTTTGCGCATTGCCGTGTGCAGTGGGACTAGTTAAAAGTGATATAAACGTACCCATGAGAGCAGATGCCTCTGCGCTTGGGAGCTCCTTGGATAGACTTGAGAGCTTCCTCCTTAGTTCCTCCAGCAGTGTGATGGCTCTGCTCCAAACCTCTGAGGCTATTAATAAAAACCTGAAAATCATCCATCTAATAAAACTCATGTCACTCCTTGAAACACTCAGACGTCTTCAGCTTACCAATGATTTGCTCTGTTTGTGCAGCATATTCTGTTGACTTTGGTCCTTACCTAGCTACTGTGAAATAATGCATATTATTACACAGTTAACCACACAGTAAGCTCACTGGAAGCAATGGTAATTACAGAGTAAGCTGTGTTAATCCTCCTATGCTATTGTTTGGTAGCTGCGTGATTAGCTCTGGTCACCTGTGCAAATCAAAGTTGCTTGGTAATTCTTCTCCTCTCCCTTCTTGTAACAATTGCAAGTGAGTTAGAACATTGATGGTACCTCAGCAGGCTATGTGAATCCAAACCTGCCAGAGAAATGCGTTGCTATCTATAAGCAACTCCTGTTTTTAATGTTATCAGCAGAAAACTGGTTACAGGAACAGAGGTTAAATTTGCCTGTATGAACAGCTGTACCTCTATTTTTAGCACCCTTATTGAAATTGAGCTTAACATTACATTGAATAGAATTCATTCCCACCCAGTTGTTGTTTAGGGACTTGTGAAATGAATTAAGCACCCTCAATTCACTCCCACTCTTGCGAGTTATGAATTCTGAGCAAGAAAGACACGAGTTTGGTGAAACAGTGAAAAATCTAGAGCAGGATTTCACGAAGGCCATGGCTGAGGCAAATCAAAAGACAGCCGAAAGCCAGGGTCAATGTAGTATTTGTTCTGTGGCCAGAGAATACGAGTCACCAGAGGTGACAAGGTGTGACTGTTTTGCATAAGCAATAAAGTCTACACATCCACAGTGTAACACACAGATAAAAAATGCCAGAGACATGACCTGACCTGACATGGTTTTCTTTAAGACTGGCCTGAGTTGCATGTTGGAATATAAAGAATTAATTACACGATACATAACCAGCTCCCATCAGTGCTCCAGCAATCTGTGAAGCACTATTTAGGCATGCCTTTCCTCTGACATTTCTTCTGTCTCCAATATATCACACAGCAAAGCCAATGTAACAAAGGCACACATATCAATGTGAACAATATCATCCTGGTGCAGAAATTTTCACAGTTAATTAAAAAAATCAAATATAAGCAGTCCAGTTCCTTACTAAACTAATTAAAAATATAAATACAATAAGCCCTTACTGAGCTTTTGACAGGTCATTAAAAACACAAAATTGAGTCAAGTACAAGGACTAGTTTCAATATATAACAGGGTGAAATGAAATGGTGAGGCTGAAGTTAAATTAACGCTGGTTTTGTTTCCATTGTTCCTCACCTGGTGTCGGTGCTGAATTTACACAGTGCAGTTCTCCAAAGGTAAAGGCCTGGGCAGTTTACTATGTGGAGTCAAAGATGCCGGTTACTGCTTCCTTCTGGCTTTTAAATCTGCGTCCCTGGCAGGTTTACCAGCAGTGCCTGTTCCACGCAGCGCCTTTTTGACCGCAAGTTTTGACATAATTTTCAATCCTCTGAAATAATTCAGCAATAGACATAGCACTCTCACCACTCCAAGTGTATCCTTTAGAAAAAACTTTGGTTAGAAGTGGAGCAGTGCTTTTGGTGCATCAGCTTAGGGTTTCCAAGCAGGACTAAGATCTAGCAAGTGTTCTCCTTGTAGGAGCTTTCATACTGTGTGATTGGGCTGCACCCGGCTGTCGTCCTGGCATTCCCTTTGTTTCACACAGGACTCCCAGTCCTGAAGATACCCATGCTGTATACAGCGTAGTTCATACCTGGGCTCTTTCCTAGGGCAAATAAATACTTGGTGAATTGGAATAGATCTGACTTCATAAGTTTAGTCTGGTGCTTGGCTGTAAAATACTATTCTCCTGTTATGTTTGCAGTGTAAGGAATTCTCCAATATAACTACAAAAAGCAAAAAAGCATGGGTGTAGCCACTGTGAATATTTTTCCTGTTGGCCTTGATTTATCAACAGCATAATGAATGTCCTAAATGCCTTTGAATTTCCTTTGAAGTTGCCTTTGAGGGAGCTCCCCTTTGAGGGGAGCTTCAGGATTATTCCCTGTACTATCTGGAGAAAAGCAGGAGATGACATTGTGAATGAAAATGTTGCTTCCTAGCACTTTCCAGCTTTCATTTCCTGACATCCCACTTAAATTCACTTGTATACAACATCCAAGAACAGTGTGTAATACAGTTTCATCTGAATTGATTTCCAGCACAATTTGGCCTGCCTATAAATTGTCACAAACTCAGTTTTTACAGATCTGGACTTGAGGGAGCTTGTTTCCTGGTGTTAGGAAAGGAGACCGGGGATCAAAGCTATGCTTCTTGCATGGGTGTAGCGAGAGCCCCTGTGCTGAGCCAAAAGGATGAGGGAGTATCCCAACAAGAGGTTCCCCAAAGGATGTAGGAGTTTCTGCCTCAGGGCTCATTGGCTTCAGGAGCTCCCCAGCAGCAAGGAGGAAAGCAAACTTAGCACATAGTGTAACACCCCTTGGAGAGGCCGCCCAAGGAACTGCTGTGAAGCATGTTAAATGCTGGTGAGTCACATTCTTGCTTGTTGCTTGCTGATTCCCACCATGCAGAGGTGCCCCCTGAACCTGTCTCCCCAGCACGGAGCCTCCCAGCCCAAAGGAGTCAGGACTATTGACGGTCGTTGTTGCTGTGGCCCTTAGGATGTGTATGTGCTTCAAAAAGCCAGAGTCCTGCACCAAGCTGTGCCTCGAAAGAAGGGATTAATGCCCAGAAAATATCTTATTCAAAGAGTTTAGATACAGTTTCATAATTTAGTTAATGGTCTAGTAGAGGAGAGGCCTGAGAAAACATGGCAAATAACTATTAACGCTGAATCCTCCTCATTCTCTGTTCTTTTCTACTACCTCTACATCAGATGAGTCTCCTTTTTATCCCTAGCATTAAGTTTTTATCACTTTACTAAAATACTATAAATCAATAAAATAGGGCAGAAAATTGCTTTCTTACATCATTGCACCAACATGCTGCCTGTATGGTCTGGAATGACAATGAGATATCTATCTTTCTGTGGACAAAAATGCCAGTTTCCAGTACAAAATGCCAAGTTCTATATGGTAAAAAAATTCCAGTCCAAACATTAATTCTGCTGAGATGAGAAGTGCCTCCTTCACTTTCCTAATTTCTTGAAGATCAAGAGTAAATTCTAATTCTCTAAACACAAAATATTATTAATAAATTAGTATTTATATTCTGTCCTAAAACTCTTTTCCTAGTTATTCTTCCTGATAATATTTGCTTGAATCTCATGCCAAGCTCTATAAAGACCTTTTTTGATATTTTTTTTTTTTTAATTTTTAAATATACTCACTAGGGGGAATGCTCATAAAATTCAGCCTCAGCCACAATCTGGGCTATGGTCTGCCAAGCTCCACATAAATAAATCATCAAGTCATTTTGGCATCTTCTGGGCCAGGAGGGATATCTTCAGGGTAGATTTAAAGAGACATTGTCCTGTAAAGTGTGTCCTTTGTGGAGAAAACTAAACAGTAGCTTAAAGGCTACTTTGAAACTCAGACATTTGAATTTTTGCAGGTAATCAGTGCAGCAAAATACAATGAAGGACTTTTTAATTCTGGAATTACAGCTGCATTAGGTAGTCTTCTCTGCTGCTGTCCTAGCAAAAATGAAATCAAATATCTGACACCTCAGGGCGGTGTGAGTGGGTGACACCAGAGATGCTGATTTTGTGCTAAAATGTCCGCAGAACACACAGCAAGTAGCTGTTTGAGATTTTCTCTTAGCACTCTGAATGCTGAAACAGGGATAAAGCAGCCAAACGTTTCTCGGCTTTGCCCTTTCTAGAGCCAATCTAAACAGTGAGACACAAGAGGAGCACGCTGAGGTTGGCCTGACAGCATGTTGGTCTGTCAGCTGGTGGCACCTCATCCCTCTCTGCCTCCCTTACACCCTGAAGAAACAAAACCTGGGATAAGTTGAAGAAAGCAACGGACTCCTGCAAGCTCCCCAGGGGTGGCCAGTCGTGCAGGAGCACTGCAAAGGACATGTGCCCTGCAGCCCAGGCTCAGAGCCGAGTCCCGATTGTGGGACCTCCATGCTGGCTGGGAATGATCTCTGTAGCCAGCTGTGAAATGGAGCTTTGTTCACCTACCCCTTGTGGGGGGCATCTAAAACAAGGACATGTAAATCAGATAATAATCAAGAGAAAGCAAGCTGTAGCTGGTTTGTCAAGAGGAGACCTTGGGCCAGGAGTCCTCTCTGCCATTCACAGGTCACTGAAATCAATGGAGTTGTGCCCGCAATTACACCACAGGGAGTCTGGATAATTTTATTTGGACGGTGGGAAGTTACCGAACAGTAAAAACAACATAGAGGAAAATTGCCTCATTTCAGGTTTTATTAAAATCCCCAACTTGGACCAGGTTCATTGACAGGCTCTAAACCATCATGGTGCCTGAGATCATTGGAGGGTCTTGGGTGGGCAGCAGGGAGAAGTCAGGCAAAAAGGAGTATCTTCAGCTGAGGTTTTCTTGGTGCTCCTGCATCCATAAGAGCTGCAAAAGGACAACAGGAGTTTGAACCTCCTGAGATCATTTGGAGAGGGAAACAAACATTCACAGGTACACAGTGGATGTGCTTATGATGGAACCAGAAATGGAGTGACAAATCCAGAATGGCATCCATGCGTAAGTCATCAGGAAAAGAATGAGTTGCAGCTGGACCACTGACTGAAGGAAATTCCCTGTCTGTCTTAATTAATTTCTGAAATGCAGAAGAGAGTCTTAGCTGCAAAAAATTGAATTTTAGGAATGATCAAATCTTAGGAGCTGTGATTTGGCCCATTGTAAGTAACAATGACCTCCTGAAAAAAATGAAAGCTGAAAATCAAATTAAAAAGTCAGGGAGTTTCATCTCCTGTCTTCTCACAAATATATTGTACTAAAACTACACTTACTGCCAATGATAATGACTAGAGGTATTTTAGTTGATCTTTTAAAGATCATTTACCTATTTTGAGTGGTCTAATATTATTGAAAATGTAACAGTGGAAAGAAGCATGAGATACTCTTTCTGGATTACACTGAAATTAAATCTTTGGGGTTTGGAACAGTGGCACAAAATAATTAACATATATGCTGTTGGCACCATATCCTTTGTAAATATTTCTGTATTGAAAAGAGGCACTGAGAACTACATACCAGGCAGTTACAGGTTAAGGATCATTTACATAAATTAGCAAATTTGCAAATGAATTCATCTAGTGAAAAGTAAGACACGGGACACTGCATTTTAATAATTGACATTCCACATGAAATGCAATGTTCTTGAGGAGGAAATTGAGCTCCAGGTTGCTATTAGAACCAGCGGAGCAGCAAGAACTGGAAAGAAATGCCATCTCATATTATGCGAGTTACTGCTCCTGCATAACAACTATCTTCTATTCTGATAGACTTTATTTTAATAAAACTCATACTAGGATTTTCACAGAAGAAAAATCCAGTTGTTGACAATACTGATCAGGAGACAAAAATGCAAGAAATCTTTGTGATCTGGTTCTTACAGCCAGCTAGTAATTCATTATGCTCTCAACTAATCTTTCCTCTGTTTTATTTGGCAGCCAGATCTCCTTACTTTTCAGTTATACCAAGTAGTTACAAGCTTACCCCAAAGTATGCAACACTGACAGAAAATTATAAATTATCTAATTTTTTTGTTCCCTGTCACAACATAGGTTAAATTGCAAAATAAAGATAAGTGATCCACTTAGCCACTTCCTGCTGTCCTGATCAGTTTAAGAACACGTTATGTCACAAATATTGCTCTTGATACAAAAGTAATGACTTTCATAAGGTGCTAGTCAGTCATTCAAAGTCAAAATACTTTCATTGTATGCCATAAACGCAAATTATATGTTCACTGAGAGCTGAAAGCAAATCTATCCCTAGTAATGTTTCTTAGTATAATTTAAAGATTAATTTAAAGTGAACCAAATCATTCTCTCTGTGATACACTTTTTCCAGGATCACATAGAGTGTGTTATTTTAGAGAATGCCAGTAAAATTTCACCTCTTCTAATATTCCTAAATACCGATGAGAGAGTGTTTGTCCTTAATCTGACTCCAATTCTGACATTATCCATAGGCAGTACTGTGCTACACTTTCTGAACTGGAAAGGTAAAGCAACAAACTACTGTTGTATAGAATGTTTGACATTTGGTTGTCCTAACATCCTTTTCACTTCTTTTTTTATACAATCTATTACAGCACGATGGACAAGCTAAGTTCTGTTCCCCTTCATTTCTCTCCCTTGTTTTATGAACCTGAGACATTTTAATTCCTGAATAGGTTGAGAAGTCCCTCCAAATTAATCAGCTGCATTAATAATATTTATTTTATCAAAGGATTCAGCTAATTGAAATACAGACAACAAGATTCTTACCTATAACAAGCTCAGACTCAATAAATGGGTAGGCTGACATCCTTCCTCTTGGGTATTTTGAGACACACTGCGGTGCATGTATACATACAGGTAGAGCAAGTACATTTACAGGTTGCAATGATGCCCTAATAAGCAAAACTTGCTGCCCTTACTGGTACAGGAGCCAGTTTCTGTAATTCTTATGCCCTTTGGTATGAGGTCTTGCTGAGAAGTACTCTCCTGTACTGATTAACAGACCAAATGAAGAAAACTTCCATTTTTAACTTCATTCTTTATGACACAAAAATAACTGCCACGTATTAACCATGCGGTAGAATTATTTTACAATAAAGACGAAAGCAAGCAGCTCTTGGAATTTGTTCCCAACTCAGAATATTCATTCCCCACCAAAGCAACACTGCAACCTAGGTCAGATAGTTCCCTGTGCTCTATCCTATGCAGAGCAGTCAATGGGCTTTGCAGAAGTCCATAGCTTCGCCAAATAAGACTTTACCTTTAAGAGTGCAGTAACAGTGTGAATGCCTTTTCACCAGGGTGTCACTGATGGATCTGAGCAGCTTTTCATGTATGCGTGCTGCAAACTCTTTATATTTTTACATTCTAATAACAGTGAACAGCATAAATTATCTCTAATTCTTGATTCTGCGAGGAAGCAGCCATCTGGTCTAATACCACTGTGACAGTGATATAGGACTGAACACTCTGTGCTTGGTCTGCTGCACAGAAAAGGACAATAGGACATATTTTAAAATGTCAGGATACATCAGAACCATATTCAGGAAAGTTTGCATTTATGAAAATTGATAGTATTGGAGATATATCATGATGCAGATCTAATCATGGCTGCTGGTATGGTGAATTAAATTAAGAGCTGATTTGAATTTTTCTAATTAAAGATGTGTTATTCTTTCTCTCCTCGTGTTTTCTCTTTTGGTGAAAGAAGCTTATTAAACAATTTTCAGGAAAGCTTTGTGATTCAAACGGTTAAAGCTTTAGCAAAAAAAACTCTGGTGTCAATGGCAGTTTGATTGTCTCGGTGCAGTATTCAATGGGCATTAATTTGTATTCCAAAATCATCGCTGATGTTTGCATAATTGTTATTGTTTGAACTAGTTAGACTTGGTAATGGACATACCCAGGTACTGCAGGGTAGGATGGCATGTAGGCACAGCGGCTTAGCAGAGCTAAACAGAGCTGTAAAAGGTCTTCTGTGTGCTCTTTCCAACCCTAGAGAGCTCTCTCATCTGCCTTCTTTCAATGCCTAAAATGCAGGCATATAGGAAATGCAAAAAGAAAAAAAAAATTACTTATGGGGGAGTAAGCACACTTTAAAGGTAAGCTATCATGAATTAGATCAAAACCTGATTCAGCTTGCGATGTGCCCCAACAAATTACCTTCAGCTTTGCTGGAGTGCTTAGTTATGTAAGTAGCTTGTTTATGTAACTTCTCTTGTTTAAAGTTTTTGTAGTAACACCAAATATTTTTTAAGACTTCAAGACACCAGGAACTTAAGGGTATCATTTATAGGTGTCATGTAGAATGTATTTCCATTGTTAGCCTTAATGGCTTTAAGGAACTTACTGTATTATTTAAAAAATAAACATGAAATAGTTCTTTTCACAGCATGAATAGTAGTTAACCTACAGAGGTCAAAGAGTTAAATACTGTAATGGGATTTTTAAAGGGACTTCTTAATTTTATGACCAATAATATCATTTGTAACTTTATGTACTAGGAGGGGCCATCAAATTCATACTCCAGGGTGTTAGCTGATCACAGGGATAAGAAACAGTCCTCTCATCCCTTTTTGCCATGTAGGACATAGTGTAATTAGCCAGCTGTTTTCTTTGAAGCACCTAACATAGGCCAGTGGCGAAGGCAGAATTCTGAGCTTGACTGATAATTGATCCAATCTGGCTTGCTAACTATGTTCACTTGTCTAATTTTTAAATTCATATTCTTTCCATCAAAGATGGGGCATTTTTGAGTTTTTCATTTTGCTTTCTGCTTTCTGCTTACAAGCGTGCCAGAGGTATATATTCCATAAGTTCTTTCAGAAAGTAGTCCTTCTGGAGCTTATGTCGGCATATTTACTACTTAGAATTCTCCAGTGCTGTGACTACCTTTAAGGCTGTATAGTAGAGGAAATACTGCTTGCAGGGTATTCTTAAGATGCTGCATGCCAGTTTTGCTAACTCAGGTTGTCAAATGTTAAGGCACGTTTGTATTGTTCAGTCCTTCCTGCCAGCTCACCTTCCCACCACCATAACATCTCTTAAGTGCTGAAATGCTGCTTTCAGGGACATTTAAAGAGGCAAATGCAAACATAATATTATCCATGAATGGGAAAGGAAGATAAATAAAAGCAAAGGATAGCAAGCTTAGCCCAGCTCCTGCCTTTGCAGGGACAATCTCCTATGATATACTTCTGCTTCATTCACAGCACCAGAGATGGTCATACATATACTGTAAGCAAAGAAAGCACACCTTCACAGGTAAATATGCAAAAGCGTGTAAAGATAGATCTGGCATCATTTTGCACATCGAATTTTTGAGCAAAAATGCAGGCTCTGGCTAGAATCTTGCATTTGTTTGAAGGAAGAGGGAAGCTTGTGTCTGCCACAAATGGAAATGGCCATCACCTGTATGAGTAGTTAGAGGTTTTCCAAAGTTGGAGGGGAAATGAGTTGATTTATTTTATTTATTTAAAAATTATTTTATTTATTTAAAAAATTATTTTATTTCTTTAAAAATTTATTTTATTGATTTAAAGCTTAAAGCTTTATATCAGAGCTTTAGGGAAGGAAAAAAAAAAGGAATTTTAGCTTACAATCATGATATCTGCAGATAGTTCATTTTCTCTGTTAACTTTCAGATAGATCGTGTGAAAAGCAAAGTTTCTAAAGATTATTTCCTTGTGGGTTTTCTTCTGTTACAATCCCAACTGGTTATAATCTTCTAGATTCCCACAGACACTAAGAAAGCTTATGAAATCAGTTAATTTGTTATTCTATGCCTTCAACGTGCATCAAGAAATTAACTAACCCAGTGGTCTTCACT
Source organism: Chionis minor (assembly GCA_013398295.1). Lineage (NCBI taxonomy): Eukaryota > Metazoa > Chordata > Aves > Charadriiformes > Chionidae > Chionis > Chionis minor. The sequence goes on from VZSF01000866.1 coordinate 524,411, forward strand.
CTTTTGTTCCTTTGCTGTTTCAGAACCAAAGTCAAATCTAATCAAATCTGTTAGGATTCATGAAATCCTAAGCTCAAGCCACTTCCCATGTTTGGCAGAAAAGGCAGAAGCAATACTAGTTCCCCAAATTCCTGACAGACGGTTGCAATATAGAAAGAAAAAAAAAAAAAGAAAGAAAAAGAAAGCTTTCTTGGAAGCTAGGACTAGAAAGAAATCGGTTAAGAACTTGTCTCTCCTCTGTGTATATTCTTTGATACCTCCATCAGTGTCCTATATGTATATGTTGAAAGCAAGTTTCTAAAAGTCTCTGAGTTTTGAGTTTCTCTTCTGGTCCCATATTTTACACAAGGACCTTCTGTGACCAGTCAGTGCACCCAAAGTTATGCCTGAGCTTTTCTGGGTCGCCATGGCTACAGACAGCCATAGGGGAAGCCATCGTCCCTTTCTGGTGCTGCCTCTGCCAGTTTCTGACCACCTGTAAGCTCATTCAAAACACTGAACTGGCAGAATATTGACTTGGCAAGAAAAACTGGATAATTTTTATTCAGTTTGTGAACTGAATGAGGTTACAGAACAAAGATCAATGGGGGATGGAACTGGGAGAAATTAGTGGGGTGTACAACAGTCTCTTTTGTTGAGATTAAGTTTCATCCTTTCAGCCATGGTGTTTAGCATGACACAAGATGTCTGGAAATGGAGAAAAGCAGTTACTGTTAAATGGCATTACTTTTAAGATTTTATGCTTTGATCTCAATAGATTTCCTAAGACAAAGAAGGTCACGGCTGGTCAGACAAGGTCCTTCTCTTGCCTTTCCTCTTTTCTCCTGAAAAGCCAAAGCTGGTATTCCAATTTGTACCTGCACCCTGTGCTGAGCTTCCATTCAGTCAGAGAGGCAGTGAATGTGCAACAGTGGGCATTACTTTTGGATGAGATATCAAACCAGGGTCTTGACTCTTTAAATAGAATCAAACTATGTCTGGACCAAGACTCTCAAACATCTGTTAATCAGACTCAGGAAATGCTAATGAGATGAAAGTTTACAACAGAGGTACTGCTAGCAGGTTGCTGTGTAACCAAGAGACATCTCGTGTTATTTGTCATCTCTGAACTTTTCTACATCTGGAGAGAAGTTTCATGTGTTCATTCACACAAGTTCACAGAGAGTAATGAACTAAAAACAGGCAGTCTTTTCTGTCTGGGCAGTGCAAAATAGTTTGTATGTGCTGTTAATTAGAATTTCTAGAGGTTTTGTTGCAGAAACTCAAAGGATGGCCAATAGAAAAAAAAATTTATTGACTAATTTGTGCAATTTGTATATTACAGAGAGAATTTTACCTTTCTCTTTAAAAAGCCATCACTATAGTAGTTGGACTATTCATTCTCATGTGTTATTTCTGTCTTAGAAACATGACAGAACAAGAAGGAAGGAAGGAAGGAAGGAAGGAAATGAAAGAAAAAGAAAAGAAAGAAAAGAAAGAAGAGAGAAAAGAAAGAAAACAAAAATAAAGAGAGAAAAGAGAAAAGAAGGAAAAAGAAAAGAGAAAAAGAAAGAAAGACAGAAGAAAGGAAGAAAGAAGGAAAGAAAGAAAGAAAGCAGGAAGGAAGGAAGGAAAAGAAAGAGGGAGGAAAAGACAATTCCAGTATACCTTCTGGTAGAGTTTTCAGTAAAGGACTCATTAGGATACCAGAGGAAACATGTGGAGAATAATTACTTAAGAACAAGCCAAATGGTGCAACATTACCATAAGCCAGAGGAAAAAGGCTATGAAATACTGTGGGCACCTACACACATCAGGACAGCTAAGAAGAAAGGTAGGTGACCGTTTACTGCTATGATACCTATTTCACTTTAAAAGATTGAAACTGGTGGGGGTTTTGAATCAGAATTACAAATGACACATTTTTCTATGATACCCTGATGTCCTGCTAGCAAGCGTTTTCCGGTCAATCAATCAGTCACTCAAGTAGTCAAAACCTTTAACCACATAAAAATCTATTGAGAACAAGTTTTATTTACAATGGTGACCTGGCCAAGAAAGCTCACAAACAGCAATATGTAACATCACTTACAGACACACAATCGCTATTGTATATTACTAGAAAGCTCCCAAACATATCACCAGGCATAAATCAATTATATAAAATACCACAAACATCAAATAAACCAATAAAAGAGGGAAGGTCATAACACCACCAGACATGTCATGAATAACCGCCACAAACATCAGCCAGTGATTCATCCACAGTATGAATAAGAAACCAAAAGATATATAAGCAATTCCTGTTAGATCCTTTTGTGTTCTGTTAAAAATGTGTTACTGTCTTTTGATGTTGTCTACTTTGCAACATTACTTCTATTTATATTTTAACAAGGTTATCAGTTATTTTTAAGGTCTACGTTAATTAAAATTGGGGGGGTTGTTTGTTATATAAACGTGCATTTTAACATGCATGTTTTACTTAGCAATTCATTGCATGTATTTCCATGCTTGCTTACAATCAGTAATACTTTGCATTTAGTAACATCTTTCACAGTATTCTTATATTTTGGCCTACTAAAAGAAACTGGGCATAGAACACAATGGGAAGAATATTTTGGTATCATTGTCACTGGGGGATGTGTTTGTGTCCTCCACCGCTGCCCTGGATTACGAACATAATTCAAAAGCCACTAAGATTTGAAGAACACTACCTCCAAGTAGTCAGCATCTCGTAGAATCCGCACCAGTATTTGTATATTAGCAACAAAGAACATATATAAAACCATTGTTAAACTTGGTCTTTAGAGAGCTGAGAGCTTATACATAGCAGAGCATATCTGTAATGATTAAATGTGATGGTTGCAATCAATTCATTTTTAAATGCTGGATCATGGCTTTCTTAGTGTGCATGTCTGTATGTCTTATTTATTCTCAGAAGCCAATGTTAAATGCCTACCAGTCTAGAGAGGTCCAATTCTTCTGTACTCACAACTGGAATGTACATTTATGCTTTTGCAAGGGCCACAATAGTTTAACCTTCACTAATTCTTGTTTATTTGATAGTATGATACATGGTTTTCAGGTTGCATTCAAAGCACATGTCTCATTTATTTGAATGAAAGTTTATTAAATAAATAATATAGAATGTGCTAAGTTCCACCCTCCGCTTAGTGCTCCCAGTTAGTCAACATTAATATAATGTAAATAAGAATTACTTTCAATCAAACTTGACAGAAAATTAGGTAGCATGTCTTATCAAATCCTGTTCTCAAATGGGACATGTATGAGCACCTCACAGCTTACAAGGTCTTGATGATATTGTCCAGCATTTACACTCCAGTAGCGTTCAGCTGGTGAGACACCAGCAAGACAAACCTGTCTGCTAACTTGGCAACGAAAGCATTTTATTGCTGAAAATGAGATTTGCATTTGAAACTCCTTTATAGCTAAACTGAATGCAATTGAATGGAAAAAGTGGGTGAAAATATTTGGTTTATTTATATACATCCTCTTCCAGACATGAAGCTTATTCTGAAATTCAGAATAAATAGATCATCCAGACTCTAATCTAGATCCCCTGCTTTTAAACTGATGATATTGGCTGAAAATCAGACCGCCATCATTTCAGATTAGTAATTTTTGCTTCATTGATAACATATGCACTTAGAAGCAAGTTCTGCACGTTTTAAAAAAAAAATCCAACCCTTCCATGCGTGCATTTTTCAGATATAGACCCAGCTAGTATATGTTAACGCCAAGCAATTTGTTTTGCAGCATGTCACATAATTCTCTTTTTTTTACACCCAATACCTATGATTAAGAAATGTAATACATACTAAGAAAGTCTTAGATAATTTACACGATGCATTAAAGTGTTTTGCATGAGAATATAGTATGATGCAGACAGCAGAAGAATTATGTCTTTCATTAAAAGGTTTGCAACTCAGTGTGCTATGATATAACTATAGCAGTTTTTCTGTCTCAGTGAAGGTTTTTTATTTTAAACACTGCCTTGAAAACCAAGGGATGCATATGCAATAGCACTACTTTAGCTATATGTTTTAACTTAATATCACCTCTTAGTAATGACACACTGTCAGTTTACCTGCTATCCCAGGGTTATGGGTGAACAGCCACGCTGTCACTGTTCTTCATCTCTCTGAATCTTGATGTAAGCAGTAAAATAAGATGGCATTTTTTCATTATTTAACGTTTTAAAAAAAATCCTAGTTCAAAGCCTATTTGAAGCAGTTCATCAAGAATGATATACATTAAGGTCAGGATTAAAAGAAAACCAATTACATGGAAGAAATATGATTTTTGCCACACATCCTTTATGTGCAAATTAGGATGTGTATTTGCTGCCCAATTTAGAAAGTACCAAAGGACGACTTACAGGGATGTAGAGTAGCCTTTGGGGGAGTTCAGCGTTTGTATTTCATGAGGAATTAAAGCAGGCAAGAGCAATGATGCACTTCATAAGAAGGCTTGTATTTGGGGTAAAACCTGGTCATTGCTCAGCATGCTTTACGCTATATGAAAACAACCACTTTAGGAGTAGACTAGCAGCTTGGAACCTTCTCCAGCTTGGAGTAATCTCCAAATGTGGCACTGTGCGTATAGGCTGTTCTGCATCCTCTTCATACCTTCACTGTGTTGCTGGCAGAATAAAAGACAGAGGTCTATGCTGATGCAGCATTTTGATTTTGTCTGACTATAAGAATGGTTTACAAGTCAGGAAAGGTTTCAGCTCTTTGCTTTTCAGGGTCTGTTTAGAGGCACTACAAACCATGCTTAGAGCCTTACGGATGTCTTCCCTCTCTCCCATCCACTGAAGTTAAGAACACCCTGCTACAACAGTTTCTACCCATTTTCTCTTTCTTACGTTGTCTTCTCATCACTTGTCTACTTCATTTTGTGTTCACTCGTTCTTCATATTTCTCCACTAAATATTTGCTTGGAATATGAAGCTATGAAGCTGTTCTTTCTTTCAACGTCAAAAATCTGTTGCTATATTTTCAGGGAAAAAAATAATGGATTGTACTTCTTTATAACATCCAAACATCATAACAGGTATTTTATTGAGCCTTTATCTCAGTGTGTACAGCAGCGTGATAGGTAGTTGCTTCACACCATCACCAGCTCTAAGTGCCTACAACATCAGGGGGTAAGTGCGGATGTTTTGTTCCCTGCTCAATGCACTATTACTTTTGTTTAGCTTGTGGTGCTTTAAACATAAAATATATTTGAGCTTCTGGTGCAGATACGAATGGTAATACCTATCAATGGTGATTATAAATTAAAATGCAGGAGATTGAGTTTCACTTTATAGTAATTAATATTAGTTGGTACAATAGCTAATACCATTTTAGCTAAGTGGTAAAAAGACTGCAGTATCTAGCACTCAAATATAGCTCCTCTGTTTTGCTGTTTCTGACTAATATAACACGCAGACTTAATAAATCCAAGGCTTTTAAAGGTTTTTTCCGTAAGTTATTCTGTTAGTATGTGGGCCTTGGTGAAATTTGTCAAGCTGTATTTAAAAAGAAATTGAAGAAGCGGTAAATCTTTTGTTGTTTGACCAGAGCGTACATACACATTGGTGCTCAAGGAAAACAATGTTCTCCTGGGAGTGCTAAGCTGCTACATGGAGAACCTGTATATCCTCCAAAGACCTTGTTTATAAAGACAAGAAAACTTTCCATGGCTTGTCCTACACTGACACTTCACCTTAAAGGCATTGTATTTCTTCTGCATCCTCTTCCCCGCAGGCCATGGCAGGTTGGAGTCACAGCCCATAGAACATGGGCAGCAGGGTGTTCCTCAAAGCAAGGGAGAAAATCTCAAGGGACGTAGAGGTGTAACTACCCCCATGCAACACAATGTGCTCAGATTAATGATAGCAATATGCAAATTCTTGACTACTGTAATGGCTTTTAAGGGCATGGACATCTGGATGCCTTTTAATCTAACAGAACGCTCAATTCAATGATACCATGCATCAAGACACCAATGGTGTAGTGCTATTTTTGTGTCTTTTTCCCTGCTGAGCTGAATTCCAGACCCCTGTAGTGAGGCCCATGGCCCTCACTTGCTGCCTAGTTAATAATTTGCTGCATGAATTACAAACCGTCTCCCGAATGCTCTGGGGATCTGAAAAAGTGAAAGTGACACTGACTTTTCTTTTGAAAATGTGGTGCGTTGGGGTATGAACAAAAACTGTTATTATGGCAATTAACATGTCCTGGGGGCAGGGGAACTCACAACAGGCTCTCACTACTATTCAAGGAATGGCCTTGTGCAATTTTATTTATTTTATGTCCAGTTAGTTCAGATGAATGGTAAATCTTCAGTCTAGCCAATCCTCCTTCAGCTCACATGTTTGGAGCATGTGAGCCACAGCTGATACTTCATCTAATGTAATTCTCCAAAGGACTCCACACCAGGGCTATGGCAGAACTGGACTATATCTGAAATCACTGATCAAAAATTAGGAATTACAATTAAGGTCAACCAAAGGAAAACTCTCTATGGATCTTCCTGGGTTCATCTCTGACGCACAATGTCTTAGTGATGCTATGTGTCTTGCTCTGCAGCAAATTTGCATGTGGTCAATAACTCTTCTATGCTGTGACTTTTCAGCACTAAAGACTGCTCACAGCAAAAGTCACTGGCAGCTGAATTTTGAATGTATGAAGTCCTACATATTACCGATCAGTCCTCCTCTCACCAAAATTAGCCATCGGAAATGAGCAGACAAATTTATTGGAAACTTCTAATTGTAATATCAATCTACCTTAAGTCAGCTGCTGGGAAATAGAGGTAGTAGTGCCTATTTACCTCAAAGACATAATAGGAGGATAGGAGCTTCACAGAAACTGCGTGCTGTGTTGATAAGGACTACAGGCATTCACCTAATAAAACGAGGACTTCTGTCTTCATACATGCTTTGAATAGTACATAGGAAATAATTCATGGGACCATACACTGGCAGTAGGGGAAAAAGCAATGATTCAGGAGCTGCTTCTTTAGTAGTCACTGCTCATCCTGTATATTAAGTACTACCACATCCTGAAATTTGAGAAAAATATTGTGGAACTTGCGACAAAAATAGCATGCAGTCATGTAACTAAAGGCTTTGGGTAGGTGTATACATGCAAGAGGTTTGAATTAGTCTTGTAAAGACTTCCGTTATTCTAGCATTTCTTAACTTCGGCATGCCTGGCTTTACAACCTTCTTAATGTTCTTTCAGAATAGTTGTGGTGCAAAATCATAGGAATCATTAATCTGAGAGAAAAAAAATGCTTTGTGATGTATAATCTATTGAATTTTTCAGACCAAACTGATATGTTGGAATTTGCCATCCGAGGCAATGAGTATAGAGTCAAACAAAAACAGTTGTCAAAGTAGATATCTAAATGAGTATCAAAAAAGCCTTTGTACATTTTCTCAATATCAGAGTCTCTTGCATATGTGAGTGGGATTTTTTTTTATAGTTTTTTTTGTTTATACTGACACATACAAGTTCTAGTGCCCTGTCTTCTCTACTCCGACATGACAAAAATTTAGAAGTGAGACGAGCGTGGGAACAACACCAAGGATATCTCAGGCTTACTAGCCTGCATCCTAAGGCCCCCAAAAAGGACATTTCTCTCTCTTCAGAACATCTGTCCCTTCCTTGTGTAAAGACTTACATCTTTAAGGGATGCTGTTTATCCATAAGCAGCCATCTTCCGTAAGAAGCTGTATGTGTTCTTATAACGCAATATAGATATATCCTGTGAAAAAATTGTAATGAAGTGGCACTTCATTTGAAAAAATGTAATGAAGTGCCACTCAAATTACACCAAGAGAAGGTTAAGGTCTTCTGCATGTACCACCAATGACATGCTGTTTACATCCTCAGGAAAACATTCCATACAATTAAAATGTGAAATGTTAGAGATTTCCTTGCTTATCCCAGTTAACAGAAAGTATATATATGACACAATGTACACAGATATCACTGAATATGGAGGTCTGTTACCTCTGCCTAGTGCCAGCAACACCCGCACAGTTCAATTGATATTGCAACTGGTTTTCTCCTTAAAGCTGCAGACCATTATGAAATGTCAGGCTTCCTGCTGGTGCTCCAAGACGGGAACCAGTTGCAGAGACTGGTACAAGTAATATAGCTAGCCTAGCTTACAGCAGCGCTACCAGAAGTGTTTGCTTTTATTTACTAAGCGTGAGTCACTAAGTTCACCTAAATCCAGTTTCATTCATCAGTGAAATGCTGAATCAGAGATGAAGATCAAGTGAAAAGAGACAGCTTCTCAAAGGTTTCTGAGTTAATATGTTAGTTAAATGGAATGTGTCCAATGATATTCTAATTTAAAATAAACAGGTCTATTCTAATTTAAAATAATCAGGTTTTTAGTGTTGCATATTCTCATTCAGCTGTTTCAGAGATGTCATTGTCACTGTGTGGCAAGTAGATGCTCAGTAACAGTTTTGCTCTGTATGTCTCTTCATTGCTGTCAAGCTTCTACACACAAAGAACAGAACAGGTTTTTAGTTTGCCTTTGTGTCTAGGATTCACATATTACTTTGAGCTGTGAATTATAGAAATGTGCAAATTGTACAGTATAAAACCATTAGATACACTGAGTTCCACAGCTTCCAGTTATCTTATTTCATGCAAACAGAAAAACTATTTTTAAGTGTCAGAAAAAATTATATACTGTCTCAAAAATGGAGTATTATGTCTTCAAGGAGTAGTTAGTGAGAGCACTAAAGGATATAGGTAGCTCAACTCTTTCGTTATATGAACAGCTTTTGAAAACTATTTGCAGTACCTCCTGATATCATGACAGGAAAAAGAAAATGGTCTGTTTCTAATGGTTAGCAATGCCTCTTGGACCTTGAGTTCTGTACTCTTAGGTCTCAAAGGTTCTTAAGGTCTCTTCATGTACTTGGGTGCTTTGAAAACTGGAATAGAAAAGATTGATAATATAATAGTTCTGCCCCTCAGCTTCGCAACTTGTAAGTGAATTTGTACACCCAGGAAGACTCTCCTAAGAGCTACCTTACACCCCCAAGGGACTCAAAATGTACTGTTAGAATTTGGTTCCCTATTTACAGGTACGCCACTTTCATAACCTCAGGAATGAATAAGCTGCTCTTAAAAAATATAAATAAAAAATTCTGAACAACGCTTATTGTTAAGATTTAAATTCACGTAGACAAGGGCAGAGAAAGACTCGATTTTATGTTAGCATCTTTTTTCCAATGATATTACAGGGGGTGTAATATCATGTGAGTGTAGCTATGTGAGCATGCATAAACATGACTCTTTTAAAGCCAGTGGGAGTCTTTGATATCAATAACCTGATGATGTTAACTGCTTTAGCAGAAATTAAGTACTTTGTTAAATACTTGTTTTAAAGAGATTAAGCCTTTCTTTTGGGAAATTGTTGATATTTCCAAAACTATCCACTTTACCATGTGAACGGAGAAGGTATTATAGCAACACAACTGAGTCCTACAACAGGAGCTCGATCTTAGACTGCAGGCCCAAGTTAACAGCTTCTGGAAACTAAGGAAAGTATGGTTCTAATAACTACCCTGGTAGTTCCACAGCAAACAGACCTGCCTGTTGGCTGAAGAATGAGCCTTTAGACTACTGAGGTTGAATGTACATTTTCTCTTACCGAAGAAGTAAAATTCCAGAATTAAAGTCTTGCATTCCCTAAGCTGGACAGTGAAATTCACATAAAGTTCAACAGAGTTAAGGATTTATCCAGATACTTAAATCTCCAAATGGGCGTTTAACTGTTGTCTCTGACACCATCTACAGAGACGAGAAGCACCTCAGAGTGCAATCCATACTTTTTTGCCATATACTTAAAACTTTTACACAAAACATACTGATTGTAATTGAATTATGTTCTTTTATAAATTGATTTTACCCCTCTACCATTTATGCATCTGTTTCAGCAGCAATGTACAGACCCATTACTAAATGAACAATCTCTAGGCACCCTGTAATAAATTTTAGACATTTCTAATCTTTTAACATTCATGGCACTGCTATCTTTAATATTGAGAAAAACAAGGTTTGCCCATATTTTAAAATAGCATGGCTAATTTACTAAATGTGTAGAATGAACAGTGCTTGTTGTTAAGATTTAAATTTACTTTTAAAAGGGCAGAGAAAGACTATTTTTTGTTAGCATCTTTTTTTTTTTTTTCCAATGATATTACAGGGTACTGAATGTAGCTATGTGATCATGCATAATCATGACCCTTCCAAAAGAGGCTGCTTGGCTTAGAAGCAGTTCTTAGTAGTGAAATTATAGAAGCTTGGATGGCCAACAGTATCAAGAAATAATTGCAACTTTATCAGGCTGTTCTCAAGTAAGTGCTGTCACTGCCTGAATCTAGTGATAAATTGCATTGATCATGTAGGTTACAGAACCCCTATCAGTATCAAAGGAAAGACATTATAGTTTGACAGTGGTTTCTCCATTGTCAACTTCTGGAAGTATTGTACTGCACTACATTGAATGGCTCATTTAATAACTGTTTATAAATTAAACAAGCAGAAAAATTATTCCTAGCAACTTAAAATGCTTGGGAGAATTTTTAGAACACTTAATTTTAAGAGACACTTCAAATCAGGTGAAAGTTTGAACTCTGGATATTGCAATAATGTTGGCCATTGTTATTGCAAATAACACATTGGTGAATGTGCACTCTAGAAGGCAGCATGAGGGTTATTTTTTGGGGAACACTCATTTGAATGGGAGGGCAACATGCTGTATATGTCATGGTCAGTTCATGGAAGTTACAAGGGAGTTTCCACAAGCTGTGTGGAAACCCTGGCGTCAAAACTGACAGGAGTTTTTAATATTATAATAAAGTTTTGATTCTGTATTCATTTCTTAGCTGTGAGTGGTTTTAGGTTGCTGTAAAGCTTTGAGATTGAACTCGCAGTTCCAATATTTAATTTGAACAGTATAGCAGCAGGCTGTCACACTGGATGATGCTATATACAGGTAAAATGTTATGTGGGGGTACTTTATTAATTTTAAACAAAAGTTGGAATTCACAGCAAAGTCAAATCCACCCCATGGGCCGGACAGGTAATGTTCTTAAGCCTTAAGGAAATCTTTTGTTCCACCTTCTGGCTTGAGCAGCTAGACAGATTTTTGATTTTTTTAAGTTATTCTTAGGAGGAAAATTAATTATTAAGTCAGAAATTTCGATTTAGAACCTTCTACTTTCTTAATATGAAAATACAAATTATGAGAAGATTGTGGAAAAAGTTTCAGTTTAAAAGCAGCATGAAGTGAGGATAGGTATTGCCATTAGTCTAGCAACAATTTTTTCTTCTGTACTCAGTATCCACACGTACAGAATAGATAGTTATGCACCCAAATCTGTGACTAGAATTTGACTCTTCATAGGGAAAATTCCATTATCCATTTCCTTATGCTTCTTGTGCCTAATAAACAGGAAAAATTTTGCATATTCTGATACAGCTTTCCTCCACTCCAATTTTTAATTGATTCTGCTCTGGGTCTTAAGAAACGTATGGCTTGGTCCTCAGCCCCATCTTAGCTAGCTTCAACAAGAAGAGCTAGGAATTCAAAATAAAGTGTCTCATAGGTTATGTCTGCTAACAAATTTCCACTAATTGACATCAAACTGGTTAATTTCCATATAATAAGTGTTGATTGATTCAAAGGCTTGACTCAACTGGCCAACACTGTCTTTACAATGATCACTTATGGGCTACCTTTTTGGAACACAGTGGAATATTTAAGGTCTTGCCAGATTTCAAGGATGCTGGGAGTTGGAACAATGTTTTTAATCTTGGCTACTAATTATGTGGCAAAGGTATAAACTGGGCTTTGCAAATCATTATTTCCATTAGAAAGGTGTTGGAAGCAATTCCACTGAGGGCTTCCCTCCTATTTATGCAGCTGTTATTCCCATGGGAGGAGGCCATTGCAGTCCTGGCTGAAACATGGGCTTCTGTTCTGTTTCCACAGCACTTGGAAGAAAAACAAAACAGGACTAATGAAAAACACACACGGGAAATGCTTTATTATTTCATCATCCTCACCTACTGAGATCTGGCACCACTCTGTGTTTAGGAAGAACTTCTCCCGCCCTCTCTCTCTCGCGCGCAGTGTGGTTGTATAAGGCTGACACTCTGTCATTTCCTGTCAGATCATTTCAGAGGAATTTGCTCTTATTTCCTCCCAGCCTCATCCCCTCCTCCCGGCCTCAGCCTTGGCTGCGTGCCCCAGCAGCCATGCTGTGTTTACTTAACCGCATGGAGCGCTGGGCTGCCTGGGCTGGAAATGCTGGGGCAGCGCGCACACACGCACATCGCGAGCGAGCTCGCCGGAGTTCACGTTCACACTCAGGAAACAGACAACAATTCTTTTGTAAAGAAAGCAGGCCAGGTCCAAAGCCAAACCTTATGCAGGGTCTTTGTAGAGTGCAGGTAGGCGAGTTCTAAACTTTTTCACTAGTTGTGGACAAAAATCAGAGATTCTTTTGGCCTGCAAGTCTCTAAGTAAATTTCTCTGGGGAGGTGCATTTTTGATCATTTCACGTGTTCAAATTGAGGCATATTCTGGATTTACCTGTGTAGCATGGAATTCATAGTCCCTGATTACGAGTTAATTTGACATTCAAATAGTGTGCTAGGATTAGCCATACATGTCTGGCTCCAATATATGTACCTACAGCACTGCATATATGCATGGCTACTACCACTATTTTTCTACTATGGCAGATTAGCTAAAATGTCCATGCCTTATAAATGGTGTAAAACTATTTTAGCACCCAACAATGGTGTGAAAACAAACCATGCAGAAACAGGACATTTATACTTGAATGATGTGTGAGCTTTTCAGTGGGTAAAGTGGTCACAGTTCATTGTTTAAAAAAAAGTAGTCTTAAGTCACTAATAATCTCCACACCAAGATTTATGGCAACGGAGAAAAAGAACTAAGTAAACTATCTGACTGAGAAGTCATTTCTTCCTTCTCTGGCAGCATAGGATTTGTTTAAATGCTGTTAGGAGAAGGCTAATTAAAATAATTTTGCCAGAAGTCTGGGAGATCGCTAAGTTCAACACCAGCTCAGTGCTCTTAATCTGGAATGACAACTTGTTCCTAATATAAACTAGAAGTTTCTTAGTGATAGAGAAAATTAGAAGTCAGAGAGAGAAATACCTCCCTCTGACATAGCTATAACAATAACCATTATTTTGAGTAGCAGTCATAAAATAAATGATAGTTGACATTTTATGACAACATTTAAGTTCTATTTAATATTATTGCTGATATTTATTTAATTTAAAGCTAATGGGCTATCTGCCAGGCCAGAGCAAGAATGAATAGTTTCCATTCCACTTATGATAGACTTTTCTTGTCCAGAATACTGTCAGAGTTTAGAGAAAAATCATGCAATTACAATCTGTATAAGAGATTCTTTTGTCTCACTAGCTGGAATTAATGCTTAATCCATGTCCTTTTGTAATCTGATACAATATCAGGCAAACTGTTGCAGTTTTTCACTTTATGATTCATATCCTTTTTGCTTTCCGAGTTCCATTGTACATTTAGTAGGGAGAAATAATTGATACAAACAAGAAAATAGCAGGATTTATTTCCATTTGCTAAATATCTACAGTACTGAGCCTTATAATCTAATATTAACACAACTTTTAGAATTTTCCAGTTTCTAAATTTATGAAATAGGAGTTAGATAAATCCTCAATTCCCAAGCTAAAAATAGCTCACAGTATTAGATACTTGGCTCATATATCTGGAAGTGTGCTATTAATTTTGCAAAGTAGATATGTCAGGTAGACAGAGGTCTTTCTTCAGTAAATGAATCTACCAAATAAGATACTTTAATTTTCCCGAGTAATGGTGGCAGAATTATAAGCACATTTTCTACATATTTTCCAATTTGAATCATGTTTTTGTTAAATCAGAAGTACTGTCGTGTACAGTTCTTAGTTTGTTTTCAGGACTATCACTATATACTTTTAGCTTTCTTGAGTTTCCTTATAGTCCTGTATTTCTAGGTCCTTCATAGTGATGACTGACCAAAAGAAGAAGCAATCTCAGTGGAGATATTTCAAACCAAAAAAAAGCATTTAGTGTTTTTTAGCTCTGATTTTTTTCAGAAAAAGAGAAAACCCAAGGGAGGCAAGGGTAGTTTGCTAGTCATAGTAAAATAGTACAGAAAAGTTATCACCAATGCTACCATCTCACCTGAATATGATCCTGCTCACAACCACCAACAATAAAGATTTCCCTAAATTTTACCTGTTACTTAAATGTATCCAGGAATTCTTTTTAACTCTGGTGGGTTTACTATGAAGAATTTCGTGCAAGTATTCCTTACATGGTACTCAGAGTCTGAGATATGTCTCTTAGAGATGATTGGGCAGGTTGTAATACCAGCCTGGACATTTTATGAATTCTGTCATGGGCTGTATGGTCGGTCTCACTGTCTCCTCTTGAAATATGGTGTTTCTTTCTTGCTGGAGCAATCTCTGAGAAGGAGGGAAACTGGCTATTGGTGCTGGCAGCTGGTCAAAGTGATTACAACACAGAAAATTAGGGTGTTTGAATCCACTGTCCTACTGCAAAGTGGGAATATCCATGTCATTTTTAACAGACGCTTATCTATCCCACCCAGGGAGGTGGTGGAATCGCCATCCCTGGAGGTATTTAAAAGACGGGTGGACGTGGTGCTGAGGGACGTGGTTTAGGGGTGGTTTTGGCAGTGTAGGTTTATGGTTGGACTCTATGATCTTGAAGGTCTCTTCCAGCCCAAGTGATTCTATGATTCTATGATTCTAATCTCTTCTTAAAGGCCTTCAGGGATGGAAACTCCTTTTCTGCAGATTATATAAAAGCCTATTCAATGCCTATAAGATACAGTATTCTTTTAAATATCAGCTTTTAGAAGAAGAGAAAAATTGAGGCTTTCCAGACAGAGACGGATCACTTGAGAATTTTCTGAATTTGCCAGGACAGGACTCTCACTATCCACCAGTGACTAGGGCCTCAGAAACTATAGGAAAGTGGACCAAAAGGAAGGTGCGATGGAAACCTAGTACTGAAGATCAATAACAAAGTAGTTTCTAGTAAGTGTACTCAAAAAGTAAAAAATAATAATTCTGAGGCAATAAGCCTAGAAAAAGAGATCTAGCCTAGGAGTGGGATGGCTCTTACTCCTCTGAAGCCTCTGAAGAGCAGAGTTATGATGAAAGAGGATCTACTGCAACTTTCTACAGTAACTTCTCACGTGGCAGCTTTTTGTATTCTGGGAACTCTTTTGGCAGAAAATACATATACACTTATCATGACAGGCTTTATGACAGGCTTTATGACTTATTAACCAGAAGCAACAGAATGACTGCGACAGCATCTACAGCAGCAGAAAAATTGGAAGATTGCTCTACTGGGAATACTTTTAGTGATCTAGTATTTTCCAAGGGAATGTTATGAGACAGAGGGTTGAATTTCATATCTATTTTGATGCACAGTGTGTAGATGAAATCTGGGATTGTACTGCTGTTTTACAAGTAGTTTATTATGATTCTAAAACCCTCGGTCAGTATGTATCTGCGTGTATAGGGCACAAAGTAACTCTACCAGCAATTGTTCACCTAAGGGTGACTTAAGGGTCCAAAAAATTCCTCTTCTGAATTCATGTACATAAATAAGAGGGGCTGTTAAACCTGACAGTAAGTGATCAGAACAAAGAAGTAGAAATATTTTCAAAATGCACACTTTGAGAAAGATTTAAAGGAAGTAAATATGCATATTCAAGCAGTAATGTTGAGGTTGTATCACGTGCAGCTGGGAAGAAAATATGAAAACTGCTTGCTCCTGCTTAGATAACACCAAACCTATTAGTGTTCCTGGACAACAAAGCAATATGTTGACTTTAATAGCGCACTCCGGGTCCAACCATCAAGATTAGCTCTGCTCCATAGATGTGTTGAGATCCTCCTGTAAGCGTAATAGTGGCCAGCTGGAGGATGAATAGACTGTTCCCTTCATGAATACTGACAGTGGGAACGAGGTATGAGCAGGAATGGAGATAACTGTTGGGATGGTCAGCAGCATCATACCTATGTAGATGAGGTCCCACATATTCTCAGGATAATTTTGTCTGAATAAACTGTGCTTATACACTTCAGCAGTCCTAAAGAAGATACTTAAAAACATGTTTTTATAAGCCTCAAGGAGATACAGGTAAAGTAGTACAGAATATGGAGCACAAAGTCTGGGATTATGAGATCAATCAGTCCACAGAAGGAAATGCCACCTATACTGCTACCAAAGGACTTACAATGTTCTGTCTTAGACAACCCAAATGCACCTAAAACTTTCTCTCTGACCCTTATAGAGAATTATAGGACGTATGATAACTTAGTAGTGAGTTCAATCAAGGTATGGCATTTTTGCAAGTGTAAGTTTAGGATGGGCACATGGCAGCATTTATATTTGAGGATTCTGCAAATGCCACCTCACACTTTGGAGAGAGGGTCTCTGGAGGAAGAAGGCCCAGTGAAAATGATATGCTACCAAAAGCTGGAGGGAGGAGTGACCCAGGCTCTAAGTTAGGAGACATGCAGCTGTCTAATTAATTCTCTTCAGATAAGTATTCAGAACATTTTGCCAAAACTGAATATCAGAATTTGAATTATTTATTTTTATTTGTAAGTGCAGACAGTGTGTTAAGTACCACAAAAGAGAGAGCCCCTGTTCTGTGAAGCTTCCAAAATAAATGTAATAAATTATTTTTTTTTTTCTGGAGTTTGGCCCAAAGCCCATTAGTAGCCAAACTATGATACAGTCCTAGACATAATGACATACTGTGCTCATTCTCCTCTGAGAAAGATGACTGATGATAATGCTGATGAAGAATTTCAGCTCTATTACATGGGGACACACATATGCACAGACTGCAGGGCCACTCGTCATTTGGGAAACAAGCATGCATTCAGTATTTTTCAGTGTTGAGGTACTTGTGTTAATGACCTGACTTTTGCTGGTAATATTCGCATGTGTAAAACTCACCAGGAAATAATTAGGAACGCAAGATAAAATCTTGATCCCATTGGAGTTAAGAGGAATTTTCCTTTTTGAATTAGAAGTTTACAATACCCCCATTTTGCTAGGTAAAGAGCGGTCAGCTTTTTGTTCTGCTTTTGTGCTGCCTATGTCCAAAACCTACAGCTGTAGTATGTAATTCTCTTTTGCCAACTCATTAAAAATAAGCTCCAAAAAGAAAACTCATCATAACTGTTATATAATCTAAAACTGCACATTATTTCTTGATCTGATTTTTTGACTTTGAACTGATCTTTGTAATTAAAAAATTAAGTCAGAATTTTACTGAGCAAAAAATATGAAATGATCTTCCTTGTTCTGTCTCATAAATTGGCAGTTTAAATATCTTTCCACAGAAATCAACAGAATTATATCGTTCTAAGTAATAGAGACTGAGAATGCAGATTCCAGTATTTACAGGAAATTTAGTTACATACTTATCTTTATGCAATATATATAGTAACTGTTGTTACCTTACCTAGTAAAATTTTTAGCGCACACATAAGCAGGTATGTTTCATCCATGCCTCTAACAGGGAAAAAGTGGTGGATACTTTTAACGTGCTTTACTACGTCGGATTTGAATAGGGTCTTGTTTTTGTGAAATCTGGCTTGAATTCAAGTTAAAACATTGTTTGCTTTATTTTTTTGTCTTCCTGTCCTTAACTATTCCTTTGCAGTGTGAAAATACCACAGCCTATGGTTGATGTCTTCATCACAGTGGAATGCTTTTAAACTTAATGAAGAGTTGCAATAAATCAATACACTTCATTCTGCTTTCTGTCATCAACACATACATACTTTCTTAGGTATTAATCCCCTCAGAGATTATTAGAAGTCCATAAGACGTGTTAAAAATAATTACTATTAACTTTGAAAAGGACTGTACCTGGTATCATAGCTGGTAGATATCTTGTCTCCAAAGAAATCACGTTTGTACGTTATCCATCTATGAATTCCTCAGCAGAAAAAAAAAAAATCTGCAGCTTATGGCATTTAGCCACAGCTGTGCTTTAGGATGCAGAAGTTAAGCACGTGCATTTTGTGCAGAACTGGGCCTTAAGTAGATGACCTGTCCAAGCAAGGACTTTCTGCCACCCTGTTTTTGCTTGGCACCTCCTACAAAGCACTCAGGTTCTGCAGAACTCTATGATAATAGAGATAATAGAGATAATACATAATGATGATAAAAATGTCATCTTGATTTTGGTTTCTCTGATGCTTCATAGTTCTTGACATGGTAAAATACTCCGAGAGTAGGGCTTTTCCGCCCTTCAGTTCATGGTTTGAAATTTTTACCCAAAACCCACAGTCCATCAGGGCCATGAGGGGACTGATGGGCCTGTCTGTCCCAGGCAGGGTCTCCAGCTTCCCACGCATCCCACCCTGCTGGGCCCATTCCCAGCACAGCATCTGCCTGTCCCTGACCCAGGGCGATGCCCGATGCCCATGGCTGGGGCTGCCCCACTGCCCCCCCCCCCCCCNCCCCCCCCCCCCCCCCCCCGCTTCCCTGCGCCTGGCTGGGGTGGGACAGGAGCCAGCTCGTTTTGTGTCCCACCCGCACCGCTGCGCGCAACTGATCTGTTCGCAGGTAATGATGTCTTAGCGTGGCTGCGGGCCACTGCTTGGGGCTCAGGGGGTCAGTCCAAAAAAGACTGCTTTAGGGAAGGGGGCTCCACATCTCATCAGGTACAACAAATAGGTGCACATAGTTTAAACCCAAACCCCTGCTGTTTACTTCCCTGGACTGGGAGAGCTTTTGATTCAAATCATGATTTTCCAGTCCTCTCTCCGTGGTTGTGCAAAACCCAATCAAGTGGCTCTGTCTCTGCTTTGCAAAACCTAAGAGCTGGATCTGCTAGGAGCAGGCAGCTGAGTGAGGGATTCTGACACTAGTGGTAACTCCCGAATTTGCAGTTCTAATATTCTTGGAAAGGCTTTGGGCGTTTTCTGGGCAAACGGGCAAGTTAATTCCTTTACTATTTGAGTTTGGTCATCCTTTTTTTTTTTTTTTTTTCCTACCAACATAGTTAAATCTTAATTAAATGTACTGTACCTGAAATATGCCTTTTTAAATACTGGGAGTGATGGGAAGGGCAGGTTGTTGTATTTTGCTTCAGGTTTTGCTTAAAGATAACAAGGAAACTAATAAAGGGGCAAGATATTTTTTAAAGCAATACAAAAAGCCAAACAATGAGACTGTATTCATTATGACTGAGAAATTTTTACAATATATTTGCTTATAGGGCTGTCCCTAACCAAGGTTACTAGCTTATTAAGGAGGTTACTATGGAAACAGTGAAACAGGGTTTCACAGATTTCTTGATTGTCCTTCTCAGTTAGGCTTTATTATATTCCTTGTTGAAAAATAAACTATGCAATCTCTCAAATAAACAAGTCTCTCTTTGTGTGCAATAGGTATTTAAGACTGTAAATAACTTCTTGGCCTCTTACATGTTAGAAGTCCATCTAATGGTTTATGTTCCATGAGGATACAACATATTTTATGAGATTTTTTGGTCTAGAAACAAGTTCAATGCCACCTTTATTGGTGGCATTATTATATCATAAATATATATATAATATATAATTAATAATATGTATAGTATTTATATTACATTACATTACGTTACGTTACATTACGTTACGTTACGTTATATTATTAATCTCCCTGAGGGTGACACTGGAGCAATGTCCACAGGACACATTCCACCCATGAAATGGGGTGACCCTCAGCAGATTCCTCAGGAGTTCAGCTAATGTCCAGACACTGCTATGCTTTCTTCACCGGAGGTAAATGCTTTTGAGATCAGATCAGACTAAGGCCTAAGTCAGTAACTTTGCGCTTTGGCTCTCAAGTACTGACCTTAGAATTTAAGCTAATTGGAAACAACTCTTTCTAGCTCTCCTGATGAAGAAGAAATGCACAAAATACTAGTTTGTGGTAACAAATACAGATTGCTTAAGTGTTGAGACAACCTGTACTGAAAGCCATAGTTTATCGCTCGTATTCACAATCTGAGCAGACTTTGCCCCTTCTTTCATGGAAATAAAATACAGGCTGTACAGCATGCAGGGCTGGCCTTTCCTCCGTGTGGTTTGGAGGCAGTTTGTGAAATTAGATTTTCTGTCTAGCACTGTTTGCTACAGTGGCTCTGGATTTCCATGGCACTAGGACAGTCAAGCAGTGGAGTAAGGGAGCCAGACATAGTGTAGGCTCTATCCATGGATGTTTCAAAACCAGACCAGATATAGCCCTGAATAACCTGGTCTGACCTCAGAACTGATACTGCTTTGAACAGAATCTTGTACGAGAGACCTCCTGAGGTCCTTTTCAACCCTTCATTATTTTATGATCCTGTGTTTCTGGAGGAAACCCTCCAAAACTGGACATAAGCAGGATATCAAACCACAGCTTCACCAATGAGACTATTCAGATGTCTGGTCCACTCACTTTTTTCCTACTTTGATATCAGGCATCTTCTAAAAGATGGTTAGACCTTTGAATATAACGGGAGCAGTTCACTCCTCTCAGTACTTTTAAGTACTGCTCCAGAAAAGAAGTACTGCTTGAAGTCCTTTGAGATGTAAAAAGCAGTAATATGTTGGATTAGACACACAATGTTTTGGGTTTTTTCCTCAGCCATGGGTGCTGCTTTCAGTTGTAAATGGAGGTTGAGAAAGGTGGCTGAATTTCAAACAGATTGGATCTGCACTATAGCAGTTTTGAAACTTCTCAGTGGGTTAAATGTTACTTTAATGATGATTGTGAGGCATGTCATCTGCCCTGCACTGCAATAGAGACTGGAATTGAGAACAGTTTTTCATATAAGGAAATACTTAGCAAAAACTTTCTGATAATAGCCTTAGCTTTGAAAAGTCTACCTACTAATCTTTCTTTTGCAGATGTACAATCTAATACATAGGCTAAAAGATTTCCAATTGTCTCTGCAATTAGTATATGACATCTATTTTTTATATTTTGCCTTGGGCTTAACCAGTTTTCTCCAAAATACATCCAAGGCTGATAGTCAACATCTGAGGTCATTTGGGGGTTAGAAGGATTATACTTTATATCTGCTTAAAGATATGCTGGTTACCTAAAAGTTTTACAGTTAGAGCTTGACTCTCTTTCTGTGGGCACTGAACCAGATCAGTTGCATTGGTTCACTGCCCAGTAGCTTTCACACTGAAATACATAAGTTGCTTGTTCATTAAAGAGATGAGAGAACAATCTGCTGGCTTTGTGTAAATTCACTATCAATTGAAACATGGGACTTTGCCACTAGCTTGCTATTTGTTTTTGTACAGAGATAGCTGTGTATCTAACTCCTGACTGTACTGAACAATTGCATTATAGTAATGCTTAAATTGCTCCTAGAGGCCTATTTTAGCCTGGTAAAAATTATAAATGAATAAATTAAACTGTGTTTCAATATTCAGCATTTTACTGCTGCTAATAATTTAGAAGTTGATTTCCTTTGCCTATTTTATTAATGTATTTATAGTACACAAGGAATATGCAGAGGTTTAATTACTTTTTATTTCCAGTGCTTACAGAAATTAAAATTCTTCACTGGACCAAATTCAGTTCTCAGAACAGGACATAACTTAAGACTTACCCTTAGTGGCGTCTGCAGGGAAAGGGTTTGAGCATACTGTGATGGTCCTGTTTTTGTATTTTGCTTTAAGTCTTCTAAGAAGCTGAACTGAAAAATTTTGAGTATTAAGTAATTCTTCAGGGTGTCTAGCAGAATCTAAACAGCTTTTTGAGGAATACAGATAAGCAAAAATATCTTGAAAATTTATTAGGTGTAGACGTTCTTTTAGACAGGCGCAAAAAAGACAGAACTAAAAAAGAAACAGTCAATTTGTCAAAACCAGCCTGGTTTGAAATACATGCAACGCAAACTGCAGAAACTTCTTGTGTTGCAGAGGAGAATAAGTGCTGAACAGAAAAGGTTAGCTCTTATCACAGACATCATTTAAACCCATCTTTTATAGTGCCATAGGTACACACTTTACACACTTTACAGGGTTATAAAAAGTCAAGGTGCTTACCCTGGTGGGTTTACAACCCACAACCATGTGCTTAAGTGCTTTGATGGATCAGGCCCTTAACAAGAACAAACTCACAGTGAGATGAGGTAAGAACGATATTGAGGGAGGACTGAGGTGAGGTTATTAAATGGGAAGCAATGACATGTACATATCCCCTGAGTGAGGGAGGGTCTCCGCTCCAGAGGCCCACATCTGGGGGACAGTCCTGTGGAGACATGGGGTACTCCAGGCGCTCCAGACATGCCTTTTTCTTTCAAGTATCTTATTGCTGTTGAACAGTGTGAGGCTTTTTGGAAGAAGCATGCATCAAAATGTAAAGGAATTTTCTGTGAATGAGCAAATACCTGGCTCAAGCAGAAGATTAAGCACAGCAGAAAGAGGAAAAGTAGAGTAGCTGAAAGGAAAAAAAGCCACTAAAATGACATATTTAGTGGTTTTTTCAGATATTAGTGGACAGAACTAATGCAGACCCAGTACAGCTTTTTGTGGAGCAGACTGCAAAATTTAAAATAGTGGTTTTGCACAGTTTGCAAAGGGAAAAAAACAAGTATTTTTTACCTGTGTTTCCACATGCAGTATCACACTTCTCAACCACAGTCTCTATCCTCCAATCTGTTTTTCATCCAAGTAAAATGGAAGACCAAATACACAAGTGAAGGAAAAAGTTAATAATCACTGAGAAAGACATGTTCCTGTGTGCCATGACAGCCATAGCATGAAGCATGCACTGCCCAGCCCTTCTCCATATGGGGTGGGGGAATACTGTTCTAAACAGCAAATGGGGTTTCAAGGATGTGCTCTTAAACCAGACCTGTGTCTTTCCAACTTCATCCTTCTGAAACCAAACAGACAATATTAGATATATCTGTTTCTTGGTAAAATTCATGCCTTAGCAATGAACAGTAAAAACACTAACATTTAGATGGAATTATTTTGTAACTGTTTTCTCCAGCTGGCAATTAATCTCCTGGGACTTCTCAGGTAACACCTTGAGAACAATAGGAATGTCACTTTTTAATGATAAAGGTACATAATACAATGGGGCTGATCTGTGATGGAGATTTCCACATGTACCTAAATAAACCATAGTGAAGAATAAAAATTACTACAAGCTTCACTATACAGCCCTTCAGGCATCCAAATTCTACATGTGACCAGTCCCTTATGCTGTGTCCCACATGAGAGCTGAGGATCCAGGACTGTTGGAACAGCCTCTACAAGTAAATTATAGAAAAGAAAGTAGGAAAACTGGCATAACCAAATCGTGTGCACTGCATGTCACACCACCAGAACAAAAAGTGCTTTCAGTCACACAGCTAGTGAATGATGTATATGCGTATTGGACCTTGTCAGAGTCCTGTGTCTGCCTACGGAGCCATTAACCAATTTGCTAGTTGAAACCATAGGTGCTGAAGTAAAGCCTTAATTCAAAGCAAATTAATTCCCAAATCCTCTGGCCACAAGTCCCAGAGGGGTAACTATCTCTTAATAACAGAAGAGATCTGGTGTCTAGATATTTTACGTTAATACATTGAGGAAACACATGAGAGTGAAATGGCTAGCTGTCCAACGTAACTCTTCCTCCCAAACACTTCTGCCGTGCGGGTACCTGATCTTCTCTAAATCTCAACTATTCGTTGTTTTGAAAGTGTATTACTTAACACAAATGCAATGCAGAGATTGTAACGGCCCTAGCACAAGTAATAAAGATCATTCACTCATGACTGGAGCAGTTTTGGATCTCCAAGCCTGACAGTTTACCAAAAAGGGAAACTGGCCAGTTACATGGAAACCAAGAACAGAGTAAAATCTTAATGTGCTATCTGATTGTCAGCCCAGTGTATGACTGAATGCCCTGAAGCAAGTCAAATGGTGCTAGGAGACAGAGGGGCGAGAAAAATATCCTATTCCTAACCACAGTCTTGCAACATACATGGACTGTTTAGCCCTCAATGCAGGCCTAAAAAGATATGTCTGCAAAGCTCAGACAATTGCCCTTCAGAAGGTAAGATGTGTTGGCAATATTGACCAGTGTTTCAGTAAACCATTTAATTAAGGTATATCTCATAAAGGTGATGATGAACTATCTTTTGATAACCACACTCAGAGAGAAATAGTGTAAATCCAGCTTTTCTGCATCGTTGTGAAGGTTTGCACAGCCACATACCACATTGGTTCTCAGGCCAGGTTAGGTGACATTATTGACACTCAACAGTGCAGTGCACAAGATAAACACAGCTTTCAACCTGGGGCAAACTTGCAGGGGTTTGAAACAAGAGAGTCGGTTACACAAGGGAAGAAAAAGGTAGTACCTGCCAGGAAACCAGCACTATCAGACCACACAATAAAGCAAAGTATCCCCAAATGTTTTAACATCATCTGTGGGACAAAATTCAGCACTGGCAGCTCTATATTCATTGTACATGTGGATTATCACAGACCTGTAACTCTGTTTCCAGATCAGCTGAATGGCAGATTGATGTTAATTGTTGGTTATTTTAGTTCCTGTAATCTCAAGATTATTTTTTTTCTTTTTTCCTGAAGCTAAATTTAACCTCCTTGTACTATTTAGGGGAAATGGCCACAGAGTTGCCTTTTAGTGAGGGTTATTCCTTGACGTGCCATTGCAGGAGACATTCACGAAAAGCTCTTGGCTCTGTAGTTCCTGCTGTCTGACAGCCTCAGCGCTTGTGTCCTTTCTCAGTTGCATCTCTGCACCAGATCATTTGCACTCTCAGAGAGTTTTCGACTATCTGGTTCCCAAGATTTATGTACCCGCCCCACGCCCCATTTGCTGAAGCGTCCAAAAGGCCTAACATTTCCAGCACATTCATTAAAGAATGCAGAAAGATTTTTCAGGTGGATCTTATTCCAAAGAAAGGTGTAGAATTTCGCAGAAGAAACAGGCAATTTGGAGAAATTAAAATAAAAGATCTTTTATGAATGATATCCAGTAGAAGAAATTCACATGGTGGATAGAAAGCAGAAAGAAAACGCATTTAATATCTCTTTGCCAGCAGAGCACTGGAACTTCAAACCTTAATTAAACTAAATGCATGACTGAATTAAATATATTGTTCTGAATGATCCTCCAGGTCAATGAAATTATTAACTGATTGATCTGCAAAGTAGGACAGGTGATGAATCAACTCAAATTTACTCAGTTTTCACCCCACCTCCCCCTAGTGTAATTTGTTCTCGACAAACTGGGTAAGTAGATAAAAATGGATAAGTCATTCAGCTGATAGCCTGCAAAAGTGCTCCTTCTATTTGTGTTAGTAGTGCCTAGGTGTTTCTCAGATTAATACTGGCGTGGTTTTTTTCCACGTATGTTTTTAGGATGTTGGGGGGGAGGGAAAAGTGTAAAAAACTCAAGTAGATCCCAGACATTTCATTCAGATAACCTAACCTGTAAACCGCAAATAAGGGGATGGTTACAGGGCAAACATCCTGGATTTCAGCATACTGTAGATTAATAGCCCTTTCAGTTAGTTACTATTCAGAGTTCAGAAGCTCTTTCAGAGAATCAAGTATTGTATGACTATATTTTTAATAGTGAATCAAGCCAAAATAAAGCCAAGCAAGCCCCCAAACCAAATATTCCTACACACCCTGAAAAAGATAAGAGACACAAAGGAGAACTAAATCTATATTTGCAATATTTCCATCGCTTTTCTGCTAGCCACAATTACGTTTCTGTAATCAAATAGAAGGTGAAAGAAAACATACAGCAATGCCTGATGCTATAAATAATGCATGAGTGGCTGTCTGAAACAGTGAAAACCAGTTAACAAACAGGCCAGTTTTGTGAAATGTAGTCCTGTAATGCTGCCAAAGACAACGTCTGCCTAGATTATCTGCGTTGCAAGGGTTGGCTGTGTAAACTAAAGTCACCTGGGGACATGTTAAATTGTACTCGTGAAGGTCTTAAAAATGTTCAAATGCTTTAGATCATAAATCAGCATCTTTTGATCACTTATTTCCCTACCTTCTTGGTCTCTGAGCCTGCCAGATTTCAAAAGGTAAGTAGGGATTGGAAAATGAAAGAACTTTTAAGTAAGGCATAGCCCAGAAATGATGACTTTTATGGGTTTTGTTCTTCCTTGTGAACTGACACAAAATGACAATTAATTAGGGAGAATTGTAAAATGCAACTAGTGTTGCATTTTGTGTCATTCTCTAGATTGAGGTTTAAGGCCACTGGGGTCACTTATGATCTCAGATTTATTTTCAAAATGACAGAGTGATTTAACAATCCCGTGTTTTATTTTCAAAAGCGACTCTCTCCTATAATGAGGTTTAGGTTCCAAGATCTCTTTTTGAAAACATACTTACGCACTTTATTGCATCTTAGGGTACATAAATGTAGGTTTCATATCTTTAAAGCAAAATGAATTTATGTGACAAAATGCCTTCAAATATTTTACTCTGCATAGCTCTTGAGACCAAAAATTTAAGCTTCCAAGTCACTTCTTTCTTAAGGATTTTCCTTCACTTCATATCCTTCTGATAGGATTAAATTCCAGTTAAAACTAGATTAATATTAAAACCATCATGAATACTCAGCAGAATTCTTTGGGTGCATTAACACAGCTAAACATTCATTTTCAAGTTTTACATCCTGCAGATTTTACTTTGCAGGAAAATGCAACACAAACACTCCTTATGTTTTATTTGAAGAATAATCAGTCAGTCACATTTATTTGCTTCAGAAAACCTATTTAATAAAGGTGCTTGTCTACTGAGGCAGGGGGTGGTGCACACTGAACACGCATCCACACTAGATGAAAGGCAGTGCCCAGGTATTGACATTTTATCATAAATCTGGCCCAGCAAAGGAAAAAACTGTAACTCCTAGCACTTCCTGGTGGCATCAAAGCCTGCTTCTTCCTGTGGTGGAGACAAGACAGCCTTGGCCACATACCTGCCTGCCTGTGCAAAGCCCTCCATCCCCTGTACTACAGTGTGTCATTTGACAAAGGTTTAACAATTAAATCATCTGTGCTTCTCAGTAACACAAGCAGAGGACATGAGTGGCGAGCGTCTGTGAATTGCAGGCAGCTGAGCAGATAGGAGCCCCAGGGCAGGGACCAGGGAGGGTGCTGCTCTCCAGACAGGAGACACTGCGAACTCTGCTGACGCGAGACCAGTGTAGGTAAACCATCTGGGTTTGACCTATGAGTACCGAATGCTCGGCCGTGTTCATAACAGCTCTCACAACAGCTGTTGCAAGATGTATGAAGTATATGATGGAAAATTTAGCAATATACCAAAACTGAAAACTGTGCTTGGCCCCTGGAAAACTGCAATTTACTCACTGGAGGGAAAAAAAAAAAGAAGTCTTAAAAGTCTATTCAGTCATACCTTTTGTGTTGCTTAAAACTCAGGTTGAGTACTTTTTCTTTCTTTTTTTCATAATTCTTTTTCTCTGCTGTTAGACCATAGCCTATTAAATGTTTCTTGAAGGCAGTGTTTTTAGCAGTTAAATTAGAAACAAAATAGAAGTGCATTGCTTGTTCTGGGCAGCTCATGAAAACTGATCTCACACGAGTCGGGGTTTCAGAAATTGGTCCTGCTCCTCAGTGTGTGTACATAAACTGCCTCTTGGTGAAAAGGGCTGTGTGACATTTAGTTAAATGAGATTGATTGCATTAGATTATACAGATTCAATTAAATCATCTGTTATTCTGAAAGCAACGAATTCACACTGTTCATTAGGAATGTGAAAAACGGATGTTGTATCTGCCTTCCTTTATAACTTGCTCTGTTATAGTCTACCAGGACATGCTGAGCTGTAGCATAGTACATTGGTTTGGATTACATCAAATACTAAAATTCATCTTTATCTATTCTGTCCTTCTAAGGAGATTTAGGCCCTTCCACAGCATTGTTGCAAAGCCAGAATGCTAAGGAGGCAGATTTATTTTGTTGGTTTTCCTTAGCTACTGTCCTTTGCATCTGCAAGCAAAAATTTCAAAGGAGAACCCTTGTTCCAACAACCACTAGAAAAGACATTTCAGAAACTGGAAAAGACCCATGCAATTGCTCTCTCATTCCAGTCCAAATCACTTTGACCAATCCTCCCAAATGCCAGCATGGGGACCAAAAGGAGCAAACAACTGTCATTTAGTCAGCAGTACATCATCCTCAATAATACTGAAAATATCAAGACAAACCAAAGCCTACAAAGCTGCACAAGAGTAGAATGGGGATGAGACCTTGACTTTACTCCTGCAGCAAAATGACCAGTACCAAAAATTACTCCCCATGGTAGATCCTGGAGTCTCTTAGAACCATGCAACCAGTCCAGAAATACCCATTATTACAAAGAAAATAGGATTCTTTTGTCTGATATAAAATTATCTTCCATATCCAGTAGACAATTGTTTCCTGTATGGATTCAATAGGATAAAATCATCTATATTGGAATTTTATTAATCATTTAAAGGAAAAGTATCTCTTCTGTTTGCCTTTCAGCATTGTGTAAGCGATCTTTCTGGGGGCACTGTAGCTAAGATACTTCTGTCTGTTGTATTTGATTGTGGAATGCGTAGGGTCCAACCAGTGTCTGCTCAGAGGCATAACCTGAATCTTTGAAATAAATGTTTCTTTATACTGTAGATAAAGTAATTGCGAGTGCGTTGATAAGGAAGGTAATTGTAGCTGCAACTGAGCATACTGCTGGTAGGTCTTTATTAAGCAATAAGACAGCACACTAATCACTCTTTAATCTTGAATAAACTCTACGCTTATTTTCCTGGTGATGGTAACAATCATTTTGAGCTCTCGTGGCATTTCAGTGTCATACTCCAAATAGGAAATCAATTAACTCTTTGCTTTGATGGTAGTATTTAAGTCTATATTATTAATTTAAACCTTACTGACTGGATTGCCACACACAGTTAGCTTTAAGATGCATGCTGTATCAGGCTCCAACAAGTACACAGGCTGAGCTCCCTTAATATTTGCAGCTTTAATGCAGTCAATTAAAATGTGATCAAACGATAAATCACATTCATGCATTTTGTTTACTTTTTTATGAAAAAAAAAAAGCAGCAGTTTGAATTTATGGATCAGATGATCCTTCTAGGGATTAGGTAACTCAGAGTCTTGAAATCAAATCTTGATCATATTTTTAGGGCAATGAATATAAATTATTAATCTATCTTTTCTTCCCTTTTTTTTTTAACCCAGTTCTTAGAATAAGTGCTCAGTATAGTAAAATGGAGCTCTGATGTTTAGAGCCCTGGTGTATATCAACTCTTACTACCTTTTCATATAATGTGAAGTGCAGCAATCATTCTGTGGTGTCAAAAACTGTTTGGGCTGTAAGACAGATGGGACTTTCAAAATGAAATGTACCTATGACTGTTTGCTACTATATATATAAAACGTCTCATTTAGTCTCATCTGTGATTTTCCAAGAGGAAAATGTTACCACAAGTAATTTATCTCAGTCCTACAGGTTCGGATCGTTGAATGACCAACTCCAAGCAGGTCTAGCAATTGTGTTTCTTTTTTTTTTTTAATTATATTTCCTCCTTTTGTCTAATTTATCATGAACACTTCTATGCTCTTTTAAAAACAAACACACACAATTCTCATAAGTATCTCATAACAGAAACAAACAAATATTTCCTTTTTATTCCAGGTTTTGTTGGTTGGTGAGAGTTTTTTTCAGGCCTTAGTTTCACAAGGGGTATATATAACTCTAAACCCTGGAGTCAAGTTCATCAGTGTAATACATAGGGCATATATAAAAAGGCAAGCATATATATTTCAATATATAAAAACTCAAGAAGGTCTTTGGTCAATAGGACAGACGATTAACTACCTCAACATGTGCTTGGTTGAAGCAAGCACTTGAGAAGTGAATCTTCTATATCTCTTGATACAGCAGCTTCACCAAGTAACTTTGCTGTTAACTCTCCTTGTAATGGAGACAAGAGAGTTTTATATGTACAACATGGAAAAAGAGACATTTACTCATTTTAGAAGAAAATGGACTTTTCCCTGCCTTTTATGTAACAAAGTCAAATATATTTGCAAGAATCAGGACTAGATGACATGGAATAAATATTGAAGCTTCAATTTTGTTTTCATTTAAGCTGAGGCTACCTTACAATAAAGTTAAAATCTTCTTCTGTGTACTAACTCATTTTAAAACTATTCACTTACCCACCTTTTGTAGAGTATAAGGATGGTTTGCTAAGAGGACATGGCTACAATGTCTGATTCTTAGGCACGTGAGACATAGGAGTCTTGAAAACCAAACAGAACACAGGAAGCATATAATTAATACAAGGATTTGCAATGCATTCCATATATTGTAGTTTTTATGAAAATTCCTGCAGTGCTCTTTTATGCATAGTAGATTTTGTGGTGTTTATAAATATTTTAATGAATTACTATTGTCCTCCTGTAAAATAGCAGTTTTACTCTTTTACATTATCTTTTGTCTACTGTGTTCTCTCCTCTCCACATCTTTCTCTTTGGAGTTACCATTGTATTTTGTATTTCAGGATGTAATTTGTTCTGTATTTTTGTATTTAAACACAAGTTTAAATACATTTTTCAACATGCTTGTTTAATTATTGTGTGAACCTCTCCTCCTATGTTGATACTTTCTTTTAGAATTTTAAATGCAATAATCCAACGAACAGTGGATAACCCTAACTAAACTGCCTTTTTATCACCGTGAGGGCAGAAGAGGGTCTGACTATAAAATTATCTTTGCTATTAGTGGGGGGAAAAAAATGTTCCTGGAGAATACCTAAGCGAAAAAGAACAGCAGTCCCCAAGAGCTAATTAAGAAACATGTCCTAGTCTCTATCTCCAACTGCCAGCCCCAGCCGCTTATCCTCATGGAAAGCTGCACTCCAATTACAGCAGGAACACCAGCACGCCAGTAGTGCTAACACCGCACGAACAGGGTGAGGCACCGCTCTAAGTGCTGGATGAAGAGTGGGGTGTTGAGAGCTCTGTTCCCGGGTCTGTCAGTAATTTACTGGTACAAAACTACCGTTGGGGCCAGGTGTAGAGGACTGGAGCTGAAACGACAAGCCAAGCATCAGGGGGAAAAAATCAATTTACAAATGGCAGTTGCCGGTGGTAGGGAAACAGAAGGCTCTCAAATAGTGATTAAAAGCTGAAAATAATGTTTCAGAGCCAAAGGACCAAGAACAACAGTGCTCTGTTTACTTCTTTATGGTGCAAGTTTTTCTAAGTACCCCTTTGGAAAACGGTATTTTACAACAGTTAAGCCACAATCAAACTTCACAAAAATCAAAATAATTTCAGGCCCTATTGGTGAACTTCTGGCTAGAGGAAGCATGCCCCTACAGAAACACAGACTGCTTCATGTCATGCCCCTTCCCCTTTGCTGGTTTTCTCTGGTTCCTGAGCTGTGCTTCTTTCTCTTTGCCTTTGAGCCCGTGCCGCCTGCACGGTACATGCACCCCACCACGAAGCGCTGTTCGTTACAGGCCAAGGTCACATTTCTGCAGAGGTCACAGGGTCACCAGAATTCACATTTCTTTCTAGCCACATGTCATTTCTCTCCTGGCATGGAGAAAGTAATTAGCTTTCCCCGTACACCCCCATACTGAGAACAGAGTTCTTCATTTCCTTTGAGAGGAAGGGTGCCGCTTCCTTTCTTTACTGGGTGAACATCAGCAAATGAAAATCATTACTGGGTTCACTCAATATATTTGTCAGGAGATATTTTAGCTGATTCTTTTTAAGTGAAGGGAAATTCCTTCCACAGGACACTGCCTCAAATTGATGTTCAGAGGGAAAACGAAGCTGAAATTAATGGTTTTCTCCCAGTCAAGGTAGGAACCATTTTAAAGCCAGATTCTATAAGAAGCGAGGCAATTTCTGTTACAATGGGTAGTTCCATTTATTTTTGCACAATTATCTGTATGCATGAACCTACAAACCAAGGCTAAAGCCTTTTCCACTGCTTTCAGCCAAAACCGTTACCCAAACTTCTTTCCCTTTCTCTAGGACCTTCTGTTCCTACCAAACCAGTCATCTTCCATTGCTATCTCAACCTCTTCCAGACTGGATGAATTTTGAAGCAAAAATCCTGATTCTTCCTAACTCTAGCCATTATCCCATGTCTTACCTGAAGTGTTCGGCTCTACGTAAATGACAATGGGGATGTTCCTAAACACAGGCTGTTCATTAATCACCTCAATCTACCTTTGGTATTATTACGGTGTGACGGTTTGACTGTATCCACTCCATAGAATTAACAGATTATCAGCAGATAGATAACCTTTCTCTGACTCAGAGATTTCATCCTTTACTGGAACAATCTGAGAGTCTCTAAATCTATGCACGTGCAGATGAACATCAGAAGTCATTAGCGCCATGTCCTTGCCATAAATTTCAGAAGGATCAGGAATTCACCCTATGCCTCTTTCTTATTTTCTTTGACCAGCTGCCTTCTTTATTTCCTTGAGATGGTCTTTACTAGAGTAAGATTACATATAACAAAGACAAATTTATGACACTCAGGAGTACTAAAGAGTTTAATTACATATTTAGGATGAAAGGAATGGAATCCATATTGTTGTATTATGCTAACAATTCACGAGTGTCTCCTAGCGCTACCATACAATACCTTCTGTCATTTGAACAGCGCACCAAACTTTCACAGTTAACTAGGATGTTTTCTTCCATTACTTGAAAGGCCATAGCTTCCCATCTCACCTGCTACTTGCCATTTGAATTATGGCTATTTTCACCTTTCAGGAATGTCCACCTCTTTAGACCTAATAAGCCAGGATACTGTTCGTCCAGCTTTTACTGAGAAATTCAAGGTAGCATCATCAACCAAAATTCTTAGCTCAGTTACTCCACTAAATTTACTTCATTTCTTTGAGCAGAACTAGTGTAATTTACACCACAGAGCAGAATTGATCACGTTTATGACTCATGCCATTAAGTCAGGGCTTTTTAAAGCTCTAGTCAGAGCCCTGTTGTGCTTGGTGCTTCTTGTCACACTGATGGCATGGCCCCTGATTCACAGCAGCTTAGTAGTAAAGTCTCTGATGAAGCAGGCTGGTACACCTGCACTAGATTTATCACTCCCCTATGTAAAATCATTGAGACTACTTCCACAGGCCAAGTTGAGCAAGCACTCATTTGCCTAAGGCTGGCCATGGGTTAGTGACTGTCCGGGCAAGAAGAGGATGCTCAGCACATCAGTGGTGAAACGATGCACCTACATGCCTTAATAAGATGGTAAGTAAGCATCAGTAATGACTTCTAAATAAAAGGGGGCACTGACATTCCTACAGATCAGGGGAAAATACCTTCATCTTGGACTTTAAGAATTGAATTCAGTCTTCAGATTTATTACAACAGGAGGATTCATATTTTTATTGTGTGTTTTCCTGTAATGAGGAAACATTTAACACTACATGTGCACTACAACTAGAGAGATTTCCCTCTTTCTGACTACAACTTTAACAACAAGAACTGTTGTTCTTCTTACTTTCACAAAGAAATGGATATTTTCAGCAAGATTACCAATCTTACTCCTTTCCTCCGCTCAACTTCTGCACTGATATAAAGATTTAAACTTCATAGGACCATATCCTGCCTGGTGTTCTTGGACTCTGCCTGATCAATAATTGCTTTTGTGAGGTGTTTGAGGGATTGTGCTGCATCAGAAATGCAAGCATGCTGGAGCAAACATACTAATCACCTTTTAGGAACTACAGTAAGAAATGGACTGAAAACTGTGATTTAATTCATTATTTCCCCAAAATGCCCAATCCCACTATGTCCCCTTCCTCCATGATTTGATTTCTGTAAAACAGGTTCAGATAGCAGGATAGAGAATCGGACATCTCCTAAGTTATGTAATAAGTCAAGAATAATTTAAATCAGTAGTTCTGTGGTCTAGAAGCATGAGCGGAATAAAACTGTGACAGTTTGTGCTCTTAGTGTGCAAATGTAGACTTGAAGATTGTTTAAGGAAGTTAGTGCAGTGTGAAATCATCTTTGCCACATATTTGTCTGAACTGTTGGAGATCTACATGGAAAAGGAAAATCAAGCAGCACTATACCAAGAATTATTAACTTTAATAATCTCAGATCTATTATTTCAGATCCAGATATGACCAGCCTTCCAAGAGCTGAAAGTAATTAAGTTTCTATAGCTTACCACAAAGTAGATTTGTGTACAAAAATACTCCCTTCTGCAATGCTTAAACTTGATACTTTGCTTGTAAACATACTGAAAAAATATATTCAGTCTTTAGCTTTGCAGAGGACCAGGGGATGAGAAAGGTAAACAGGATTCCTTATTGCTTCTATCATCTCAGCCAAATCTTCCTTCTTTCCTTTACAGTAAAATTTGAAGAAGCAAAAGAACTGCTCAGAATCAATGTGTCCCCAGTAACCATTGAGCCCACTGCTCAGCTCTCTGCAGGGTTACTTAGTTCTCCTCTCCTATTTGCAGCAAGGGGCACAGAGCAAGGGGCATTTGCTGCATCCTGGGTTCTAAGGGCAGCTTCACTGCCAAGAGCAGAAGAGTTAATGCCAAGTTTAGGCGTGTTTCCTCATACTGAGTATTATGCCCCCCTTCCCACGTAATTTCATTGATTTCAGTAAGGAAGAATTGTGGAGTGAAATGCTGCTTGGTATTAACAAGGAGAGTGGAACCTGACTTTCTAGATCCTCTGCTTTTAATAGAGCTACTTAATTTTGTCTTATACAACTATTTTTTTTAAATTCTGACAGCTGTGCTTTGCCTTATGTGTCTTTCAAAAGGCAGAGTGCTAAGCTAGCCGAAAAAAATGCTTCACAAATCTGACATGTTCAAACTATCCGCATCAAAAGATAACTTTTTATCTTCAATTTATTCTGCAAAAAGACTCTGGGGGGTTTATTTCAAAAAACGAAAAATGGGCTAGCAGAAACGGTGGTGTACAGCTCCTATTTATCTGTTTTACAGCTATCAGTTTGATTGCTAGAGTAGCACTGGAGAAACTAGATGCTTTCTTGAACACGGTATAACAAACATTCTTTTAATACAAAGTGAAAATAAGTTTAAAACAGAAAGAGAAGCCTGAGATGCCAGATATTTCATTTTACAGATAGTAAAGGATTTGACTCCTGAGATCTCTTGAATTTAGCTGCAGAGGATATTGCTCCTGTAACAAGGAAAGCAGAGTGGGCTTTCAGTGGCCGGATATATTTATTAATGTAACCTGCAGTTGGTTTCGGTGTGCATCCGTGCAGCTGGCGGTGCGTTGTGGGGGCACAGGAGCGGGCACACCGCTCGCTCTGCTGCACAGAAACGGCTGCCCTGGCAGGGGCAGGGGCAGGGGCAGGAGGACAGTTGCTGCTCACACAGGAGCACTCTTTCCTTTCCCAAATTTCCTTAGGCTAAATCAAATACACTTTCTAATGGACTGTTACCTGAATTATCTCGTAAAAAATTCAACGTGTTCTAGGCACCAGAAGCACAATTAAAAAGTCTTCTCTAATAGGAAATCGGGTATTTTTAACGGCCCATTTCATTGATCACAACAGCTGATTTAACCACTGCTGTCTGCTTCATATGGGCTGTGATCATTGAAGCTGTTCTATTTTCTGAGCAAAATGGGAAGTGCATATAGGTACCTCTGCTTCTGTTACAGACACGTTGGAACAGCTTGGAGATAATTCAGATCTGTCTGACGATCAAATTACAAACCAGCAATAACAGGATAAAGAAACACATTTGAAGCGTTATTGCAGTCAAGTGAGAGCAAGGGCAGTCATTAGAAGTCATGTGTATCCTGTCCTGCTACAGCCTTTAGAAAAATCAGAGATCACTTAAAGTTTGTAAGACAACTAATTTTTTTGAATGTGTTTTTTTTTTTTCCAACACTAGTTGTGTTTAAGGGATTGCCATCAGAAACAATCAGTGGAGACTTAAACAAACTCCAAAAGCAGCAAGTAAAGAGGACTTTTATGATATTTGAAAATTTCTCCTTTGTGGTAGAAACTCTAGACTGCACACATGGTGCCTTCAGGACACCAACTGAGAATAAAGCTGCTTTCAGAGGCAGTAAGTGATTTCATTCTATTAATGTCCAGGTGATTTGTGGTGCCCATTACAGCATCACTAATGTGATGGCAAACATTTCCTGGGCATGCCATGTTTTCAATGTTCTGCAGAACATAGTCAGCTCAAGTGCTTGTACAGTGCCTGATTGGAAAAGACAGCCCCTGGGGTTCATTCTTTTCATCAGTCAAATACTAATTCTGAAACAAAAGGGGATCTTTTCATTTCCAAAGATGCTGAAATAAACCTGGTGTAAGGGAGCAGAAGGGCAGAGTAAAAGAACCTACAAAGCAGGTGTATAAGTCAATAGAAACAGTCACAGAAATTTTCGATATACTATTCCTTTCATATAACTTTTGTCATATGTTTGTTCCTTATTCTTCCAAGTTGAAAAAGCAATTTATATTTAAACTATGTGTCTATCTGTGCATCACCATTTAATTATGTTAGAAAAGGCAAGGGCAAAATAAGGAGTCTTATACTTTAGGTGGAAAATGGAGATCCTTCCGGCAAATATAAATACGCCCAGAACAGACAAAGCCTTCAAGGGTCTCACTTGACCACTGCCCTCCTTGGGGGAAAGTGAGTCAAACCTTATCTGCCTGAAGCTGAACAGAACCTGGGGCTAACCGATCAAAGTGCATCTCTCCCTCCTTGTTTTGCTCAGCGGAGAGAACAAGGAAGCCATGCCCTGCGGGACGGGAAAGAAGCAGCTGGCTTCCTGAATGACAGCCTTCTCCACTGCTCCCAGTGAGCACTGGGACCCCTGTGTGACAGCACCTCACCACTGTCATCACTGGGAGAAGCCTGGGCAGGGGCAGCAGACCTGAAGAGCAGGCACTCTGTGGCTCAGACTCTTCACCTGCAGAAGTGTTAATGCCGAGGAAAGTGGCATGGCATCTGCAGGAGATGGTAACTGGGGGTGTGTTGGCTTGAGAAGTCACAACTGAGAGGCAGCAGGGTTACAGCTCCTGGGAGAACTGTACAGCTGGCAAAGCCTGATTGTGCGGAGGAGCAGACGGGAGAGAGAGATCCTCTGCATCTCCCCATGATGCACGGAGCTGATTCAGAAGGCTCTGTTTCCTAGGAGGAGCGTATAGCGAAAGCTCCATGTAGGTCAGTGTGTAGTGTTTCCTGAGGCTTCTCTGGGGCATTGCAGCTGAGTGGAGGCTGCAACTGCAGACGAGGCACAGACTCTGTGATACAGCAAGTGAAGCTCTGGAGCACAATGAAAACATGCAAAGGGATGAGCGCAACTGGAGGTCACTGAACAATCCTGCTAATTAGCTGTCTTTCTCCTACTGCCTCACTCTACACTTGCTTCCTACTAACAAAGAAAGTAAGATTTGGTTTGTCTTTTCAGTGGTATAGCAGAAGTAGCTATTGAGGAGTTGCAATAATTATCTAAAAGAATATGATTTTAGAATGAAACTATTATCACTTTATAAACTCACCCAAGATTTGGATTCTATGTAAACCAAGAGAAACTTTAAAAAGCATGATAGGGTAAAATCAATATTGATTATTAGGAGTAAAAGTGCTATAATTGAGGCCATAAAACCTTTTAAGATCCAGCTAAAATTTTCCAGTAAAGCTACAATAAATTATTCCTAAAGAAGTAGAATATTTGCATGGAATTCAATGTCATTATATCAGAACCTGCTTAATGAAAAAAAAAAAAAAAAGAGTATTACTAATTCTGCCATGAAGGCTATTGTAAGAGGAGGATTAGTGCAGTTATTTTGGCAAGTTACCTTTTTCTACTAATATTTCATTGCATTCTACAAGAATCTACTTTTAAAATCTCTACATGCTTTTAAGATCTCACTTTTCATTGCTGCTTGTTTTTCTGCTTCTTAGACCTTTCAAATCTGACATATTAGCTCCCTTATTATAGCTCAGCAAGAGCAAGCCCTTTTAATTTATGGAGGACCCTAATTTTTATAATCTGATATCAGTACAGGCTGTAAATCTTTTTAATGATAAAATAAATGGAAATCTAACATGGCATTTTTGTCATCACTTCTTTAATAGTTTCTATCTAGTTTTTTTTAGAGTTGTAATAAGTAGAATTATGCAAAGGAATAAAATCAAATAATATTATGAATCTACATTTACAGTGTTTGGGAGGAGACTCATGCATTATATCAGTTTTACCTCAAAATAACTTGAAGGTCATGGATTTAACTGATGGCATGTTCCAGTTCTTTGTTGGTCTGTGGAAGTATACCCCAAAACTTTTAACTGCTATCAAATGAGGAAGCAGCCATATATGAGGAAGCAGCTTATATTTTTCACTTACATAATATCCACAGTTTGTCATTGCTACTACAAACACAGACTTTTTGATTATGCTTGCTTCAAAATCAGATAACACAAAATCAGATTTTCCGGACATGTAGGGGAAATTATCCAGAAATTAAAGCTGAAGGAGCGCACTGAATCCTGGTGGTTCAGGGGTGCTTCATGCTGCAAACTGACCACTGACCCAAAAGTGGTACCTCTATGTTTCTATGTGAAAATAAAGGCTTTGCTTTTAACCTGGAAAGCTCTGTACTGCCTGAGATCCAAATGTCTGAAAGACAGTTTGTCTTGCCTTTGCGCTGGTAAGATCAGTGCAAGCTCCTCTGTAAAAAGGAGAAGAGGCCCCAGGCTGAGCTGAGCATGACTTCTGAACCTTCACATCTATGTCTCATCTGAAATAATTTCATTCTGATGGGCTTCATAGGACAGGGCAAAGCTCTTTTCTTAAGATGAGCTGTTGATGTTGTCAGATGAAGTGTTAGTTTAGCTGTCAGGAATTGCCCTACTTTGGCAAGCTATGCTTAGAAATATTATTTGATGCGGGCTTTCTCTTGTTAGAGTATGTAGATCACATGATTAATATTTACATTCATTTCACTGAATTCCACTGTGCAAAGGTAATTATCACAGTGGTCGTTTTATGTTGCATTAAACTTCAGATGTATAAGTGTCCTCTGAAGGAGCATATTAGTATGATGTGTGTGTACCCAGCGCAGGATGGGAGGAATTCCCTTTAGGCTCAGCCAAAGAGCAGGGCTGCTTTACAGAGGTATTAGCCCTCTGCATCTCATGGGTACCTCTGCTTGTGTAGAAGGCTGAACCAGCCACACCATGATCTGCCACGTAAGTTGGTGTGACCTTGTGCCAGAAGAAGATGTTACACACAATAATATCTTGTTGTCTGTTGCTCTGGGGCCCCCAATGTAAGAAGGACATGGATGTGTTGGAGCAAATCCAGAGGAGGGCCATGAAGATGATCAGAGGGCTGGAGCACCTCTCTTGTGAAGACAGGCTGAGAGAGTTGGGGTTGTTCAGGCTGGAGAAGAGAAGGCGACGGAGACACCTTGTTGCAGCCTTTCAGTACTTAAAGGGCGCCTACAGGAAAGGGACTCTTTATCAGGGAGTGTAGTGATAGGATGAGGCGTAAGAGTTTTAAACTGAAAGAGGGTGTATTTAGATTAGATATAGGAAGAAATTCTTTACTGTGAGGGTGATGAGACACTGGACCAGGTTGCCCAGAGCAGCTGTGGATGCCCCATCCCTGGAAGTGTTCAAGGGCAGGTTGGATGGGGCTTTGAGCAACCTGATCTAACGGGAGGTGTCCCTACCCATGGCAGGGGTGTTGGAACTAGATGATCTTTAAGGTCCCTTCCAACACTAACCATTCTGATTCCATGATTCTACCTCCCGGTGCACTTATGAAAGCCTTTCCTTGTATGCTGTGCTCTGCCTACAGAGCAGCACCTATCCTGCTCCACCAGACTGCTCACTCGGTGATGAGCGGTGACTTCCAAGGTGTGCAAAGCAATCTGGGGATGGAGGTGCGCATCACCATGCAGGATCATCTGTTGGACTTAACAGTGACATTTGGGAGAGAAAGGCATTTGTCTGAATGCAGGGCCTTCCTGCAGACGAATCTGCACATGGGAGCTTCTCACATGCCGAGAGCATGGAATTTTTCACATCGGGTTCTTGCGGTTTCACACCACGAGGTATGAGCCTAACATGGTTCAGGAAAAAAGTCAGGATGGGAAACTGGTGGGTGGGTTTCATTAAATTAATTGGTGGTAAGACAGCCTTCTGCTCTGCAGCTCCCGCCATCTGGAACAGCCTTTCTTTATCTCTCTACCTCATTGACTCTCAATCTGATTTCAAATCTCAGCTGAAAACATCTCTCTTCTCCTGTGCGTTAAACCCTGTAGTTTCTCTTACCTGTTATTATTTCTTATTTATTTCTAACATGTTTTCAGACAGAGCGTAAGAGTTACCACACAACATTAAGTGACGCAGCACTGTTATTTTGATCTGCATCACGCCAAGAAGCAGCAGTGAACATTTTTCCCACTAGAATATTAATAGACTTAAATCACCCAGATGCATGTCAATTCTGTCACTTAATATGTACATTTCAATTGTTGGCTTAACAAATTATTTTGTAGGAGGCTTTTATTACTTTTAGTTGCAATATCCCCTCTTTCCTCAAGCAGTTGCCTTAAATTAGAAACTATTCTGAGTATTAAGCACTTCAAAAACTACTGGATTTTTTGTGTTGCTTGTTTATAATGGTGTACCTGCACTACAATGAAAAATATCACTTTAGGTCATACACATATGCCTAAATAGCATTAATCTGACAGATCTAGGTTTCTCAGACTATAAAGCTTGTAGGCTTCAGCACTCGGTGTAAAGGTACCCTTACAAAGAGGGTTGAGTGGTGTATGTGTTGATGATGATGGCACTTATATGCTGCAGAACTTTTCAACCAGAACACATGGCAATCGGGGGTGGAGACGGGAAGGAGGTGAAAACAAGTATTCACATTGTGCCTCATAATAAATCAACTGTCTCACATTAAATCAGGGTATCTGTGGGAAGGCAACTTCCTAATGGGCCCTAAAACTGCAATAAACTTTATCATTCCACTGCTAAAAAAGCAAGGACCCAGATTACAGAACAGTTTGTTGCTGTCCAGATAGGCCAAATCCTGAATGGTGGTCATCCAAGTGCTTAATGGGCATCGCATTTGATGTTTTGAATAGGTGAAGGAGTCAGATCAGCAAGTTTATAAGAAGTGACACTTTATTAGAGCAATTGCCATCACTGAGAAAAAAAGACACTCAAACTTTTGAGTGTTTTTGGTCTGAAATAGAAACTGTAAATGTCAAAGAGCAACAGCTCGTACTGCCCCCACATTGCTTCTTTCTTGGGAAACTCAGTCTCTCAAGAGACTACCAGTGTAGAGCCCACA
Source organism: Chionis minor (assembly GCA_013398295.1). Taxonomy (NCBI): domain Eukaryota; kingdom Metazoa; phylum Chordata; class Aves; order Charadriiformes; family Chionidae; genus Chionis; species Chionis minor. Next base: position 565,941 of record VZSF01000866.1, read on the forward strand.
GTATAGAGATGACTCCATGGGTTTCCTTTTCCCTGGATCAGGGCTCTCCCTTCCCCATGTGACGGGGTACAATGATTTTCCGTGACTGTAACTTTGCAATAGGCAGTGAGCGTTCACCCCTGCCTATCCCAGATCTGCCACACAACTGAGCCATTCAGCTTGAGCTAAGGTCTTCCACTTTGGAAGCAAGGACAGAATTTAATGGCTTCTCTAATAACATCCATGATAATAACATTTAGTTTAAAAGAAAGTGTGTGTGTGTGTGTTTGTACATGCGTGCGCAGACCCCACCTGGCTCCCTTGTCTCCCAGAGATAATGGCAACTTCTCGGGAGACCTTTGAAAGTGTCAAGGTATATGAGCTTATTACTAAATGGGCTGTGAACAGATGTTAGGACATTTTGTTATTTCTGTATAAAGTAGTCTTTGTGCGAGACCTATGAATGCATTTCCTAATCTGGGATTGTCCCAAGCAGTTCAGGACATGTGGTAGGGTAATGTGGAGTGGACTGAAATCACTGATCATAAACCATCTTGAAAAGAAAAATATGTGTGTTTACTGCCAGAGATTACTAAGAGTAAAAACCTGTTTTAAATCAAGAACTGGAACCATTTCAATTCCTTAAACTAGCTTTGTTTTAGCCTGGAAGTTAGCACTGCTTTTAAATCTAAAGCATCAGATTTAGCCCTCTGTAAAAGCAAAGTAGCATAATAATTGAAGTATAATCTTGTTTATGTACTTTTTAAACATGGCCATCGACACTGTAGGATTATACCTTTTATGTCATATACTTTGCTGAGTAAGTTCTTATAACCTGCTAATAGTGATTGGGGGCCTGATCCTACCAGATTTTACACATTCCCTGCTCTATTTGAGTTGATTCAAATAGGAATTGAGGACTCTACCTTGCTAAGCTTCAGGGTCCATTTGCTGCAATTTTCTTCTCTACTGTTCTATTGAACCTTTTATCTGCAGAAGGTGAAAAAAGGACCTCAACAGACAGATGGTCACCTTTAAAGTGCAGTCATCTTTGATAATAGCTATTCTTTTAAAAATTTGCTACCTGAACTCTTTAATTATTTCTAAGCACGTCCTTTAGATCTCCTTATAGAAACCAATGGATTTCTGAGAATATTGCACACAAATCTGTTAATTAGCCTCCTGATTGCCCCCGATCAAGGCAACATTGCAAGTTGTATTTTGTGGAGCATTATTTTAGTTATGTTTTGTCATGGTTGGTCATTTCCTAATACTTAGAAGTGCTTCAGTCAATAACTATGGGGATATGTCTGCTGTGAAGAGACATCTGTTTACTCAATAGATCTTTTTATTTAATTTTTAATAGAGCTTTTCTAATTTGGCTTGACCATTTGTTGTTAATGCATTTATAATGATTACAGTAGCTGTAATTCATATCTAATGATTTTTTCTAAATCTATAAATATTATTTATTAAAAGATAAAAAGTCAATATTTCTTGTAGCAGCCATTACAAAAAAGTCAGCTGTTGCAAAATGAAATAAATATATTTCACGCCTGTACTGCAACAGATCAAAAAGATAATCCTAAAGAAGCACTTTTGAAACCAATGGATTTATGTTATCTACTTACTCAAATAATGGAGAATCAAATTTGGCCCTTACTGCACTCTATTGCAGCATGGTTAAATTTCTGCTCTGTGTATTAAAAAAAACACTAGATTTTAGCAGTTTGTAAAAAAAAAAATCTATAAAAGTGAAGCTGATTTTATCGGTTTTATAAAACAACCCGAGATACAAGGAGCCAGATTCTGCTGTCTGCTAGCCTGCTGTAGTTCAGTGGTTAGCTGAGTGGTCTATAAGAAGGTATGGGATGAATTCTGCTTATCAATTACACATTTGTGCATTTGGAGTAAATCTAAGGAAGTTAGTGCAATTTAAAACTGCAAATAAATATAGGCTTAAAATCAATTTCTTCTCTTACCTGCCAAAATTGAGTTCAGGGTTCAACATACACAGCACTTTTTCCACCTAAAGAATTCATAGCACTTTACAAAGGTGAATTAATATTACCTCCACTTAAAAAGCTGAGAGACTAAGATAGACAAGCATGTTGGACAGAATCCATGGCAGACTGGGCTAGAGATTGAAGATGCTGGGTTTTTTCAGATCCAGGGGATAGTTTTGTTTCCTTAGTCCTATAGCTGGATTCTGAAGGAACGCTGAGAAGATTAGGAAGAGATACCTATAATATAGGGATGTTATCTTTTCTTTCTTAGCATGACATTTTTTTAATCAGTTTTATACAAAAGGAGAGTAAGCGTGTGCTTTAGTCACCCAAGTAATTTTTTTGGTTTTGTAGATAATGTGCCCCAATAGTTATCCCCCAGGTGCTGAGCTCACAGCTTCTAGTTGGTCAGTGATGAACTGCAGCCCAGTTTGGCAGTAGATTTAATTACTAGGCAGTATGCAGGTAAATGTAATTTTGCCCTGAGTGAACTTGTACTCCTGGGCCCTATTCTGTCAGCAGAACCAGCTAGGAAGCAGGCAGCTTGATGGAAGCAGGCAATTTGCTGTGGACTGATGGAAAGTCCAATGGGGGCTGCTACGTCTTGCTATGTGAGTCCTGTAATTTGTTCCCAGGATGCGGTCAGTCTCCTCTGAAAGCTGTCAGAAAAGGGCAATCTCACAGTGTTTTTTATCCTGTAGGATACATTTACTTACATCAGGCCAGTTCTTAGGTGAAGATTTCTCCAGCCAGTGTGACATTTTGGTTGGTAGACCTGACTGAGACATTTCTCTCCTTTTTGAAAATTCTCAAACTGCTATCAGTGACTGAGGCGAACTCTGGCCCCTCCAAACCACCTCTCTACACAGTTGGGCTGAGTCCATCTATCAAGAGGCCAAACTCTGGTAAGTTATAAAGCACAGCTTTACAAGACGAGCAGTTCTTGTAGATTAGCATTACAGTTTCATATATCAATACCAATCCACCACGTGTCAGCATGTAGTACCTTTTATTTTCAGTAAGTTCACTTGATATTTTTCTATATTAGTTAAGCTTTTCCAGTAGGCTGCTAATTTGATTACTCCCTTGTTAAAAAGCACAGCTGCAGAGATTATTTCAATTTATATTAAACGAAGCTGTAATGCAAACTGTGTAGTTTCTGGCCATTCGTAGACATGCTGTAGAGCAACAACATTGGGGTCTCCATAACAACATCCGAGTTGTCTTCAGACAATTTATATGCAATAGAAAACGTCTTTTTTCCAATCAGGCTCATATACAAGACTCAGCAAACCCCACCTGTCCTGACTCAGACTCACCTATTACCAAAACAGATGTTCAGATAGTTTCACCCATCACAGATAATCATTAACAAATATTTTTGTCGACTGATTGCTCAAGATTAGTGGTACCATAGAGTCACCTCACTGCAAAGAAAATATGAAAATTGTTACAGGTTCAGGCAAGTTCTGCAACTAGGTGACTACTCAGAAATACAGTAGTCTGCTTTAGGGAGTTGAGTATCCAGGCGAAAGAGAAGTTACCTTTTATTTTATTTTAGTGCACACTAACAGATGCATTGGAAAATGTAACCTAAGATCTAATTGCCTGACACCTGGAAAAATAAAATCACATACCTGGCATTTCTGAAATTATACCTAAATAAATAAATAATAATAATAATAACAATCAAGTGCAGTGATAGGTAACTATCACTGCACTTGACCAATTGGTTAAGCCATTCTTGCTTAACGTGCGCTACCAATGTATGAAACACAAGAAGAACAAGACACTGAACATTCTGAAGATGGCTTTAGGCTGGTGGAGGAGCACTGAGTAGCGACTAGCAGGTGACCTCGGAACAGATGTAGGCAGAGGTAAGGCAGAAGAACCAGGGCAGAAAGAGGGGAGAGGCTTGGTAGGGCCAGGAGGGACAGCAGAGTCTAGGGCAGTGCAAGTTCACAGCTCTGCAAAAAGGGCTGAAAGAGGAACGTTCATTGGACATTTCTATTAATTCAGCCATGCTCACATCCTTCCGCATTTTCTCCCTGTGATCATTTTTGCATTTCATTTGCCCTGACACGAAGACAGCTGTACGTGCAGACCTTCATAGTAACTTTGTGATTCCCTCACGCTAGAAGTCAGGGAAAGGATTAGCGTTACATGACGTAGTGGTGCTAAAGCCAAATACAGCTCAGCTATTAGTTTCTTGCCAATATTAATCCACAAATTGAAACATTCTTGAAAAATTGCTAAGTCATTGCAAGAGATAGATAAGATTGTCTGGAATCTAATCAGCATATGGAACAACCACAAACAGAAAAATGTTTTGTTTGGGTTTGCTCAGCTGAAATGGGGAAGCAGAACGTAACATACTGAAAGCAAGACACCAACCATAGATTCTGGGGGGGAAATAATTGGTCAAAGCTGTGAGAAAGAGAAACTGCTTCAGAAGAACTAAAACCACTCAACAGATTTAATATTGACATCTGATGAGGGTGAGAATTTGAAGAATGCAAAAGCGCAATTTAAAACTATAAAATAAAATAACATAAAATAAAATAAAATAAGCTCAATTGCAAAACCATAGAAGCAAGACAAAATTCTGGGACACTTTTTGTGATCTTGATTTTTGCCCTTGAATTTGACGTAGACCAAAAAAACAATGGAAAATGGAGCATGGGCTTTTGTTACTTTGCTAAGGAAGTTATCTGATGTTATCTTTAGTAATCCTAAGAAAATCAAAGTTGATTTCATTTAGCTATTGTTTGTTGCAAGGTTTATGAAATAATATAATTCATCTCTAGACAATAACTAATTATTACTGATTACTAAGAAATAAGTCAACAAAGATATTTTCCTGTTTACATTCTTATCAGACTGTATCAAGACCATCTGTATTTTCAAGTCCTTTATCCCAAGGGATAAATAATTTTTGTTGTTCATTGAGTATACACATGCAAACGTGTCATTTAGATTTGATGCACGTTTACGAAGCCAGAGCTAGAAAACTTAAATGGGAATACAAGCATTAATATACAGGAAGAAAAGCTTAAACATGCAGTCACAGCAGATAGAAAAGTAAATAATTCAGTGAAATGATTCTGCAAAATTGTTGTGCTGATTGTACTGTACCAGTGTTTGTATTCAGAAACTGTTCTAGGTGTTATCATTCCTATTTGCTGCTGATATTTTTGCAGGCATCCACCCCAGGAGTGTGTGAGTGTTTGTGCGCGCGTGTGCATGTGCGTTCACATGAGAGATCTGCTTTGCTCACAGCGGTCACAAATTGCCCAAGCTGCAGAATTCAAATCTGGACCTGGGCAGGAAATGAACGGCTATATAAACGGGATATGGAAAATTCTAGAGCGTGCTTATGCTTGAAGACTGAAAGCTGATGAATGGCAACGCACTTGCTTTCTGTGCTGCCCATTGCCACCAGCAAGCAGACCGGTCTCACTTACAGTTCTTTCAGTCTTCGCTCCTTCAGACACTGCTCTTTGCTGAACCTTTTGCCACAACTGGAAGGATTTTGTCCTTCCCAGCAGGCTGGGATTCTCAAACTCCGAGCTCATTTCCTCTCTGCTGTTTTCACATCCCACCCTTGTGCCTTTGCTCTCACATATTACTGGAATGATGGTGGTAGTGATGTGAGTACTTTCTAGTGCCGCTCTCGGGGGTTTTTTTCCTCCTTTCCTTTCCCTGATTTTCCTGGCTTCAGAAATGGATGGCTCAGGAAAAGGCAGGGCATGCTGGGGGACAGATGCTCGGGAAGAGAGGTTTCCCAGCAAAGTCAGGCAGAGCTGCCGGGGGACAAGCCTTGCCCCACCTCACGCCAGGCAGGAGCTGCACCTTCCCTGAGCACACAGGACTCTCCCTGCTTCCCCTTAACCTTCGGAAATGACATCCCCATCCTGCGAGTCAGCACAGCGCCCAGTCTTTGCTCTACAAAAGACACTGCAAAATAATTTCCAAGCACTACACTGTTCCCCTCGCAAGAGTCAGAGGTGTGAGAGGCCACTGAAGGTTACTAAGCTTTCCTTTCATTTATTTTTGCTCTGTCTGTGGCTTTACTGTGATCTTTTGTTTTATGGCTACATTTTAAATTTTTCAAAGTCTCCTAGCTTAATAGGATCTGCCATCTTTTGGCACTACCCAGTACAAAATAGTAGCTAATAAACTGCTCTGACTGGACTGGAGACTGTCTATACACATGCCTTTGTATATGACAGCCCCCCAGTGCCCATGGGGATGCAATCATGGCTTGCTAGGAGCCAGCAGAAACGACTTGTTTGTATCTGCTGATCTTTGGTTTGATGACAGCATTCGTCTGTTTAATGAAATCGCAGCGCCTGTGAAGCTTAGATACAAAATGGCTAAGTATGTCTTTTCACCATCATAGTATGGTGAAAGAAGTATTCTTGAGTCGTGCCTTCTGTGAGCTACATTATGTTAAAAACACAGCTAATTCAAAACGGAGTGAAATACCCTTTTTAGCTGGTGGAGCAATACGGCTCAGTTGAGTAAAAACCCTTGGAGGGCTAGTGGGAGATTATGTGTCCTGAAGAAGTAACAGGCTTCCTTGTGGCAGTGAGAGCTAGTGTGCTGATCACTGCGAAGGCTTGATTAATGGAGTGATTAAAGCAGTAGAGGGTTAGTGCTCTGGCAGCTGGGGCATAGGAAATGGGCATGGAAACTACTGGGAGAGGGGAAATAGACAGCTCCAGAATCACAGGACTGACTTGCCCTAGCAAACACTTTGATGTTGGAGGTGGGGAAGGATGAAACACATCAGGCAAAAAGGAAAAAAAAAAAAACCCTCCCACCTCCCCTTCCCCCCTTCCCAGCCTTATGCTTACAAGGGAAAGCCCCTGACTTTTGGCTCACTTAGCAGAAGGCAATAAAGCTTCCTATTACGAGGCTTCCTCTGATGTATTGTAACTGGTCTCAGGCTCCAGAAATCTGATCCCTTGGAACAAAACTTACAGTAGATGCTAATAGAGTCTCTAGCCCAGCAATGCTACACGCAACACCCTGCACAGGCCCAGAAAAACTTCTAATTCAGTCACATCCTTTATTCTTCAGTTTTCAAACTCCCTGGCCTGTTTGGGGCTTTTTTCATAGGTTACTCCAGTTTTAAACAGAGGTGAGCCAAACTCAGACGACTCGTGCTCAAGGATTGAATTCCCCCAAAGCTACAGGCTGAGAGCCAACTTCTTTCTTTGGGTCCTTTGCAATGGCAACAAATCTATGTGTGGTTGTTTGAGTTGGTCCCATTAAAGATAAGGATCATCTGCAGAGCTGGAACCTGCATCTGGAGTCAAAATTCCCAGGGCTCAAAGAGTTTAGATCAGATGTCTGGGAATGGAGCCCTCCTTTTTCGCCTTAGACATCTGATCTAAAACAACTTCAAACTTGTAACTCCTTTCAGATTAACCTCAGCTGTGAGAGGCCTGGGGATTCACATTCTTGGCTTAGTAGTATGACTTCTCCATGCCTCACATCACCACAGTTGATTAGAAATACTTTCTTTATTAACTTTCAGCTCCCGTCTCATGCATGAAAGTTAATAGCCAAGAATATTTTTAGAGAAGGTACCTTGTATTTAATAAATGATGACCAGAATGGGGGGATGAAAAGGTGAATAAAATTCACCGTCAGTCCACTAGAGGGTAGCTCCCCTCAGATCACAGCTGAAAGCCTTCAGCCCAGCCCCAGACGCAGCGTGCTGGGCTCGCCTGTGCTTCACTCCATGTGACAAAGGGGCATTAACGGCCTTTCTCGCCTCCTGTTACCCTCAGGGAGCTCCAATTCCTAATTTAATAACCACAACAAAAACATCAAAATTCTACAATGACTGTCCGAGAGAAAGATCAGAAAATTAGCACCGGAGAACAGTATGCATCTGAAATTGTTGGACCTTTAAACAATAGGCAAATGGCCATTAAACAATGGCGTTTTAATATGTAACCTGAATTAACAAGTTCAAGTCCCCTAATTTTATATCCCTGGTATATTATTTATGGTATTTGCGGGCTACAAACATTGACATGAAGCGGATAGTTTGTGTGCATTATGTGGGAAGCACCTACATTATATATAATGCATAAAGAAATCTACACAGCCTTCAGCGTGCCAGCTGTTTCTGTTTATGACACTGAGTTATTCATGAAATCCAGGAAGACATTTTGTAGCAAAATATGCTACCTGCTTGCTTTTAAACTGCTGGAGCTGACTGTCCAGCTAGCTAAATAATTAAAGGAGCGATGTGAAATTAAATATCACATTTGAATCCACCTTTTCCCTTCATCAATTCTTTCTTGTAAGAGGAGCCAGGAACTAGAGAAAAATATGACTCGCAGGGGCTGTTTAGGTGTTGCTATCGTATGTACAGAAGGTAAAGAGAATGATAATATGCCTTTCCTGTCTGTAATAGTGTTCACTGTAGCAAACCTTCCTGCTTGTTACAGTAGAGTAAATGGGGTGTTTAATTTGGGATTCAGTGTAGTCTGGAGTCAAGGTGCAGCAGTTTTATTACAGAATACAATTTTATTGGAGTCTGAAGATTTAAATTCCACCATACATACATATATACACGGAAGTTCTGCTTTGCAGCTACAACGTAATACACGCAGGCACACACACACACAGTTCTTGTATGTTAAACATGCTCTCTGATTTTTCAGTTTGAAGGACCCAAGGAATTATGACATATTTCTGCGTTTTCTAATGCACCGAGAAACCTTGTTAGAATGCAGTCTCCTCCAGCCATCAAGAAAAGAAAACACACGCACGCATTCAAAAGGAGCAAGTGATATTTTTCATTTCCTCTTTAGATTTTTGACAGTAGCCGCAATGTCTCCAGTTCATGACCCCCAGAAAGAAGCTTTTGGGTTTGGAAAATATTTTCTTTGTTTAGCTTTTTTCTAGCAAACAGCAGCAAACACCACCACCCCCCACCCGGAAAGGTGTTTAGATCATGTAATCGCTTCTCCTTTATTTAGTCTAAATCTTAAGACAGAAGCCTTTCAATAGAATGATTTTCTGGCAAGGCCACAATATGATGTATATATCTGGAAATCAAATTATTTAGAATTATGACCATGTCATCAAAATAAGCCATTTTGAAATGCACTGCTAGCTCTCCAAACAGATTGTACCGGGAAAAATTGGATAACACTTGGCTTGAGCGCTTAAAAGTCAGTAAAACCGAAACACTAGGGACCGTTTCATTTCATTTTCGTCAAAACACAAGCCCACCTCCACCCGCGCGGGGGCTGCGGGCGGCGCGGACCCACGGGGAGCCCGAGCCCCGGCCCCGCTCCCGGCCCCGCTCCCGCTCCCGGCCACGGCCCCGCCCGGCGCCAGCCGCCAGGTGGTGCCCGCAGTTTAAGGACATCTGTCCGCTCCTTTTTTCTTTTTCCCCAAGATTTAGAGAGATAAATAACATCCGAGCAGGAATCCTGGCGCAGACAGGATATTTAACACCCGCAGATCAAAAAACGTCAAGCTTTTACCTACCCCGGTACAATAAACCCGGCTTTAAGAGCCTTGTTATTCCTAGATTTAATAGCTTAGCCTTTTTTTTTTTTTTTCTTTTTACAACCCTTGCAAACCAAAGAGAGAAAAATAATATTGTTGTGTAGACCATAAATACTGTTGCTGTGCATCTATTTTATCCGGGGAGAAACTACACATAGATCCTCAAATGTTTGCATATTTGTGTATCATCTGTGATTACCGGCACGCTGTGAAGCTGCTTTCTCTAAAGGCACTACAGTAGCTGCGTACCTGGATGAAAGGAAATTATTTCTTCACAGGCAGAAGAGGATGCTCATCCTGCTGCGGGTAATCGCGAGCAATTTCCATTTTGTTAGCATTTTCCTAACCCTCTTTTGTGGTGCTCTCTGATACCTAGCTAGCAGCAGCCCAAGGTCACTGCCTGCCTTGGCTGCTATTTTGCCAGCAACATATGTACACTGAAGTGTGGGGTAAACTGATTGTATCCAACTATTGAAAGAAAATTAGGCTGAACGCATCTCTTACGAAAGGGAGATACTGACAGTCCAAGTATTAACTCCTTTATTCGCATATGCACATAGCTTTAGAATGAGCTAACGCCTAGATCTTGCCAATGACCTCAACCTTGATCTGGAGGGACCATTTATTCATGAGCAAAACATTCATTCTCCATACAAACTGGTCATGGGACTACTGCCTGTGTGACATTTGGTCCTCTATTAATAAACACACGAGACACAAAATTACTGTGATTTTGTCCTCCTTACCATTTGGGGTTGTATGTCATGCACACAGCACCGTGGCTATTCCTGAGGAACTTTAAATTAGAAATCAGTGTTTAGTGGCTTTGTAGATTTCACAGAGGAATTATGGGCGGTCCTGAGGCGACCGAGGGCTGTGAACACATAGAGAGACAGGCACAAAGGCAAGCACCGGTGAGAGAAGCCAGCCTTTTTTTAGCCGGGGTGAGGGCATTTTTCACGACCGCACAATGAGTGTATTGCAGGTCCCTGTTCATCAAAATCATAGGAACCACCATTTTGCAGTCCACACACAACAGCGATAAAATGGTGGTTCAGAAAGGCTAGCACACTCAGCACCAGAGTTCCTCTGCTCACTCAACAGCCCAGCTCTTTTTTTAATTATTATGAAATGGCAATAGATTTTAGATTAGGAATGAGACAGGAAATGAGGGGAAAATCCTGTGTGCAGCTGGAAAACACACAGGGTAAAAATTAACCTTGAAGCTCAAAGAAAACAACGTATGTATACATGTGAAAGCAGTCTCCATATGAATTTTCTAATAACTCTAAGGTGTATCTTTGTCTTGAAACTTGTAACTTTAGTAAGATTTAGCACAATATGTGCTGTTGTGATGCCGCAGAAGCCAATGAAGTATTTTAAAAAATAAACCCATATAGCAGAAATAATTACATTCAACTCTGAGCAGGAATTAGCTTGGCACTGCAAATGATGAACCTTGCTTTATAAGAAGGGGACTTTTTAATATGATGATTTGGCAATTTGGAGGGATGGTTATTTTCATTTTAACAGGCCTCTGCTTAGTGTATGTCCCCTTGGGGATGTAATGAAGGTTAACAACTCACACGTGGGGAGAAGGGATTTTAGTGATTAGGGAAATTGCAGGCTCCAATTTATGCAAGCGTGTGTGTGACAGACAGAGAGCGAGAGATTCCTCCCCGTTTCAGACACTGTTGCACAAAATGTGTGTAAACGTGAACCGTTACTGGGGAAAACTCCTATGTAATATAGATAGCAGTCCACCAGGGGCTGAACTGAAATGGCAAATACTGGCCTCTGGGCTCTTCACTGGTATCAAATCAGGTGTCAAAGCTGGGGAGAAGCATAGATCACTCCCAACAGTGCATCAGTATGGTCTATCTTACCAGAAGTCTTGCCTTGGCAACACAAGGTAGATCACGTATTGGGCTGAAGCAGTGGCATGACTGGCAACTTAGAGAGGCAGAATTTACCCTCTTTCTTGTCTCTAATCCAGTGAAGCTTTTCCGTCAAACTTCCTATGCACTCTGTGCAAACTGAATTCAGCGCTCAGAAGAGACTCCAGCAGATTTTTTCGCTGTAATGTTTCACTTTATAAGATTTGTTATTAAATTACTTTATAATTGATTTGGTACTAAACAGCAAATCAGAACTCTACTTTCAACCAAAACCAGCTGTCCACTTACATTTCTGTGCATTCTTGACCCAGTGTGACAATTACCAGGGGAAAAACATCCCTTTGCAATATTGAATGCAGTCCTGCGCCTGGACATTCAACAGTATTCATTGGCCTATATAACTTAAACAAGAGCAGTTTGTTAGCCTAATAAATCCAAGATTTGGGCTGAGAAATAGATGTGCTGTCAATAACCCTTTAGCCAGATAATAGAAAGGGGATTATGTGATTATTCTGTCAAAAAATTAGGTTTCATGCTTTTAATTGGCATCATATCCTGTCATGAGTCTGTAAGGTTTAAATCACAGTCCACCATGTTAGAGTGAGAAGGAAACCTAATAGTAAATCCTTTCATCCCAGAGCCTGTAGAGTTTTTATGTGAAGTCCTAATTTCTGTTAAAATACTTCCAAAGAAAGACAACAGGAAACAGTAAACATGGCAACACCACAAATATACTTTTCTGATGCACTATTTCTGTCAGCGTTCAAAGAATAAGTTGTACGGGCTGGAAAGGAAACTGCTGTATCATTAAAACCCAAGCAGGCTCAAACAGCCACCCTTTTGTAAAATGGCCCCCCTCCCCACCGTCTCTCATAAATCTTGTTTCAAACTGGGCTAAAGCCATGGATTGACTTTGCCTCTTGCAGTAATGGCTTGAAACTGTTGTGGATCACAGTTCCACGTTCAAAGGGAACCAGGAGTATTTAAAAACAACTTCTGGTGCAGGATGCAATTATAACTGACAGCCAGATGTCTGCCCTGTCTGGTACAGCATGCCTAGAAGAGATTGCAAATGGTCTTGAGACCTTTGGATCTAAACAGTGCGTCCGAGTGAGTGATGCACAGATAAACAACAATACCACAAATCACTGACACCAGCCGAGGGGTTGCTGGTACTGATAAAGATTTGAGATGTCGGGAAGCAGCCGACCCTTCCACCCTCCCCTCTCCTATTTTTTGCTGTGCCAAAACCAAAGTATGTTAGTGCAAAAGGACTCAGTCCACAAAGTGTGTTTATATATTCAGAATGTGCCAGAAATTCATCTTGTGAGGAAAGTCCTTTAAGTAATTGTTGAGTTTACAAAGGTCAACTGGACTGCAGTGAAAGGTATTTGATATTTTGATTAAATTATATGTCTGGAACATTTGCAGTAAGTTCTATAATATGGGGTGTTCACCCCAGGTGTATTACCTACTGAAAACATTTTTAAATGGACTAACACTAGCCACGGTCTGAATAGATTATTATGCACACAAGGCACTGCTTTGGTGTCAAAGTATGTTTCTTATAGTACTTGTAGGAATTTTTAGGTATTTCTCTTTACACAGCGTCCTATTTTATATATCTTTTTAGAATCATGTGCACAGACCAACTGACTTAGCGAGCACAGGCTTACGTGGGAGTACACTGAAAATTGCACAAAGCTTTTGGGAAGTCAGCAGAAACCACCTATTTTCATATCCTTTACCAACATTCACTATGAGACCAACCAACTCAAAGACTTTGGAAGTACCTGAAAAGCTTTCATTGATTTTCCATGGGCAGTGGATCAGGCCTTACCTGGCTCTGGTGACATTTTTAAAAGAATGTGCTGTTAAACTGACATATATTGACTGTATCACAACGTTAGCCTACAGGGAAATGGCTGAAGAGTGTTTGGACAGTAACAATTTGAAGCAGTGAAGACATGCAAATAATGTGGACAAAACATAAGCTGATTTTTCAGACACCTTAAAAAATAAGTATTGTATTTGATACGCCTTTACGACCACCTTCTTCCTGTGATATTGTTACTGTCTTTTTAAAACATCTTACTGATAAAAATTTTATCTGCTTTGAATTATCTTGTGTTTTGTAAGGGGATTTTGTAGAATTTATATTGAAAAAAAAAAAGAAGAGCAACTGTCCAGGAGACATCTTTTTCTTACATCCCAGTGAGAAAATTCACTGCATCACTTTATCATAGGTCTTCAGTGTGTCATGAAGAGAGGTCTATGCAATATCATTAGAATGAAAGATAAGGGACTCCATAATACAAAGATGTCATCAGTGATGGGAAAATTCCAATTTTGAAAGAGGACTCCATTCCAAATATCAAGCTTGAAGGATTTAGTATCTTGAAACATTTTTCAGGTTGGTTCAATGTCATTGTGATAAAAAGGATGTCACTTAAATCACAGCAACCTGATGTGCAAAGTTGTCCTGCTGGGTGAATTGCCAAAACTTTTATTCACAGAAGACTCATTTTGATGAATCTAAAAACTGACCAGACCCTTGCCCGTTCCTTGAGCCAAACTTACTTTATGGACTTTATGGTGAAGGATGACCAAAACCTTTCCTTGCAGCCTCCATTCCCTCATTGGCTCTCTACCGCTCCTGCTTGACTCCCGTTCCCACAACAGGCACTGCTTGTTTGGACATCACCATTTGGGACTCTACCGCAGTTGACCCATTCGAGGCATACTACTGTAAACTTTTCTCTTTATGGGCAATAATTTGGCAAAAGACTATTGTTCTTACCCCTAGGGCATGAGACATTCGAGCTAGAATGCACACACAGTCTGGGAAACTAGAAATGTGGGTTTTCGCTGCAGGTTCTGTAAAAGGTAGAGGTCCATGCAGGAAAAGTGGCAAATTGCCCGGTGCAGGAGCGGCAGCAGCGAGGCTGGGCAGCAGAGCGCCAGCTCAGGCACTGGCGCAGTGCGCCGCAGGCTGCAGCACAGACGTGCCCTAGCACACCTTCACGCCAAGAGAAAAAGCCCCGAGCTTACGCTCTGCACCAAGAAACTGCTGCATTAGTGGAAGTGTTAAAGCATTGCAAACCAAATCTTTTTTTTTAAGTGTGAGTGAAGATAAAGGCCCTAGAATTCCCCAAGGAAAATAAAGAGTTGCCAAGAGCATGGGTGTGAGAGGAAAGACTGTCAGGTTTGAATCTTCTATGAAAAGCCAGATCACACAGAGGGAGGGACCTGGGGCCTAGGAATGGCCGTATTTTGGCCAGTATTGAAGTCCATGGAGTAATTCATGAGAGGCTCCAGAAATCCTCTGGAGTCTTCTTTAAATCAAACTAGCACATGAACAAGTGCTGAGTTTTAAGCGTCCCGCCCTCTTCTTCATGTGTGTCATTTTAATAAGCTTTGAATGGTCACATAGCCCACATCCATTCCAATGTGTTGAATTTTATTTTGTTTGTAATAATTTTTAAAGCTAATGATTACTGTGTAATAATATGTATGGGAGTCTTCTTGGAGACAATCTTTATTTACATGAGAAACTTTTGAAGAGCTACTACTGGTGTAACATATTCATTGTTACAGCACTTCTAAATGGTATTTTAAGATCCTGGTAATTCCCATCGATACCGGAGGTATCAATATCTCCTCACCCTTGCCTCAGCATGCATCAGGAAAGCAATGCACACAGATCAAGAGGGAGAGAAAAGCCTGCAAAAGGGCTACCAAAGGGTAACGGAACTGCCTTTCCAGCCGCGAGCACAAGGGAGAGGAGAGCCCTTTGCCCAGGCTTCCCTGCGTGCTGCTGCGGTGCCGGTGCTGCTCCCGCAACCCCAGCTCCCTGATGCCTGCACGGAGCTGGGCCATGGTGACACACCAGCTGAATCCCTCTGCCTTAGCTGCTCCGGGCACCCACGTGCCTGTGAGACCTGGGTGTTAGGTACCCTCCCCGCAGAGGCTCGTTCCCCGCCATGCCGTGCTTTACACAGGAAGGTGCAGGCAGTTTGCTGTAGGAGATTTCGTGCTGCCTTACCTACTGTACTTAAGGGCTCGGCGGGTAACTGGAGGGGTATGAAGTCATCTTCCCCCTTCACCATTCAAATCTGCAAAGCCTTGGAGATACCGCTTAAACTCACAAGGATATTTTAGGCAGGTACAGATGAAAACAGAAGCCACGTGTATTGTGTGGGAACAGAGCACCTAGTGGGATTTTCCTAGGGACCTAAATACCTTCAAGCTGATTGCCTCGGTTTCTCCTCCAGAAAATGGTTATAAAGATAATTCTGTACCCAGCAAGTTGCAAAGCGCTGTCCTGCAGTAGGAACCAGAGCAGCACTAGGGCAGCCAGAGACTTCCCGGCTCTGGGAGTGCACTTGCTGTGTTCATTACTTGTGCCAATGCCTCACACACAGAAGGCGCAGGGCAGGTACAGGGGTGTTAAATAGCAAAACAGCCCCTAATCCCTAAATGTTGAGCAGGATGAGTACAGCAGGTGGGTACGAATTTCCAATATAAGGTGGGAAGTTCTCCAGTTGGGTTCGCTGTTTATAATTCCTCCAGCTAAGAATTGCAGCTCAGGTTCCCTGTAGTTATTCTGAGTCGGGTATTTCAAGGCGGTCATGTTAGACTCTGTTTCTGTATTACTATGGTTACCGTTAATAAAGTTGTCTCCATAAGTTACCAGGAAACAGACAGTAAAGAAATGCTAACGTTTTCTTGAGAACTAGTAACAAGATACAGATATATATGTGTGTGCGTGTAGTGCAAATAAAGGAAAAGAAAAATGGGACTAAGCCAAAATAATAAAGAACATGATTCCATAAGCACCACTCAGCTTAAGAACTTAAACGACATTGCATTATAAATGATAACTATGTTCCTAAGCAAGAAAGCAGATCCCAAGCTCTGTCTTGAGAACTGTAAATGCTATCCGTTTCTGGTCTCAGACATAAAACCCATAGTCTGGAGCTACTGCTTAGTCCCCGGAAGGGTTTCTAGGCTTCCAAAATTACCACAGTCATCAGAGGAATTTGGAAGCCAGTTTGTACTTCAGATTAGACTTCAGAAAGAAAATCCAAGGACGTGGTTAGTATTGAGTTAGATAGGAGTTTCATTGATTGAATAATCTATAGCTGCAGAAAGTACAGCTATTTTTCTACTGAATTTCACTTATCTGACTTTCTTCTGAGGAAAGCTTTTATGGGGTACATCTATCAGTTTGGACACAGAGGCGCAATGCTCATTGGCATATGTCCATTAAACTATAATAAAACTGCAATGCAGGTAGCATTTCAACTTCTTATTTTTATATACTTTAAGTTTATATCATTATCTTCATGTATTTTCATCCTTTTACACATCTGCAGTATACTAATCTCTGTAGCAGGTGACTACAATGGGAAAGAAAAGGCGAGAGTTTTGAAAGGAACATGTGTTTTTCTCTATTTGATGACCTAGTCAGGAGCCCCAGCCTCACACCCAAGCCACAAACTTCATGAATTTTAATAGAAATTCATGAGACGGGTTAACTAAACTTTGCTGTTATTTCCTCTGTTCCCCTGAACTCCCTGGAGTACCTTCACTGGAAGGCCTATCTTGGAAGACCCCATCACCTAGGCATTAAGCACTCATTTGGGAGGTGGCAGATGTGGGCTCCAGTCCACATTTGAATTTACAGAGAAGGCATTGGCTTATGGTGTCCTGAACATCAGGGGAGTATATTAATATCTAATCTATAGGAACCAGGCCTTCCTTCTCAAGTAATAGTAACCAAGCCCCTGGAAATATTTTCGGCGCGCTGAGGGACCCATATTTTTTGTTACATTTTCTCCCGGTTTGTGAAATGGCAGCTTTCAACAAGCAAATGATTTGCCAACCAAAAAAATAAAAATAACAAACAGCCCTGGAAAAGTACCCATTGCCTGTTTTGCCAGCAGTTTTGCAACAAGAAAATTAAAGACCTGATTGAAGTTCCTTTAACAGATTTCAGAAGGGGGTATACTTGACTTTGTGGCTTCATCATCAACCTTAACTTTGTTTTCAGACATTTGAACGGGATTTAGCTGCACAAATCCCACCCTAATCCATAGGAGTTCTGTGGCTAAACCCCAGATGTCTCCCACAGAACATCATGTCTTCTTTAATTATAGGCTTCTGGATTGATTTTTGTAATTTACTGTGTTCCTGAACATATTTCATATTGTTTTATAAAAAAGGCCATTGTCACGTTGCATTTAAATATGCGTATGATAAATTGTTAAACTACTGTTATTCATTCCATCAGTCTATAGCATGGCATAGTCCAGCTTTGTGCTTTTGACTGTATAAAGTCATTACAAACCTCATAGGTAAATGCCTATTAATAACTAATTAATCGAGACTGCACTTTTAGTCTCATTACAGACAATGGCACAGGTTCCATCGACTGGAATAGGTGTAGGATTTGGCCCATTAAAATGATTAACATGTGTCTTCTCATTTTCACCAGGGCATCAGTAGATGCAGTGATGTACGGTGTGCTGGGAATATGCTGCATTTCACTAGTGTGCGTGTTGATGGCCAGTTAAAGACAATAACCGGGCCATAAACAGGGATTATGTGTAAATACACTAACCGAGTGTCCACAGATTTCCACCTGGACCCACGTTCCCCATGTCTCTAATAGCATCTTCTGGCCATCCTCAGTGGAGGGGAATGCCCCTCCCTACATAACTGACCTGACAGGGCCCATAGGGGTCTGAGGGACCACTCCTGGGGCTGGCATTTGTGCATGCCTGGGACAGGGCCATCCCTAGTCGTGCTGCTGCCTTAAATTATTCCACCGAGGCTGTCCTCTTTCAGCCAGGACATTCCTGCCAGCCTTGCACACCTCACTTAGGCGTCAGCCCAGGTCCAGTTGATGAATCCTGCCTCCCTGTTTCTGTTTCCATGATGGTGGGAATGGCATACTTGCTTCCTCAGGCCTTCTCTGATGTTCCAGGAAAAAAAACTGAAGCCCCCAGGAAAGGGTTAAATTAGTAGGATGCTTCATGGATTACACAGTCTGTGGTATGTTTACATATTTATACTGAAGGCATTTCTAAGTTTGCTCTTTCTCTTAAAAGAACAATAGCAAGCGCTCCTCTTCCAAGGTTAACAGTTTCCAGTCCATCACTTCTTTCATCACATCATTTCATCCTGCAGGTTTCCAGTTTGATGGCTGTTAAAGGTTTAAGGAGTATAAATTGACCTTGACCTGCAAACATATGATTTACAGTAGATGATATTGTTCTGGAAAAACAAAACTTCTGTCCTGAAGCTAAACTGCATTTAATGATTTATTTTACTTCTCCTTGGCCAGGTTCTGGTGTATTTACTAACACCGTACGTTATTTGAACTCCTCCAGAAGCCCCATTGATTTTGGAGGCACTCTTCCAAGGTGAAGCAGATTCGCAATATGAATAAAGATACCAACATGTGGCCCGCTAATACATTGTCATGATTCCGAAGATAAATTCTTTTTATCACTTCTAACCTTGTCTTCAAGTCTGTTTGTAAAGTCCTTGCAAATTATTGAAATCTATTTTAAAAATACACAGATAGTACCTGTTTTCTTTAAAAGAAATCCCTATTGGCAGTATCATGACATACCTTGGAATATGCTACATATGTTGCGTGCTGGAAGAAAAAAGTCCTCCTTCTACTTTGGAAATTGCAAAATACTTTTGGTTGCAGACTTTAATGGAGCAGGTTTTAAACAATTAATTATAAAATGATGAAAGAATATCTTTCTGGTGTCCCTGTGGAGCTTAAAAGTCTGGAACGATGTGTGTCCAAGAGACAAGACTGGCACTGAAGTGTTCCTGGTATCATTGCTGCTTTTCATCTTTTTTGGCTTGCTCTTTAGGAAACAGCAGAGAAGGAAAAATATGAAATTCAACATAGCAAATTTAATTATAAAACAAAGCCACCCACTTTGCTTTCAGGGTCAGGAAGTATAATCGCCTCCTTTTGACGCAAGAATGAGTTTAACAACATATGTTAAATGAACAATTATTTAAAATAAAAGGAAATGACCTTAAAACCAGCTGCAGTATCTCAGGCTATAGCACCGACAGCAGTGCAGAAAAACAGCCCATTGTGGAAGGAAGGCACGCGCGCAACCGAGAGCGCTCCCGCAACCCTACCCTTGCAGAGACAAAAGCAAAAGGCAACCGTTTCACAGAACACTGTAAAATATCTCGCCTATATTTGATCTCACCAGCTTGTTCTGCCTCTGATTTTTTATTTATGCTTGTTTATTTTGCCCTTCCTTTATTCTGTTTCTTAATGTTCTGGCTGCCAGACCAAATCCTAACGCCCAAAGCCACTGTTTGCCGCACAATGGCACGATGACATTGGGTGTGTTCCAGTGAGTCGTATTTTAACGAACGTCGCGAGCAGTGGAGACACCAGAGCAAGCACATCAGCGCTAGACGCACACCTAAGAAGAATAAAAAGAAAAAGAGCTTTTTTGCAACAGAATAAACCCATTTTTCTTGAAGCCGCCCGGCATCACATGACCAAGCCCGGAGCCTTTAGGACAGCGCAGAACCAGCCTGCAATGGGAAAGAAATTAAGCAGGTCTGCCTCCTCCTCGCACACGCTTTTTAGCCTGTCGACGCGTTGCCTGTCCGTATCCCTCACAGCGCATCTGTAGAGCCATTAAATTGGATAATCCCTCTGGCCTTTGATACATTTCTGGACATGATTATTTCATTACTCGCAGTATATCAGTAGGATCATAATAAAAAGGACTTCTGACAACCTGCCAAGAGTTTTGTGGCCTTGTAAACACAAAAGTGCTCTAATAAAATTTTATTAAGTGTTAAAAAGTCATAAAAAGTGAAATAACATAAACTACAAAATTTACTGTCCTCAGCAAATGCTGAAAATATCGTCCATAGTAAAATTAAATTAGCATGTAATAGACAGCACGGCAGTGTGGAGTGGGTTTAAAAGAGGATCGAGGAAAAAAA